>LR543704.1:0-56529 GCA_900536305.3 Caenorhabditis sp. 40 LS-2015 | reverse complement strand
CAACTTCTTCTTTTAGCACTTGGCCCCCCATGCTCGTTCTATATCCTCTCCCCCCCCCTCTATTTTCATGCAAAAGCCGTCAAAATGTATTCACAACTTTTCTTATAACATTCTTATTCATTCACTCTCAAACGAGGACTTTGATTTGTTACTTTTTCTCCCGGGCCCTCTTTCTAGGCGAAATATTCCTCATCGTTTCAGAATCGACCACGATAACTAAACCAGAACAGAGATGAACCTTCGATTTCTCTATCCCTTCTTTTTGATCGGATACACATTCGCACAAGATGAAGTGTCTCAGGTTTGTATTTTTCGGACCTCCCCCTCTAACCCTTTATTATGCTAATGTCTCATAATTATCTTGTCACTTTTTTCCAGTGCAATTACGTCGGACTTGTCAAATGCTTCATAAACATTTTGGACGAATGGGCTTGGACACTTTACGAACTCAAGGAAAACGTCGTCACTATTACACCGGATCAATGTGAACACTTGAAAGAGTTGGACAAGTGTATTAAGGTGAGTGTCGAGAGCAGGTTGACGAAGTAACGAGGGGGGGCTGGGGGCTATTAGAAAGTTGAGTTCTAACGACGACAAGTTGTTATGTAATACTGGAAGCGCTGAGCATCAAACAAAACATTGAAAAAAACCAGAAGGAAATTAAATAATAAGGGGTCTCTTCACTAGTGTTCTGATTGTTTTCCCCCCGATTTTCGGTTATATCCCATTTCCGGAGCATATGGTTATGACACACAAAGTGAAGTGGTTTGTAACGACAACAAAAGCCAGTGGTCCCCCCACCACCACCTAATCCTTCCGTACCCGCACTATCAAATTACTGTACTAAGCCGTTGGTGTATTCAGGTTTTGTGCATGGCTTGGTTTTGTGCCGAGGATTAGATGTGGAAATTTATGATTTCTTTGGCGGGGGTGAGATGGTTTCCGGTTGAGTTACAATTGGCAAGCAGGGTGTGAAGCGGGTCTGCGTAAGATGTTATAATGAGTTCAGGGGGTGTTTCACAAGGGAATGGTGTAGAAGTACCCAAGGCTCTTTCTATGGGATAGGTTTCATGGGAAAGAGGAGGTTGGGAAATGTATTTTTTCATTTTAGAAATTCGCTTTGAACCTTCTGAAATCGATCTTACAAAATTCAAAATTTCCGTTTTTTACTATCATCGACCTACAGGATTTGAGTTGTGAGCTTCCGACGTTTGCTTTCTGCGCGCTGTTTCTGAAAAAGCGATTGTAGATTCCAAAATCTGCTCTTCCCATGATACCTATCACATTTTAAAGTGTCATCCTTCTGTTCACCATAGTGAAATTTCGGCGAAAACAGATTCATAACAGATTTTTTCCAGGACGACCTCCCAGTTGCTCATTTGTGCTCGCACAGTGAAATTGTTCAAGTCTCCAATACCGTCTCCGATTTGCTCACCCACCGAAAGGATTCTGGATCATTTTTGAGAGTGAGACCCAAGTTTTCATTTTCTGTTTAAATTGCTGTTTTCAGAGTTACTATCTTCTCACCTACGCGTGCTCATCGGAAGGGCAAGAAATTCTCAGCAAGCATCGTGAATGCTTGAAATCGGTTAGTCGAATTAGGGGAACTATTGCATTAGGAAGAGAACGTTGTGAAACGCATCCTCATTTTTGAAGATCTGATTTCGAGCTTTAAAAATTGAAATATGAGCATTTGATGTAGTCCTGATGATTTTATCTTAGGAAAAACGATTCCATCGCTTACATTCCAGGAGAAGATTGGAGAGATGACCCTCTCCGCTGGTACCTATCTCAGCGAGAAGTTCTTGGAGCACTCCAAGGAAGATGTTTGCGAGAAGGTCAACGAGAAGCTCCAACAGTACATCTCGGCCCTCGGCGGACTCTGCAGCAAACACGAAGCCGCTCAACTCATGTGCCAGTCTTTGAAGAACATGTTCACGGTGAGTCCCTACAAAGTGCGCGCACTTGGTAGCATAATGAGTTTTTTCTTCCAGGGACTTCATGCCGACAAATTGGATTCTTGCCATTTGGACTGCAAGATTCCAGCCGACAATTCGGAGGAGAGCAAGGAAGAGGTGGTAAGTGGCAAAAAGTCTCACATCTCGTTTTAATTGAGTATGAAAATATGCGCCTCCTCTCAAGTTCGTCATAATGTTTCCGGCAATTTCCGCCCCGGCTATCGGCAAGCGTTGCCACTATACAAGTGCTTAGCATTATCAAATTTCGCGGCTTCACTTCACTCCCTCGATATTTTATGCAAAGTGAAGGGGGGATGGAGAGGAGAAGAAGTTCCGATCATTTCCTGTGAAAGTCAGTTGTGAAGGGGGGAATATTTGCAAAACATGTGCCTTCTGAAGCTATGAATAATTTGATGCGGAAATATAACCCGAAATGAAGAGAAATGGGAGGAAGAGAGAAAAGGATGCGTCGCACTTTTTTGACATTTAATATTTTTTGACATGATGATCTTCGACTCTCCCTCTTTTCCCCCTTTTTTGACGAGTTATGCATTTCTTTTTGTTCGATTAAACTAAAGTGAGGGGTCCCTCATCGAAGGATAGGAAACCTTTGAAAGTTCGAACAACCAGAAATCTAAAGCTGTTTACGACATATTAGAGACGTTAGTGTTTCGTCTCTGAAGAACGTCATGGTGGAATTCTAAAGTCTATAGACCAGAAATGAGTGGAAGAGATCCACGGAAGGGCTACAGAAAGAGTGTCAACATGCGTAATGTAGATCACAATGAGATTTTCACAATGAGCAATAGAAAATACACATAACCGAGTTTTGAAGTTAGGCTGTTTGGTCTTGTGGAAGACAGCAACCGGCTCTAGAGAGAATCTGAGAACTTTCTCTGAAATTCCACATATACAGAACAGAATCTAGACAATTGAATGGAGTAGGTAGCTATCTGGGCAAACTTCTAGAAATCAAGATATATGCTCCAAAAACGGTTGACGCTTTTCGAAGAGCTCATATGGGGAAATTGCATCATCTGTTGTAACAGATATCTTGACTCTGCAAAGTGTGCAAAATTAGCCACATTTGAAAGCCCCAATTCTGATCTTCAAAAAAAAAATTTTTTTACAAAGGTACTGAGAAATGTTCTCCCTAGTTAGTTAGGGATTCAGCTGAAATAGTCATGTAAGTTTTTAGACCTAGTCATGTTGAACATTTCAAATGAATGACGGATCTTGTTAACTTTCTCCATTTTGTTTTTCATTGATTCTCAAAGGCTTTCTAAATCGGGTTCACTGGTCAGCGGTCCGTTGAAATTTCGAATCGCTCATTTGGCGGTCGAATCTTTCAAAAATTGACCTCTATAGATCAAAAACTCGAAATTCCAGCAGCTCACCTCGGATGGCCAAGACGACGAGAACCTCGAGCAACAACAGTCGGAACAAGACGCTCTCCGACCAGCCGACTCTGCCGGTGTCGCCTTCTCGCTATTCTCTATTGTATTCTACGTTCTTCTCAGATAACTTTCGAATCATCCTAACCCTGTAGAACTTTGTACCCCCGTTTGATGAGCTTACTGATCACTTTCTCCAGTTCCATTCACTTTTGTCTAAGGTTTTGAAAAAGTTATGTAGTGTTACATAATAAAACGGTATCTCAAAAAAGACAAAAAACAAATGTTAACATAGGCATTTACTTTAGTGTATAATAATATATAAGTATTTTGTGAACCATTTAGGATCATCAATTGTACTCTTTTGTGGTGAATTTTTCTTTTCTCAAATTCCAATTCAAGTCCCGATTTCTGTCTGTTTTCCATATGAGCTTTGCTTCAATTTTTTAAAATTCATTTATTATTGTAAACTATTCTAACCCTAATTTTCAAATACCGCTCATCTTTCATGAACATTGTCAAATAACCTTTCCCGTTTTATTAGGATTCCATCCGTGAAAAATTAGATAATTTTGAAATGATTTAGAATGTGCAATATATTCGAATGTAGTTACTCTGAAAATTTCTATTGTCTTTTTAATGATTTTTGATAATAAAAACGTTTTGAATAGTGGTTTTCTACGTTTTTCAGGTGTAGCCAAAAGTAATGCAATTTTTAGTGGGAAATTGGATTTTTGGGTAAACTCAGGTAAATAAATGCTGAAAACTTTCAGTGTCTGTTTGTAGATCAAAAAACATTAACAGAACATTAAATTTACTTTGTCCTTACATCGTGACTCTGGTTTCTTCAAGTGAACGTTCACTCAGAATCTGGGCCTAGATGAAATCGAGCCAAACGTTTCAGAAGTTAAAATACAAAACATCGTAACCCTGAAACAAAAATTTGCGAAATCATGACTAGGAGCACATGAGAATATTCCAGGCAATTTTTTGTTAAATTTTCTCAGCCTTGAAAAATGTTTTTACTATCGACCTAAATTATAAGAAAAAGTTCAGTGGCTTGGACTCTTGTTACCAGTTTTTTCTTGGTAAAGTCTATGTTGTGGCACTCAGAATTCCAGCAATCAGAGTCTGATGAACTTCCCGATTCCAAGTTTTCAGATTTCTGTTTAATCTAACTATACTAGTTTCATTCCCTCTAGCCTTCAGGTACATTCGTTGATCAGTTCTCCTCGTTTCTAGTAGCCGCCTATGTAATTCTCAGAGAAACTTGAAAACTCCATTGGGGATGATTGCCGTTTGTGATAACCAGTATGAACTATTCCGCCCGATTGTTATTGTCTGGGATACCGTAGTCGTGACGTTTTTACATGGCTAGAAAACATTGAGACCGTGGAGATATTGGAGACGCAGATTTTAGTAGATTACATGTTTTGATTGTGAGCAGACAGCGATATCAATTTCTTTCTCTTTGCCATTTAGAGCTCCCAACCATATAACACTTTTCCAAGCACGCGATCTCAAGAAAAACACAGTTTCCTTTTTCGAAATTTCCTGGCATTCTGCAAACCATGAAATTGAGATGACACATCCAGATAACTCATAGTCTTCGGAACCCAAGAATCGAAGCGTTTGGAAGCAGAAAACTAAGCCAATTAGATTTTCTCAGAAGTCCTTTTTTTCTATTCGGAACTCGTGATTTCTATTTCTTATTATAGGATTGATCCTTTAAATCCCTTTCATATCCTCGATACACTTTTTTGTGGTTTGGAGAGTTGTCGATTACCGTATGGCAAACTTCAAAAACGTATTTTTGAGCTCACTTTTTAGCGCACTCTTTTTCCTGGAAATCGAACAGGAAATAATTGAGTATAGCCCCATGGCTCTTCAAATCCGTTTCCGTAGTATTCTTCAACCTTTGCACCACCACTAAAATCCACCCTTTCAGCAAAAAAAAACGTGCAGGTTTTTGATTCTGGCACCTTTTCTCTAAAGCGTTTTCCCCTCCTTTCCCATCAAATAAAATCTAATTTCCAGAGAGAGTGACAACACGCACACCTGTGTATGAAAGTTCTTTTCTGTCCTAGTCAGCTGTGAGAGTGATCCACTCGAAGAACAGAAATCGTCGATGTAAGATTTATCCGGTTCACATGCTCTCCCCTTCCAGTCTGCCTCATTTAACACTTTCTAGAACCTGACTCCTCACCTACCAAAATCAGCTGGTTTTATCAGTTTGTTTCTGCATGAGCCGGTTTGCTGCTACTCCGGCTCTTCCTTAATCTTGTTCTGGCTTTCAACACGCCCATCAGATACATTATATTCAAGAGCGAAGAGGGGATTTATTCTGCATGATGAGAGGAGGAGAAACCAATATCTTCGAAATCCCCCGTGTTGGATGCGTCGCGACTCGAGAAGAGTTAATCCTTCTTTCTACATGCTAATAAACTAATCTCTGCAAAAAAAGGAGAAGAGAAAGGGAAGCATCACCCATCGATTATTTCGTGCGAGTGTCCTGTCCTGAGCCCCAAAGGAGGAGGAGGAGGAACACCGCCTTTCTTTCATTCTTCATTTCTTATATTGCTCATATTCATACTCAAACCATGCGGCACACCACCTACGTTTGGCCAGTTGGTGAGGATGTCGTGGGACATGTCACCCAGTCTATATTCTTCTTCATCATTTTCATCGGATTAGTCCTCAACATCTATGTTGT
Source organism: Caenorhabditis sp. 40 LS-2015 (assembly GCA_900536305.3). Taxonomy (NCBI): domain Eukaryota; kingdom Metazoa; phylum Nematoda; class Chromadorea; order Rhabditida; family Rhabditidae; genus Caenorhabditis; species Caenorhabditis tribulationis. The sequence continues at coordinate 50,464 of LR543704.1, read as the reverse complement.
TTGCCGTATGCGCAAGTTCTACAGAACTGATAGAGATCAAGTGAGCCTAAAAGTCCCTGGTCTAATGTAGCTTCAAAAGTTTCAGTTTCTCAACGGAACGGGTCTCTACCTAATGTCCATGGCGTGTTGTGATGCTGTAAATCTGGTATTATCCAGTTTCGAAATGCTCAGTTATTTGTTGCCAGAGAACGCCAGTGAGGAGGCGACATATGTGGTGTGCAAGGTGAGCAGATGGTTTACAGATGGTGATATCATGCTTGATGGTTTCTAACCTCTGGTTCTATCAGAGTGTTACTATAGGGGAAGCAACGGAAGTTGTAGATTTCAGATTATCTATATTTAGCAAGCGGGAAACTTTGGACTGGGAGGAAGTAGTCTTTGAACAGGTTGTGTGTTATACGGAAATATTTGAATCACTGGCAATCAAAACCTGATGACCTTACTAGGGAAGTTGCCCTTGACTTGCAGATTTCAAAATGAGAAAAAATACATTCCAGAACAACCTCTGACGAAGGATACCAATCATTCAATGAAGTTTGATGGTCTTGTCTGTTACAGTATATAACTTGTTAACCGTTTTCGATAAAAATAGGCATGGTGTCATGACAAAAAAATCCCATTAAGAAAACTAATCTTTCTACTATTGCTCTTTCCCAAAAGTTCAGACTAATTATCGTTATCATAATCCTGTTCCTAGACACCTTCCCCTCTTTTTTTTTCTCATTACCAAATTAATGTTCAGTAATCTCTTATGGCTTCCGTTGTGAGTTCCTCTCACAGGAACTCTCATAATCTAGTGTTAAAAGGCACATCATATAATGGGGGATTTGTAGTGTACCACCACTGCTGAATCACGGAAGAAAGTTCATAGTGATGAGTGTTTTTTCAATTCTGATTTGAGTGTCTAGAGGAAGTTGCAATGCATTCGATGATGAATCATATAGCTATGAAATTTGACATCGAATTATATGAAAGATCACAGAAAAAAACTTCCAGATCGTCGAATTCACAGTCCGATGCTGTTACACCTACAGTATGTACTGCTGGTTGTTCATGTCAGGACTACGATACTTGGCAGTCTTCCAAGCGATCCACTACACCACTGTGTGGAGGAGCCCATGGCATATGGTGATTCCATGCTTCATCGTCGCGATTATAACCAACCTATACCTTCTGGTGGCAGTCAAGCAAGATAATTTCAGATGCACGTTGTGGTTGGATGTAAGCTATTTGTCAAGGGAAAGAAAACCTGATCAGATTGGTTTTCAGGACTATTCATCTTTGTATAGCAGTGTGGATGTCTTTATCTCTACTTTGACTCCAGTGTCCTTCGTTCTGGCATTAGACCTTTTGGTTTTATGTTTCCGCCCAACCCGCCAACAAACCGACCCACTCCTTCAAGTTGTCTTCCATAAGCTTGATGAGGATACTGAAAAGGTAACAACACAATTTGCAATTTTTCATCAACTGTAGATTGATTTTCAGAGAAGGCAACAAACCACACGGAAATTCATGTTCGTGACGTTCCTCGCGATCGGCATGTCGGCTCCTGACGGAATACTCCGTGCCATTCGCCTCTACTTCGACGGAAGTGTGGTGTTCACCTTGTTTCAAATATTCAAAGGATTATATTTGGCACGGGTTAGTATTGCCATTTACACTGCATACATAATTGGCGGCTTATTAGAGGGGGCAGGGCTTCCTGTGGTGTTTCCTGAAATAGAGTGGGGAGGCACTCTTGAAAGATTAGGATTAAGGTGATGAGCAGGACAGAAATCGCACTGTCGTAACCGATGGGCACCGCTTAAAAGAAGAAACTTTGAAGGGTATCATCCCATTTTCCAAAATTGCTAAGGACCTCCAGAAATCGAGTTATGAGTTTTTGAAGACGTTGGAAAATAGAACCAAAATTCAAAAGAAGGCTGCGGTTTTTGCCAGTGTCAGAATATGATTTGAAACGACATGAGACAGACGAATCTAATCATCTGTTTCAGTTCACCTTCAACGCCTTCTACCTAACCTTATTCGTCTTCGATCGCAACCTGCTCTCCAAAGTTTCCTCCTCCCGTCATCTATCAGTCTCCATGCGCCGCTTGGAAGAAGAGCCAGCCATCGTTCCACGTGAACGCAGCCGAACACTGTCTTGTCAAAGACCACCACTCGTGGTGAACCTTGGTCTCACCAGAAACGCTTCATGCATAATTTATAAAGATGAGATGGAGGAGAAAAACACCAATAACGAGACGACGGCAACTTTGTGGGTGTGAATTTCTTATTGTCTGGCTGTTTTTCCCCCGTTTTTCCATTCTCACACATTCAAATTGTTTGTTTTGTATCTTATTACAAGTAATCTCAATTTTCTCATTAGACGGGAAATCCAGAATCATCTAGAGACCTGAACAGGGACTTTGAAAATTTTCCTATGGAAAACATACTTTTTCCAATGCATTCATCCAAATCATAGAACCAATCCTTTTTCCCCGTGTCACCAGACATTTCCAGTGAATCACAGAGTTCTCAGAATTCCAATTTTCTTCACTTCTATTGTTCTCGAACTTTCTGTCTAGAAGAGGATATCATGCATGTCTGTCTTTATGAACCCTGCATCAAACTTTGATAATCCCATGTTGTTTACAAAACTCGTTGTGAACTGATGACGTTCGTTCGGTTTACGGATGGCTAATAACAAAACTTTGTCAAATGTTAAAAATGTGTTTGCTCGTCTCTTTTGGCTGAATAAAATTGAATCATAATTCTCTTGACGACACAACAAGGAAATAACAAGAGGAATCAAATCTTTATAGCAATCAGAACGGAATGTATTTTCTCATTGGGGACAGGGAGCACATTTTCAATATTTTCTACTACACAACTACGAGTATGATTTGCGATTGCACTGGCTTGTCCTAAAAGGAATGGGGGGAACTAGACAATAATCGAAATAAATAAAGCACGACTCACATGAATCTCACAATCATTTTTTTTTTTGACACAACCATTTCAGGATTTCAGTTTCTATTTTTACTGGGCTTTGTTTGGCGGGGAGGGGTGGCACAACTTAAAAGTGAAATGGAATTACACATGTAGGCTGAGAGTAATATTAGTAAGTGAGGTTAAGTAGAAAATCTAAAAGTAAGTATATTCACAGAGAGCGAGAGAGACTGGGTTAGAGGAGGTTTGTCATGTTGAAAATCGAGGGCAACGTTCGGAATTTGAGCGACGCGTCCGCACCGCAAGAGAAGAGACGCATGTGTTGGTCGATGAAGAGTTGTTGGACACCTTGAACAGACGATTGGCCGACTGAAAATGTGAAGTATTATCTCTGGTATGTAATTTGACACAAAATCAATGGGTCTGAATACTACTTTGGCCGGTACTGTTCTTACCTTGTCTGAAAGAGAATCCGCCCTTCGCCGTATGCTCCCCAGGCAAATTGTACATCAACTGAGGATTCGCATCGGCCGACCAAATCTTGATATCCCCTTCACTGGATCCCGACACAATCAAGTCTTGCGCCGAGTCCGTCGCCAACGTCTTCACAATGTGCATCTGATCGAACGCCTTGATGGTGTGTCTCAACTGACGCTGACGAATGTCCCAGAGACAAATCTCTCCGTGTCGTCCACCAGAAAAGATCGTCTGCTGATTCGGCACGTACAACGCGCAAGTGGCTCCTTCTGGATGTGCTGCCCACGAATGGACGAGGGCTCTGTTGGTTGGTAGGAGAGTGTCCCATAGACCGAGATTGTAGTCGAGGGAGGAGGATCCGGCGGTGAGAAGGACTGATGAAGAGTGACCCAGGAAGCAGACATCTGTGGCAGACTTGTTATGACAACGTTGACTCTGAAAGTTTCAGGAAACAATTGACATTTGAAAACATGAACTTACAAAGAACGGTTTCTTTTGTTCGGTGGCCTGGCTGGCTTGCCAAAGACACAACATTCCATCTCCGTCGACAGCGGCAAACTTGTTTCCATTACACGAAAACGCGATCTTCGAAACCTTGGCGTGCTGTCCGGCCACTCTAGCAGTGTACACTGTATCCTTGGCACCCCACTTCCATACTTTGATAGATCCATCGGAAGAGCCAGTCACGTAGAATGGAGCGTGTGGGTGAGAGTCGATGCGTCGGACACCCGGAATGTGTCGTTTGATCATCTGGAAACAAGAGATAACTTCTAGAACCATATCATCAGAACCCAATCATTCAAGCTGATGCAGAGCAAGTCACAAGCACATGGAACCAAGAAAAAATGAATGATATAACCATGAATATAAAATCTGTCGACAATCACAACAGGTTTACTACCAAAAAATGTTGAAAATGAAACGAAACCTTATTTAGTCCCCTACGACTTCGATCAATTATCCAAGGTGTAAGCTGAACATAATTATAGAGAATTTGTGGGTGGAGATAGATTTTGATAATCATCTCAGAATACGGAACACATGGTGGTGTGAATTTGATGAAGGTGTTTTGAGTGGGAAACTTACCACATTGGTGTGCTTGGCGTTTTGAGAATTGGAGTCTGTGAAAATTTGATAGTCGTCGTTGTCTCGCAAGGCGTCTCGTTTGGAGTGGATGTTCTTCATCTGGAAATTTGAGACATGCAGTAAGAATCGAGAATGTAACTTACATCCAAATCCGCTCGATTCCACATCCACGACGTCTGGTCATACTGATCTTTGAACACATTTGACATGTCCATTTCTTGAAGCTCTCTTCCGTTGGACACCACAATCAGTCCAGGGCTCTCTTGATTGCATCCGAATGCTACAATTGGCTCACTGTCCTTTTGAACAATCTTGAACGCTTCGGGAAGGATCGGGTTGTTGTCGATTCCCAAGAACATGTCGACGGGTTCCGGAGCGGATTCCATGATACTGTGTTGGGAGAAGATGTACTTGATGAAGAGCTCCTGTAGATGATCCTCTCGCACGAGGAAGGACCATAAGCGGCGGATAGTTTGAATCTTGCGATCATCCGATTCAAATGGAGTGTTGTTCTTTTTCACAAGCGCTGCATACTTTTTCATGGTAGCTGCGAGATGTTGGTCACTAGTGTCAATAGTCATATCTGGCAGCAGATCATTTGGAATTCCTCCAGGGAAACTTTTCAGTGTTTGATGCTGTTGAGCGATCCAATTAGTGAGTTGTTGAAGAACTGTGTCTATCCGAGGAGCAACAGTTGGGATATCCCGAGGGTCGAATCCAACTAGAACCAAGAACTGCTTGATACGATACAATTGTTGTTGAATCAACGCTAGTCTGAGCAACTGCCACGCGAAACTTCCTGGTGACGCATTCTCGCATCCCAAGTTGTCCTCGTCGTCCTCATCGTCAGAATATCCAGTACCCTTCTCTTCCTCATCCGAATCGTACATCACTTCTTCTTCCTCCTCGTTATGACTAACGTTTGGCTTCTCCGCGAACAACTGCACAATATTCATCTGTGGTGGTACCCACTTGGCGAACGACTGCTCTGATGGAATGCTATCCTTCGATGCGGTTGAGAACTTCTCATTGCCCAGAATTCTCAAATTCAATCGACTTCTGAGCTGATCTCCATTGTTCTCGGTCATCGACTCTTTTGGAGTTGGTGCAGCGGGTCTTGGCGGTCTAGCAGGCGCATGAGAGGCTTTCTTGGTCTCTCCACCTCCTCCGAAAATTTGACCGAATCTGTGTGGATCGATTTCATGCACACTGAGACGGTACAACCAGCGAGAGTCGTAGGCGGATAGTGCAAAGCAGAATAGAGACATGGAGATGGCCAAGAATGACTCGATGATGAGGAGTCGGAGTTGTGGAGCATCATCTTCCTTCTCACGTCCTAACAAAGCGACCAGTGCTTCTACACCAGGCCATTTCACTGGTGGCGTCACAACAAGGTCTGCTCTTCCGATCGGGGCTGGTCTCGGTTCCAGATTCAACATTGACGAGTAGATTTGGTCAATGTCGGTGAGGGAGAGGTAGATGCAACATGAGAATCCTTGGCAGAGGTTGTAGAGCATGTAGCACTTTTGCAAGTCTCCAGCCATATTGGGCACATGGTGAAGTTCGCTGATCGCCGCCAGAAGATCATTCCCTTGGTTCTCAATGTAGGCGAGTGGTGAGGAAACGAACATTTTCGGAGATGACACAGCTGCATCGAGCAGTGGGAAAGTGCTCACACCAGTGGCCAGGAGTTGTTCTGAAAATTGAACAATCAGCATGATTCAAAGTTCATTGAAAACTCACTTGGTAAAATGTCATCCTCTGCGTCTCGTTGCACATTGAGCAATAGCAGGAGCAACTCCATCAACACCGATGCCAGCCGATGGTTGTGGGCAGAGTGAAGGGTGCAGAACGAGGTGAAGGATCTCAAAAGCTTTTGGTTCGCCTTGAGCCATGTTCTTCTTTTGGGTGTCAGTGAAGGACTGGCACGTGACAATTTGGACTCTGGATTTTCGTAGTTTGGTCCAGTGGAACTCCAGTAGTCAGAGTCGTGATTGTCGTCACTTGGCAAAACTGGTTTGCGTTCCGCATTGTAGTCACAGTTGGTTTGGAGAACCTCCACTTCTCGCTCGAGCCAGTTCAGAAGCTGAAAAAGAATCGATAAAACTAGAAGATGGGATGCTCAGAGTGCCTGTTTAAATGAGAAATGTGATTGGGAAAAGAGTGGTTAAAAGATAGAAGAGGAAAATATGCAAATATCAAAACTGCGAAACCCTTCCTCAGCTGTATGCCCCCAAAAAGCATGCGATTTACCACTAGTTTATGACAACTTTCGAAGGTTTGAAGCAGATCCTGAACTTTTGGGACTAAAGGCTATGGTTTTAAGGATTCACTCTACTAATACTAGAGATGGGGCGCGGAAGCAGTAAAAAGTTTTGGCTTCTCGACTTACCTGATTTCTCAACTGCCCTCCATCCACATCAAAGCCACTGGCCAGGGTGGACAACTCCTCTGTGAGTATCCGAAGGGATGCAACAAACTTCATGTGTTGAGCAAAGATGTCTGTAGAGCCAACAAGTTGACTTTGCAGCACTGCCGAACTCTTCATTCCATTGACAACCGAGATTGTCTCTGGCGCAGGTTCCGCTTTCATCTCGACACCTTCCTCCTCCTCCTCGTTTTCCTCATCACTCCAATCCAATTTCAACTCATCCGGCTCATCTGAAGTCGTCGGTTTGCTCCAGTCGACTTCGATGGGTGGTGGTGGCGGCGCTGATTGATCGGGAGCTCCTCCAAAGATCGCACGCAACGCTTCGTCGTAGTCCTGCACAATGCTGATCTGTTTTGGGAGCATTGTGAGGACATCCAGGGAGAGCATTGGACATCCACGAGCCATGTGTTCAGCGGATGTTCTGAAGAACAGGCGACGTTCCGGTGGTGTCAGAATACTCTCCAGTTGCCTTCCAAGAGCTAGCAACTTTTCGGTAGTTCCCACTTGAGCTCCAATGTTGTTTAGCCGTTGTCGGACAACAAGAGGATGCTTTCGAAGGTAGGAATAGAAGTTGAAGATGTCAGAAAGACTCGTGAGCAGACGATCTGATTGCGCTTCCTGAACAAGAGTATGCGCGGATCTTGTGTAGTCCTTGAGCATCCAGAAAGCCATGGATCTTTCGAACGGCTCTTTGGAAGCATGAACACTGACTGGAGTGTCTTCATCAGTACGACCTCTTTGTTGCTCGAACTCCTCATAAGTCATTCCGAGTACTTCTCTGCACAACAACTCGTTGATCATCGCTTGCTGAGCTTCCGGATCCACCTCGTACATTCTCACAATGACAAGTGCCAATTGGATATCATTGCACTTGCTGCACAAGGTCTGCACGGCATCTTTCAAACTTCCGCTCAATAAGAAGAACGCGGCGGCGTGTTGGAAACGTTGTTTGGACATCAGCACGAACGCATTCTTGGCTGCCACTTTCTGCCAGTGCTCTTGACTGAAGTCGTTCATGAAGAAGTCAGCCATGGTTTGGTTGCGAATCGTTTTGAAGAGATGAGTGAGCACATTCTTCTTGCGGAGAGCAAGATAAAACAACGAAGCGTCCATTGGGTCTTGGTTTTGTTGGAAGGCTGCTTTGGCGATCTTCTCGATACAAATCCTCAAACTGGCGGTATTCTTCAACCACCACGCCACTCCAAGACCCCTCAACTCCTCCCACGATGGACTTGTCTTGTGCATCCCTGGAACAGCATTCAACAACTCGGTTTCAGTCTCCGAGTGTTGCGCCCAGATGATATTGGCTGCTGATAGTCCACTCTTCTTCAACTCCATCCTTTGTTTCATTGGAAGGCACACCAACAGATATTCGTGTTGTTTCATCGCCATGAGATATCTCAATCCACACTCATCAACAGTCTCCACTCCGGCGGCGGCGGTGGCGTAACCTCCAGCTGCGTTGTCTCCAAGAACCGATCGCACGACTGGCTTCATTGCTGAGAGTAAAGGAACATGAATAAGATACCAGACTGTTAATCCTACCGGCATTTGCTTGCTCCACCTTGTCCTGAGCGTCACTGGCAAAGTGACTCAAAGTGTCAGCAATGGCCAACAAGTGCATTTGATCCACACTTGATAGTCCTGGCAGATGAGTGTGAGTGAGGAGCTCGGTGAGCTTACGATAGTCCTTGGCAGTGAACGTTGCAGGCACGTGATTATCATTTCTAGCGCTATCACTACCGGTTGACATGTGGCGGGATCGTCCACTGTACACAGAGTCAGTGTCCTTTAGAATAGCATCAATATCACCATCCTTATCGTATCCATTATCGAACAAGTCACCGTACTCGTCGGTATCCTTTGCCACCAGCTCTTCTTGTTTATCATTGACGACTGGAACCTCTTGATCAGCCTCGAACAGCGCGTACAATGGCAACAACGGGATATCATCAATCTCGTCATAGTCCATCGAGTCGTCATCCATTCTTGCGTCCACTGGCATCGCTGGCACCGAATCTCCCCGATCTACTGTAGACATGCGCTTAATCGAAGCAGCTCGACTCAGCGGGTTATGAGCGGCGCCTTTTCTCTGCTTCAACGAGGTCAGCACATGATTCAGAATCGCCTTGACACGACGCTTCTTTCCGGCATTCAGAAGAACGATGAGTTGTTTGGGGTGGTATTGCGGAAGAATTGGTGACGCCATGCGAGCTGTCTCAAAGACTCCTTCACTTTTCAGAATGTCCAGAACCATTTGACTCTCGTTCTCTTTGGGATGGGCTCTGAAAATTATAACATCAAGAATTTGGACAGTTATCGATCAACTCACTTGTGCATTGTGTTCACGAATTCTAGGAAAACACGACTCCGACTCGAAACCAGAGCTTCTTTCTTGCGAGTCAGTTGGTCGAGCATGGAGTGAGAGGTGGAGACTGTCAAACTGACAATGTTGGGGTTAGCAGCTCTGAAACTTGATAATTGACTGACTATCAAATGTGAATGTTACTCACGGGATCGCCTTCTTCAGTTTGCTTTCTGTTGTTTTGAAGTTCCACTGGTTATAAACCCTCATCTCACTTTGCATTCCAACAATCAGAATACCATCTCGCACCCAACTCAATGTCGTTGGAATTGGTGGGAGTCCATCGGCAGTGTCCAAATTCAGCACACGACAGCAGACCCAACTAGTGAATCGGCTGTTGGGTTGAATGTTGGGCAGCAGTGACGACGCCTTCCTGATAGATGGGCGACGCATTGTTGTCTCGCTTTCCCGCATCAGTGTCACGTTTTGTTGCGCGGGATCCTGACCGATTTGGGCGTAGATATATACCTTGGTTCCCATTCCAACAGTGAGCATGTGAGTTCCGTCTTCAGTGGATACCCAGTCAAGTCGGACAATATTCTCGAGTTTCACTGGAAATCAAGATTACTTGGAAATGTATGAGGTACACTTACTCTGAGCAATGTCAGTTACTGCTGGAGCCAAGTGCTCCATTGCTCGGATGAGCTCGTATGATGGTTTTGTGGGTTTGCCCGCATTGATACCTGAAAAAAAACTATGATTCAAGTCGAAATAGCGATGATGGTAGGAAGAGAAACCAGAAGCCACTACAAAGGGTCACTTCACAAAAACAACAGAGATGGTATTTGAACACGCATGGTAGTAGCAGTAGTAGGAAAACCGATTCGTATTAGAATTTTGTCTAGAAAACTGAAAGCTGAGAGGGAAGCGATAGGAGGACGGAAACAAACGATAAAGGCACACCACGTCGAAAACTAGCACGCAAAACTTCCGTACGCTGTTGCAGCAGATTCAGGTGCTCCTGCTCGCCCGTCGAGTTGCGCTTGCTTTGGGAGTCTTGGTAGTGTCTGAAACGATTTCGAACTGTTATTGCCAAACCCTAGACTCTTGAGGCACTCACGGTTTGGCGAACTCATAGAAGTGGTTTTGTTGAATACTGAACGAGTCTTCACGGAACCATTCCACTCCACCCGACGATTCACACTCGAATACAGCGACTTCGATCGAGATATTGCTGTTCGAAGATCCGATATTCGGCTTCTGATAGGCACACGCGATTCGTCCACTGTGCGCCGCGTTCACTTTGACGATGGCTCCCTCGACACCAAGTTCACTCGGATGATTCTCACTGATCATGTTCCATTCTCGCCACTCGAACTTGTTGGGGCTCACTGGATCTGTGACTTTGATGCATCTCCAGAATCTTACAGAGTCATCGTTATCCGAGGAGACCAGGACGTATGGAGTCTCGCATGCCGGGTAGATAGATGAGGATGAGAGATGTCCGGCGGCTGGGACGACGTTGGTGAGGCGAGTTCCTTCTGGGAGTGGCATTACTTGACGACAAACTAGCTCGGCCTCAAAATTCAGTTTTGCCATTGATGGTGCTAGTGGGCTGGATGGTCGGAGGAATCCCTTTTCTCCTGGTAACACTTCAGTATCAAAATTGGGAATCGATTGTGGAGGTTGAGAGGAGATGGTGAGCGAGAACATCATGATTCTGAAATTTGAAGAGTAGGTCTTTCGGAGGTCGATGTCAATAACTTACACATCCTCGTTCTCCTTCTGATCGACGATCACAATGAAGAACTTGTCCTTGAAAGTTGGAGTCTGACTTCTATCTATCACACTGCTCATTGCACTGGATTCAGCGGCATCGTCATCATCGGTAGCCATCACAATTCTAGATTGGAATACGTGGAGGAACATCAGGTTGAGCTCGTTCAAATTGACATCTTCAATCTTCCCAACTTCCAACACACATCCTGGCTTGGCAGTGGACTGGGTGGAGACTACATTGAATTGCTTTAGGAATGTTGGTGCACGATCGAGACGAGGTGATGGGGTACGCAGGATTTTGTCGCTGTAGCTGAAACTAGTGAGGCGGTTTCAAAAAAAAGTTTAGGGCTATCTTACTTGTCCATAGTGTCTCTTCCACTACACGCAGTCTTGGCGTTGGAAAGCTCTGAGAGGAGACCACGAGCGTCGAGAACTGCTTGATAGATGATCAGTTGGTTTCCATCACAGGAGATGAAACAGGAAGATGGAGAATTGCAAACTGTTCCAAGTGTGCAGCTGGGAAGTATCGCGGGAACCCATCCTACAGTGGAGAATCCGCTGATAATCGGGCTCGCCACTCTGGCTAACTCTTTGACTCCTCCATTCTTGCAAAGTGGGCCAACGGGTGTGATCTTCCACAGGATCACTTCTGAGAGAACGTCCATAGTAGATTCCACAATACCCTTAGGTGACTTGAATTTCGAAGTGGTGAGAAGAAGTGGGAGAACTGGATGAGCAATGATCTGAAAGTGTAGTGTGTAAGTCTTCAAGTTTCAAATGTAACATGATTTTACCTGCTGCATCTGGAATCGATGTCCACACATTCTCGAGATGTGTGTCATACTGACAACACAGGAGAAACTGCTCTGATCGTCCACCGACATGTGCCACAAGTTCAACGTTCCATTGTCATGAGAAGTGAGCACGTGGATCGTATTGGAAACTCGTCTCTCTAGAAGCTTATCATGAAGCATTACACTTGTATCCTTGTTCTCAGAATTTCTCAATGCATCCAAATAAATTGGCTCGTGAGGGTTGAATGTGTTGAGTTTGGATTGAAGCGACATAGAATCACTGCTTGGAAGAGCTCCCGGGAGTCTTGAACTGTAAGAGATGACTGGTTGGCGGAAGTGATCGTCGAGCCATTCCACAGTCCATGTTAGCAGAGATCCATCAACTGGGTGGATTGAGAATAGCACATCGTTCGACTTGGTCCATTGTCTCAGAAGGATTTCTAGCTTCACGTCGAGTATATCCTTGGAAGATGGTGCATCCGAGGTTGTGCTTCCAGATGTTTTAGCACCCGAGCTATCCGACTGATGGTGCTCGTCGACGGTAGCCTTACTGTCATCCCCGGGTGAGTGGTCTCCGGGGACATGATTCGCCAATGGACTACCATCGAGATCTAATAGGACTGCTTCGGCGAGCAACTTTTCAGCACCAACACTGAACACTAACTCTTTGTTGTTCAACCAGTGCACACAAAACGGCTTTCGAACGTTGACATCGTTCAATGATGGCACCAGAAGACAGTCTGTTTCCGCGTTGATTGTGGCGGCCAGGTAGAAAGACACCTCGGTTTGGTCCAGGTTCTCCTTATCTTTGGACATTGGTGATGGGAAGTCGAGGAGTGATGGACTCTTTCCGATTTGTGCGCGGAGACCGATTGGGTTCGAGTCGGTTTCTTGGTGCTTCTCAGGCCTGGAAGTAATATTTACAAATGTAGTATTCTAGAAAAAAGTACTTACATGATCTTTCTCAACTTGTTCAAAATTCGCGTCTTTGTCTTCTTCACTCTAATATACTTCCCCAAGAACTTCTTCGGCTTCTGTCGATCCCACAACGGATCGCCTCCACCTTCACCCGTCAAATCAATAATAGACCCCTCGGGCGCTGGTGACTCCTTCCAAATCCGCGACGTTCTATCCTCACACCAAGACATTAGAATCGGTGAGATGCACTTGCGTGGCATGTATCGTCCCGTTTTGCGCCACTCGAATCCGCACACCGGTGCCGGATGGTTCAAAATGATTTCGCAAAAGTCCAGCTCGGAGTGCTCGATTGTGTTTTGATGGAAGATTTTGATGAAGCAGTCGCGGTCCCCGGCTAGGGCGAGGTAGTAGCCGTCGGGTGAGTATTTGATGAATTTGGGTTTGGATGGTAGTGCGGTGGTCCATATTACTTCCCAAGTGTGGCGTTCTTGGAGATCCTGGAATCGAGAAGTTTCTAGTAGGGATGAGAATTAGAGATGGGCTCTGTTAGCCAAGGCTGATCAAAATTTCAGCAAAAAGATCCGAATCGTCTAAGAGGAGCGGTTTCTTCCACATTTCCTTTTTTACGCAGGTGGATGTGTCAAACAACTGTACACTTCATTCCCTAGCATGATCAGAATATGAACCAGATTTGAATCCAAAAAAACTCACATCATCAGAGATTGAAAACGTGACTGGAGCGCTTGTGGAAGATCTGCTCGTACTGCTGACGTTTCTGTGTTGGTGGAGCACTAATTTGTTGCCGATGACGAAGAGAAGTCTCAATCCTTCCATAGACCATTGTACAGAGCTAATGGGGTCTTTGTGTGTGAATGAGTGAGTTTCGACCCAAGTGAATTGGAATATCTGAAAATTGTTTCATCCGATTCAAATACTTTTGCACAAGTCGAAATAAGACTCACCAGACTTTTCAACTTTGCTTTATCCCCGCCTGAATTTGTCGCTTCCAAAATCTTGACCAAGTTTCCATATGTTACAGCGATTTTTCCGGTCTCTTGACAACAGCTCAAACTACTGACTATCAACTGATTTTTTGACTCGGGAATAATTTGCACTCGGTTGAAATCCGAATCCAATATGACGACATCAGAGCCGACGGCGCATGCCTGAAACATTTTGTATCCTAATGAATATTGTAAGTGAAAAAAATCACCGTGAAAGTTAACCCTTCGACGTTTCCTAAAGCATATACATTCTCGCCATTGTTCAATGCTCCTGTGATCACCTGATGAGCATTCATGGAGGTTTGATGTTTCAAATGACCTGAAAGAATAAATTATGGTTAAAAACGGGGGAAACAAACGAGTGTTGTGTTGAAATCGACGCGAGAGAAACCGATCGCTCGGAGTGTGGCTAGAGAAACATAGAAAATGATGTGTTGGTTTGGTCAAAGTCAAACCAAATCAAATGAAGAATCAGCGCAAACAAACTTTTTTTTCTGCTATCACAAACGGAAGATCAGACTGGTTTTAGTGATACCAAGAATCGAACTGTGTTATGATGATGATGATTAGTGATAAGCATTAGCATTCTTTCCGGAAAAGAAAACAATACGTTTTCTCACAGTTAATAACCGGAGAATACTAACTAGTGGGAACATTGTTATAAAGATTTTCAACCTTTTTTTGCATATTTAATGCCTAATAAGGAATACTTTCCCTTGCTACTTTCGTAATAAAATCCTGAGAAACTGAGCAACTTTGGCGAGCAAAAAAACGCGGCGGAAAAGGTCGATTAACACGTACTAAAAAAGGCAAATGCACGACGGAATAATGCGCGAAATATCGGCCCCAACACAAAACAAGAAGACGAGAAACAAATGGCAAGACAGGAGGGCACTGAGGCGAAGGAAGCGAGAGAGTGTGCCGGTCGAAGAGACGCAGACGCATTTGTGTGTGCGTGTGTGTCTATCGCGCGCTCTCACCCAAACTGCACGTTGTGCGGGGCCGTCTCTCATTCTCTCCCGTCCACCATCGTCTTTCTCTCCGCTCTCTCCCTCTCTCCCGCCCCGGTCGCTGTTTCTGTTTCTGTTTCGCGCTCTTATTTTGGTCTGCACTAAACCCAATCTGGTCTTTTGTCCAGTAGTTGTCATGTATGTTTGAAAAATGAGCGATGTGTTGGTGAATGGGCAAAATGTAAAACGTTGGTTGGAAAATGGCAATAATAATGATGATGATACATATCAGAGGAAGAGGAAACGGACACTAGTTCTGCCGTTGTAGTTTTTGTACACGGGCAAGAGGAAGGAGAAAAGGGGAAAACCGCTAAAAAATGAAACAGAGCACGCTAATCAAATTGTAATAAAACATTCCGTTGACGTCATGATTGCTGTGGTTTCTTTTCTCAATCAATACATGCTATAGAAAGAAGCTAGTTTCACGACATGATTCACAAACGAGATAAGGAATGGCCGAACTTTTGATACGGCGACTGAAGCATTCAAGACCCACCAAAAATCGATGAGGAAAAGCATAAGGACCCATGGGGGCTTTATGGGCAAAAACAAGAAGAGAGGCGAGGGAGGGGGCAAAAGTGTGAGGGACTCTGTCGCTCGCTTTACTCTTTTTTTCAGCCTGGAAAACGGGGGAGGGGGGACCAAGAAAATTGAAACTGCGGTTTGACGTTTATTTGGTTTGGCAGATGACGGAAAGGGAGAAACAGAGAAATTCAAACATAAACGGATTATTTCAACCGTATAATATTACAGATTCGGAATAGTCACATAGCAAAAATTTCAATGTTCAAAAATACCAGGGACTTCTTCACACTATATGGCTTCAAACACAAATGGAGAGAAAATAGAATGAGAAATACAGAAAAAATAATGAAAATGAAACAAATCGAAGAAAGATTAGTTCCTCTGAAGGTCAAGGTGGCATTTTTCTTAATACATTGATAATCTCTGCGTGTCGGCGAAAGAATTGTGTTTACTTTACCTCCAATTTCTTTTCTCACTGAGGAAGCTTATTTCTTATTGAAAATGGTGGCACCGGAAATTTGGTTGTCGGAGCTTATTATGCGTCACTGAAAGTGGAATCAAAAGGTAAAGCACAGAAAACATACAAAATAGATTTTTCTCGATAACAACATGTTGAACGAACAATAATGCGTGGGTGCACGAATTCCAGAACAAATAGGAACCACGTATATAAACTTCAGTAATTTTCAGTGGAACAATGTCAAAAATGATATTTTTCGAGGTCGTGTAAAATGGTTCAGCGTTTTGATTTCTCGGAAAATGGGTGGGTTTGCTTTACTTTTTTAAGTCTTCACTTTTGAAATCGATCTTGTTTTTTGGAAGGCGTGTCAAAGTTAGCGGCTCCGAGTCACGTATAATCTTTTTTCAAACGATTTTTTGTACTTGTCCCATTTGGGGTTACATGTCTAACTTGTAAGCATCAGAAAACAAAATTCTCAACTACGAAAATTGAAATATTAGATACTAACCTCCCCATTTGGCGGGTACTATTAGAATCTAATATAACTCTCTCTCTGAAACAAATAGCGCACATCAGTTGTGAAACATGTTCAGTAAGAAATCGCGAAAGTTGTCAGGATATAAAAACAAAGTTGTCGATTTCAACAAAAATAATCTATATGTATTAACATAGCTCACCAAACCAATAATAGTTTAGAAAATATGAAATTCTGTGAACTTTTTTTCAAGTAATAAAAATGAGAATTTTTGACTATTTCACAATGGAAATCAAAATGTTGTATTTTCACTTAACAGAGATGAAAAGCTGATCATTTTTGAATTGACAAAATTCGGAAAACGGAAGCAAGAACATTATAGCGGAAAGAGGGAAGCCAAAATCGGAAAATGAGCAGAATTTGAAAAGCCGAAGGCGGTGAGCGAAAACAATCTAACTGAGTTGATCATTTTTAACTCAAAATAAATTGCATTTTCGCTTGAAGTCGGAATTCTGAAATTGGAACATTTTCAATCCGTCAAATTCTATATTCTGTTGACGGAAAGTTGAATTCAGCTCATTTTCGATTTCACAGTTTGCTTCGAATTTTCACTCTTCAGCCATAACGAAACCCAAATACCATGTAGTTTTATTAATTCACCATAATTAGTACATAACGAAAAATGTGAGATTATTAACAGTAAGAGAGGACGCAATATATGTCACCGGTATAATGTGAATAGACAATGAAAAAAATAGTACAGTACCTATTGAGACCACGTGTGTTTAAATTGGAAAATAGTAAAAAAAACATTTCTAGAATATAATATTCGGTGGTTCTGACAATGAGAAAAAAAGTTTGTACAGGCATGAACAAGCATGCAAAAGGTTAGATCAGATAGGTCGTTGTTTTCTCGTGATCCGTCTGATGGAAATTTCGTTTGTATCTCTCTTCTCTTTTTCCTCTTTTCTTTTTTCTCATTCCGAAAAATCAGAAATCGGAAATCAAATCGAGATACTTGTCTTCATACTTCGCGGAACTCGAATCGAACTTGTTCGAATATACTCAAATACTTCTGGATGATACTAGCAGTCCATGAGTTGTCAGCTTTCGCCAATTCTATCATTTTCTCGCACGTCAAATCAATGTCCGTCGTTCCAATCTCCTCCAACTGAAACGAAAAAGAACTGAAAATGATCAGATCCAGTTTTTCGGTCTACTCACCTTATCGCGACAATCTCTTAACAAATGGAATCCCAAGTGATGCATTCGATGCAAAAATTCCACTGCCATCGAACACCGCCCACAGGAGATGGCATCGGCTACTACCGGATCTCTCCACTTCTCCAGCGGTGTCTCTTCCTGTTTCTCCTCGACAGTCATGTTGACGGTGTAGGGCGTTTTGTCGAAAAAATGGATCACTCTTCGCGGCTTTTTCTTCTTGCAAATCTGAAAACCATTCGTTGGCAATCTACCTAATCAATCTTCCTCCCTACCTGACACTTGACAAGAGTATAATAAGACGTTTTAGTGACAGCTAATCTCGTGTACGTTCCTATCCACCGCTTGTGTTTCACTTCGATTGGAATACGATTCGTGATCATTCTCTCGCACTCTTCACTTTGACTCTTCACTTCGGCCAGCGAACGTGAGTATGTAAAATCTTTAAAAAAAAGACGGATTTCAGTAATTTTTCTTGTTAGCTCACCATGTTTATCAAGAAGATTTCCTACGTGGGTTTTGAAGAAAACTTGGGTGAGATAGGTGTTCAATAAGTTATCGATGGCCATTCGTTTCGGATCCGTGAGCACCACATCTTCTTCTTTCGGATCTTTCTCTTTGGTCTCATTTTGTTCATCTGGAAATAGAAAATGTTTGGTATTTTGTGAATGGTTTCGAGTTGTAGAGAAGCGATACAAATTTTGAACTGATTTCAATGAGGAGATTGCTCAGTTTCTCCAGTTGAAAATATTCTCATAACATGTACCATCTCGAACTTGAAATCTGAGCGAATTTAATGTCGAATATCACTATAGGAATCAACTTTGGGTGGTCGTAACTCAAGTTACATGAGCATTGCGTCGATTTTCACTAGAAAGTTTGGATCTGCAAGGTCGATTTTGCCTTGGCGCAGATTATGAGGAAAAATCAACTAAAAAAGTCGAGTATTTTCCTGGTCAGGTTGTCACCATCCGGGTTTGCTTTATTTATGAGAGGGTCGACGACGAGCAAGCAGATAACTCGACTTCAAAAATACAGCGAAAAATCGGTTTTTCCAAAATTTTCGTTCTAGTTTGGTCGGCTGACCGTCTCCATGTCTGGTATCATATAAGTTAGATGGAGCCTATTGAGATATTTCATGAAAAGATATTTTGAGTAAATAGATTGAAATAGAGTCCACCTTCAACTTTTTTGCACCTATGTGTCAAGTCAAATTACCTTTGATATACACCGTCCTTGGATTCTTGAAAAATTCAATGGAGGAAGCACAGAACAACTCGGCCAGCGGTATCTCCGGCTCCACAGTGGTTTCTGATCGATTCTGTTTTAGCACTCGTACCAGCACTCGAAAATAATGACACGCGATTTGTTCACACCATCCGGAGTACTGTAAAATTTGCGTGTTCGACATGTCAAAAATTGCTTGTTACTCACCGTACTACTACTTTTATACACAATTTTGTTGGTTTTGGTGCATCGAAACGGCGGGAACTTTTGCAGCAAATTTTGATTGTCCACTCTCCATACTGCACAGTCGTCTTTTAGAATGTCCGATTTGCAGACTACATATGTTCCTTTCTGAAAATTTTGATCATGAGGAAATAGTGAGAGGTGGAAAGGGCTTACAGGTAAGATTCCTTCAGCGGGGCCGAAACTCCGAACTCGTTTTTTGTCAGCAGCAGAAACACAGGGACCAATTGGAAAGTCCACAACTGCTCGGCGGAAGGTAGGGTCTGCTTCATTGTGAAGTGAGTACCTGTAATAAGGGAGGGTATTCTGAATATAAGTCAACATATTTGTTAGTTGATTTTTTTTCAATAAGGAGGTTCCTCGGGCTTTCCTGTCAAACTTTCTCTCAAAATCTGATGCAGGACAAATTCGACCGTCCTTATAACTAGAAATGCGATTATTTGCTGGGACATCTTCAACACTTTTCAAATTGATAACTCGGATTCCGTGAGCATTATAACAAATTTCATTCCATATTCTGGAACTCTGTGGTTGATTTCACAGAGGTTCAGATTATGAGGAAAAGTTCAACAGGAGAATCTCCGTGTAAGAGATATCTAATCTTCTAGAGCCATCTTAATCTTCACGAACGCTTTGAAAAAATAGCGTGGCGCAACAGGAGACGAAGAAGGCGTGACAATAACAAGAAATAGTGCACTAATAAAGGACATCGTCATGGCGCACAGCACACCAAGAACGCGCCAAGGCCATTCATTAGCCCATCATTTGAAACTCACACTTTCTTCGTTGTCTTCCTCCTCCGATACGAGACGTCTTCGAAATCCGAATCATCGCTATCCATATTATTCTTATTTTTCCTCTTCTTTCTCTGTTTTCTAGTCGACATCGGTTCATCATTCACTGTTTGCATCTTTTCCACTCTAATTATGAATTTGGGTAGTAAAGGTTGTTGCTTGGTAATCTTCCTGGTGTTTTTTGCGCATTCCGTGCTAGTGCTCTGAGTGATTTTCATAATCGAACAGCTCATTTCTTCATCGCGCTCCGCTCGCAACTTGTCCGCGTCAGTGAAGAAAACTTTGTCTGAAAAATTGATACTTTATTGAGGGTGTCAAATTCTACTATCTCACCTAGAAATGATTCCTGGTGAGTCACTAGAGCTGTCGGCTTTGGCTGATACTTTTTCGGGGCTGGTTTATCTGCGAGTCCTTGAATCTCAAAACCAACTCCAGGGATGTAAACACTTTTGGGTTTCGGCTCCTCTTGTTTTGGCGCTTCTTGTTCTGGTTTAACATCATCATCATCGAAATCATCGTCTTCGAACTCAAAAGCATCGTAGTTCGGATCCTCTCGTTTTGCGTTCTCTTGAGCTGCCAGCGACATCAATGCCGCTTTCTGCTTGTACACAGGCACATTTTTCTTATTCATAAGTTTCTTGTAGTGCTCTTCCTCTTCTTTCGTAACCACGGGTAGCTTAGGAAGGCCTTTTGATGTTGATGGTAGGGTAGAAACTGAAATTCAAGAATGTTCGTAGAGGTTGATGTTTGTAGATTCTTACCATCAGAAATTGCAGGAGTGTCATGTACTTTTGGCTGAAGTTTTGGTTTGTGCAAAGCTGATGCGGATGCACTACTTGGCTCTATAGGAATTCCAAAGATATCATATAGGGAGAGCTCGTTTTGTGGAGAGTCCGGAGGTGTGAACTGAAAAAGTTAGTGGTCATTTGTGTCGCAACTGTAATGTAGAGTTTTAAAAGTTTTAAAATTACGGTCGGTCCCTTTTAAAAACGTGTACATCACACGATGATATTCAGTTTCTAACGATCCATTTTGAAGAGCGGAAAATAGATTCCCAAGAACCCGATTCTTTGAAAGATCTGTGAGTGTGTTGAAAACTTCTAGATCTTCAACTATGTAGTTGAAATTTTTCAGAATAACCGAAATTAAGAAAGTTAGATCGATTGTTGTCAAGCAGGCGTCCTTTAATTTTGGTTGGTTTCAGTACTAAATTTTGAATTGGTTGCCTGCGACCCTCCAACTTAACTATGACTATGGTGTTTCTGGAAAACTGAACTACAAAACTGATTGTTAGGAGTTGCTTAATACAACTGCAGATTCTCAGTAAAAGCCGATTGTTGTGAACCAGTTTTTCTGCCGCTCAATGTTGAATGTCACGCTTTGAGAATCATCAAACGTTATCTACTTTGGATTCGTATTGTACTCACCGCTATAGGACTAAGCTCGGGATCCGCGGAGCTTTGTTTCCTGTATACTGTACTCGTCTCCGGTATCGCCAGTGCCGGAAAAATATTGTCCAAATCATCGTGCGTTTCATCGAATTCCAACACCGCATCCTCATCATCTTTTTCCTTCTCTGAAGTTGCCTCAGTGGTCGGCGTAGCAGAAGTGCCGGGTGCTAGAGCGGGCGTTGACGCCGACGCAACATACGTTGCGCTCTCCGCAGGTGTTGTTGTCTCCACCACATGCGTGGCTGTTGTTTCCTCAACAGACGTTGCGATTGTCGGACTTGGTGCCTTGGAAGATTCGGCTGGAGTCGCGATTTTCGCGGGTGTCGAAATTTTGCGAGAGTGCTCCGAAGGTGTCGAGAAGACTGCGGGACTCGCGCGAATGTCAACAGAGGATGATGGAATTGAGTCGGTTACGTGGATAATCTCATCTTCCGGCGACGATTCTGCCTTCTCAGCTATCACTGGATGTATTACGGTTGACTCGCTACTCGATTGCATTAACGCACTTGCTTCCAGTTGAGATTGAAAAAAGCTTGCAGCTGCTGTATACTTGAGTGCATCGTTGGCTAGGGTTAGAGGTATCGGAGCTAGCGATGAGTTTAGAGAAACCAAAGAGGTGGGTTGTAAATTTGATGTGGACGCTAGTAAGGAATCCACTCGAATGTTGTTCATCCAATCATCCACTCTAGGCTTTTGAGTGTCTAAGGTTTGTGGCAAACTCTGGAAAAAGTAGGTTTCATGACGTGCTTGGGTCTAGATAACTTACCAAATTTAACGCTCCACCAAGTTTGCCATCAAGTAGCAAAGAGTTTTGTAGAGACAGGCCAGATGCAGCGAGTTGTTGAGATACTTGAGATACAGTCTGAAGATTTCGAGAGTTGGATAGTTAGACGTTCCGATAAAACTCACATTTTGAAGTCCTGAAGTAGAAGGAAGAGATGAAAAAAGGTTTGAAGAGGTAGATGGCTCAGTTCCTGTCATGGTGTTGAAAGTGGACAATGTGAGATTCGGTTGTGAGATTCCGGTGAATTTCGGGTCCAATTTTTGGGCTCCGTTCAGACTATTGTACATCGTTTGCATTGCTGATAGCTGCAGCTGAAAAAGGAGAGTTATGTTATTGGTTCGAGTTGAAAATTCCCAATGGAATTTGTGAAGTGTTCAAAGAACAAAGAATTTTTTCGCTTCTCAAAAACATCACAATCAGAGGGGGAACATTTCTTACCTGCTCCATTAATAACTGATTTTGAATTTCACATGTGAGATCTGCCGACGGCAACAGCTGGTTGCCCAGATTCTGCATCTGCAGAGACTGCAGTGTCGAAATGAAAGTATTCGCGTTTCCATGTGTAATCCCTGAAATAGATTTTCGTTCACAATAGTTTTCACTAATCCGTTGGGTATTGAGAGGTCTACTACTAACCGTTGAATTGTCCGGCGAAACCATTGGTGGAAAAGTCGCCCAACAAGGATTTTTGGTTATGTTGATCCATCAAGTTTCATTAGTGCGTCGTGTTTTTTGGATAAGCCTGCAAATTGCCCTTTTTAGTGCATCAAGGTGCATACCCCGCCCCCTTTTCTTCGCCTAATAAAAAGTGATGATATGAGGAGTGTGGAAAAGAAAAAAGCGACGACGTCACCAAAACATTCCAAATGACCGCCAGTTTATTGATTTTTCCTCTGTCTCTCGGTTGAAAGAAGACGAAGGAGGAAGAGGCCAGCAGTGCAAAAGAACACAACGCACAGCAGGCTGACGGGCTGTTTACTATCGAAATAGTGCGGGGTACAAAGAGAAGCAGTGAGACGATAGAAAGAGAAGGAGAGAGGGCGAGTGACGAAGAAAGGAAAACGGACGGACCGACTCGCGGAGGTGACTGTGAAAGGACGACTGTGTGGTTCCACCGGAGTATAATTGTATTCAAGGATAAAGAGGGAGAGAGAGAGAAGGAGAAAGAAAAAGGGGCAATGGTCGTGATGAGATTCGCGCGCGGGCCAGTATATTTGATGAGACGGACCGGGTGGCCCACCCCTCGAGCTGCCTGCCCGCTGTGTTTATGGTCCTTGGCAGACAGGAAATGAGAACATACTGATGTATGTGCAGATGTGGCAATCGTCTATCTTCTTTCTTTGGCCTGGTTCAGACCTATTGACATAATCGTCCAGACCACCCAATTATGTGTTCAACTTTATGTGATAATTATCGTTAATGCAATATTTTCTTTCGAGAACGAGTGACTCTTTTATTGGTGGAAAAACCATGAAAAAATAGCCGGAAACCTCAGAGAACTTGAAAAATAGAACCGACTCAAAGCTTCAAAGAAGAACTTACAAAAATTTCGAAAACAAAATTCATAGTTTCCAGAAGTCATGTCCATCTCTATCTCTGTTTTTCTTCAAAATTATAAAGCCTACTGACAGGCTGACTTCAGAAATCCACTCATTTTTAAACGGTGAACCTTGTATAACAAAAAACTCACAATTTCCAAAATACAACGTAGTCTAAATTTTCGCGTCAATTCTTATGGGTTTCTTCTTCAGTTTGACATTTTTATAGGCATGGCTACCAATTCTCTTTTCTCTGGTGTTTTTTCAAAAAAAAGTCGAGAGAAAAGTGAAGAATCACAACAAAAAAGAAAAAAAAAAGAGAAAACTGACCATAGTCAATTACACTTTTGAATGGTTCTCATGGAAGTTATAAAGTTTTTTTTCTGATTTTTAATATTTTCTCTTCTGAAATTTGGTTAGAAACTTTTCAACGTTTAGAGAAAGTAACATTCTGAAAAATGAGATTCTGAACCAATTAGTAAACCAAGGAAAAACAATCGGAAAATGAGACGGGTTGAGAAGTCGTATGTGTAAAAATGAGTGTCTTTCATTTTTCCTCTTTGCTCTCAGACAGATTACAGCTGGTGTCTTCGGTTCTTCACATTGTGCTCTCCATACCACGACAATTGCTCAGTCTGAGAAGAAGTACAAAACGAGAAAATGTACTTTCGAAGAAGAAGACTCCGGAAGAAGGAAATCAAACATGATTTCGGAAGAGAAAGGGCATCAAATGCGTGAGGGAATTCATGAGACAAGTCGCAGCGGAAAAATTATTCCATTCTCAGATCAACCATCTGGCAAAGCTATGCTGGGAAGGAAATGAGTTTTTTGTTGGGAAAGGAAGTCACAGGGTTGAATGGAAAAATTTGAAAATGATTTTATAACGATATCTCACATGGAAATTGTTTTTCAATCCGGGAAATGAAGTTTTTATCCGGTACGGCTTGATGTTTCAAATTGTTGTTGAAAGAGCAAGAAACAGAGAATTACAATTTTTTTGTTTCAAACCTTGTAAGAACATGTGTAGATTCTGAACATCAAAATGGAAACGTTCACAAATGTCTCATATATAAACACTCGAAAAATTGTCAAGAATGTTGTCACTCGTTTCACCGTTTTCCCGGATTTTTTCCACTAAAGCTGAGATGAAAGTACAGGAAATTGAACATTTTTCAATTTAACTATACGAACAACCTGGAGAAACGGGCAAAATTGGCGATAAAAACGGTTGTCACGACTCTCGATCGACAAAATTCGCTGAAAATGGCTTTTCAAAATGCTTAGAGCAATTTTTGCACGTTTTAAATAATCATAGTATTCAAAATCTACACACTTGATTACATGTTTTTAAGCAAAACAAATTGAAAAGTTGCCCGGAATCTTTCCTGAACGAAAAAAGAAATCGAAAGAAAAACTTCAAAAGTGAAAATGGATGAAGGAAGAAAATCCCCCCACTTAATTGAAATTTATGGTTTTTTTGAGTTCTAGATGGAAAAGGTTCAATTTTCTCTACCCAGCGGAATCGACTTCCCGTGTGAGGTCTCTAATCGGATTGAAACTAGTAAAGCTACTTTTCGACTTGAAACTCTTTCACAAGAACACGCATTTTTAAACTTAAAAAAATGAAAATAAATAACTGCAACATTTGTTAAACAAGATGTATTCCACAGTTTCGGATTTTTCCAGATTTTGGATTTTCGGAATATTTCGGATATTGGGAACTTTCCGGATATTTGGAATACTTTCGGAAAGTTTACTTTTGATATCATTATTTATGAACTGTCAAATATGCTAAATTCGAGAATATCGGAATACTTCTGGTTCTGTAATATTGAAATTCTCTTGATTCTTGAATATCATGATTTTTCGGAGAGCAAATAATCGGAACTCCGGATTCTTGAAATATGCCAGATTTCAAATTTTCAAAATATGATACTAATTTTCATTCTTTTTTCTTACATCTCAAAGCATATGTTTCGGAATATTCAGAGCAGAACTCGGTTTCAAAATAACATCTTCACGAAATTCCCATCTTGGAGAACAGCTTGTATTTTCTTTTCCGTGAAAATGACCGTCTAACTTGGAAGTAAAATTTCAAAAACGTTTTCAACAATGAATATTTTACATTCAACAAATATTTCAAACCCAAAAATTCAGTCTTTCTACATTTTCCTAGTGCCTTTTTTACCCAAAATCATAAGTGCACAAACTCTCCACTCCCTCGAAACAAAAAAAAACCATCAATCACTTCGAAGCGGATGTGGTGAACAAGTTCGCTTCCCTTCCTTCATATCCGCGTCGAAAATTACCACTTTTGAGTTCTTCCTCTCTAAGAACAAGTGAAAAATGTCATAATTTTTCACTCTCAAGTACTAGTTTGGGTTCCTCCCAACTTTTTTCGTGTCGAACATTCTCCAGTTTAGTTTTTGTCGTTTTTGTTCAGAATCGTCTGACTGGTGGAATTGGATTTTGGTGTATTATGGTGTAGAATCAAAGGCGTCTGAGACTGAGAAATTTGATTTGAAAGAAAGCTCTCTAATCGAGTTAGCAGTTTTGTGTTTAGTTTTCCAAACGACGTGTTCCAGTTTAGATATAAAACCTCGATTTCTTCCACTGATTTCTAACCACTCAAACGAAAAAAGATGATCCGGTCATCCGATACATCTCGTCATTGCCTCAAAGTTCTCGAGGGGTTAGTTATTACCGCAAATCTCCTGTGTGGCATCGCGGGGCGGTGGTGCCAAGAAGAGAAAACCTCACTAATCTGTCGGTGAATGCGTGATTTTGTCACTTTTCTTCTCACTTTTTTCGCGCCGTCGTCTTCTTTCCCTCCTCATTTTTTCACGAAGAGACACCCCGTTTTCTGAATAATTGAGCAAGTTTGTGTCATACGTCTTCTATTCTTCTGGAAGCTGACGTCGGAAGAAACCTGATTCCGAGTCTTTTAGTAAGGCGATACTAATTGTCGCCAGCGACTGAAACAGTCTTTTTTGACGCACTTAATGGAGTCGCCAACGTCGTCGTCGTCGGAAACCAGCAACACGTTAGTTTTGGTAGAAATTGAGCTTTGCATTTTTGAATGTTAATTACGCTGTAGCTATTTTTAATGATGTCTTCATATGTACTGGAATTACTTTCAAAACTTGCTCATGGATAGATCTAAATCTGAGCTTTAGAATGTGTTAAGTGGCATCCAAAGCGAATTTCTAGAAGTCAAGTTTCCTTCTAATAAGGATGAACACCGTTGGAAAGGAGAATATGGAAGAAAAGCACTATCTTATAAAACAAATATTTCGATGCCTAGAAGTTTCCGTAGGAGCGCACCTAATACACCGAAAAGTCCAGATTTTATTATGTGTACATGCCAATTTGGAGGAAATTTTAAGAATCTTCTTGAAATGTTTTCCTGGCCAAAAACGCTTATTCAAATTTTACGAATTCTCGATATGCTCAAAAACGCAGGTCTATAATAACTAGTTTCCGATTTCCTCTCGAAACTAAACTAGCCATTATCTCATTCCGAGTTTTCTCGCAGAGTTTTCCCTCTCTCTCTCTCTCTCTCTCTCTCTCTGCTCATAGGGCCATGCATCTTTTTATGTTTTGAACTTGAGATTATTTCTGGTAAGCATCTTTTCTCGCTGACGGTTTTCCCTGCGGGCTATTTTTCTTTGCCCGATTCGCCACAGAGAGAAAGAGAGTCTATCTTGTTTATGGCGTTTCTGGATTTCAGAATCCTACCACAGAAAAAAAAACGCGTATAACCGAGAAAAAAAAACTAAAACAATAGTCGCTGGAAACCAATAGTTGAAGCGTAAAAACTTGGGAATGAATGCGTGTTTTCAAGTTTCGACAAAAACGCGTTGACTTCCCATGTGATTTTTCATTCTGTCTATTTAATATATTCTAATCTGTAACAATGCATAGAATGCGGCGATCCACCGGATTCGCCGAGCCGGTGAGCTTCCATACGGTAATGGCAAGACAGGGGACTGGAAGCAGAGGAGAGCGAGAAGTTGAGATCCAATTCACCAATATGCAGGTTTGAAATTTTATAATTTGTCGAAAATTCAAGCTCTTGGAGATTTCAGCTCATTGGCTCCGGATCCTTCGGTGCTGTCTACAAAGCGGTCCTTCGCGAGAACGATGAACCGATTGCAATCAAAAAAGTCAAAGTGGACGATCGATTCAAGGTTTGTTTTCTTGTCCTATCATCTGCTCACTGTGTTTTTAGAGCCGTGAACTCACAATTATGCACGAGATGGATCACCCAAATATCATCAGATTGCTCTACTACTACACCATGCAGGTAGTTTCATTTCTGGTTTATCTGATGTAGTCAAACACACAATTCAGCAAGAGAACTGCCTCAACTTCGTCATGGAGTTCATGCCAAAAGACTTGGCCTATGTGCACCGCCAATTCGCTCACAACGACAAACAAATGCCTGCTGCACCCATCAAACTCTACATGTTCCAACTACTCCGTGGTATTGGATTTCTTCACTTGCACAACATTGTTCATCGCGACATCAAACCAAAGAACCTTCTTGTTGACGAGGCTAATGGAATACTCAAGATTTGCGATTTCGGATCTGCAAAACGGCTGTCGAAAAATGAGCCTAATATAACTTACATCTGCTCGAGATACTACAGAGCTCCGGAGCTGATCTTTGGATCGAAAAACTATGACACATCTATCGGTGAGTCGTGGTGTATGGTACTTTGGAAAAACCATCTTGATTTTAGATACATGGTCAGTGGGTACTGTTGTCGGCGAGTTACTGCACAACTCTCCAATCTTCCTGGCTGACTCAGCAATTGATATTCTTGCACTTCAAATCAAGGTACAGTATCCCGATATTGAAGTCAGTATTTGAAAATCATGTTCCAGGCCTTCGGCACCCCATCCAAAGAAGACATGACCAAGTGGAACTACGAATTCGTTCACATCCCATACGACACAATAACAGGTGTGGGAATACAAAAAGTGAGTTTGTAGTTTTCATCATGAGATCTTCTCTGTCTACCCGGAGGCTATATGAACTTTTCGTATCAAGTAACCCAAATGTGTACTTAACTCC
The DNA here is from genome assembly GCA_900536305.3 of Caenorhabditis sp. 40 LS-2015. Classification (NCBI taxonomy): domain Eukaryota; kingdom Metazoa; phylum Nematoda; class Chromadorea; order Rhabditida; family Rhabditidae; genus Caenorhabditis; species Caenorhabditis tribulationis. The sequence continues at coordinate 21,931 of LR543704.1, read as the reverse complement.
CGGGTGGTTTTCGGGTTGAATATCGAGAAGAAGAAAACAAAAATAAATATATATCATAGTCATGGAGAGGGTGGAACTGACATTAAGATGGACATGGAAGGGCATCTTTTAGTGCTATTTTGAATAATGGGGAGAGATGAGGGCTTTAGGTTCTATTGGTGGCCGTCTCGAAAAAAGTTATGCCTGGGACAAATCTGACGCGTTTATTAATCCAAAATCTGAAAAAAAAACTGAAGATTCCGTAAAGACCCCGCCAAGATACAAAACCTGAATAAAGCTTAAACTGAGCCTAAACAAAAACTAAGCCTAAGATAAGCCCAAGCTTAACCTAGACTCAGACTAAACTAAGATTGAGCAAGCCTGAGGTAATCCTAAGCTATGCTTAACCTGTATTTGTTCTGAAGGATCACGGTCAGATTCACACCTGAAGCGATAAAATTGTCAACCCGAAGTTTTCTATTATTTCAGTTCATCGGACGCAAGCTCTCTCTCTCCACACTCGAGCTTCTCAACAGTTTGCTCAAGATGGACCCGAAACTCCGTATCAAACCGTATCACGCACTGGCTCTTCCATACTTCGACGACCTTCGTGACCCCAACTATAAACTTCCGAGCGGCGCTCAAATGCCTCCACTTTTCGATTGGCTTGAGAAAGAGTATATCGCCAACCACGAGATAATTAAAGACATCTTTCCCAGAAGTGAGGAAGGGGAGAAAGTGGAGTGTTTGTGAAGAAGTAATTTTCATTTTTCATTATTCGCTTTATTTGTGTAGTCCTGGAAAGTAGGCTTATTGTAATAGCAGATTCAGAGTTTATTTATATACCAATATATCAAGTTTGATACTAATAAATAATAATATTATACAGTTTTTGGATTCTTTCAGCAAGATATTTCAGGTCAGATATTCCGTTTGGGATTCAGAATAAAAAGTTGTGTCAGAAACGGGTAAGTTGCTTTTCAGATAGTGCTTTGGTTATTTTGAAAACAGATTTTCGTGATGGTAGGTTTTTGTCTGGCACAAATAAAAACCCGAAGGAGATTCTGGAAAATTGAACAAGAAAAAGAAGAAGGAAAGGATAGATGAATTTCAGGGGGGCACACACAGACATACACTTTTCTGATATAATCGAGTTAGGCAGCCGCCCACAATCCTCCGGAAAATCCGGCTCCCCACTTTCTCTCGCGCTCTTTTCCATCCAGACGAGTGGCGCTTTTGTTTCTGGAAATTGGATGTATGCTTATTGGTGTGGTTCACTAGATCCACATGCAGAACCAAATTATAGACGTACCTGACCGAGGTGGTTTTCTTTGTGATGAAGTTACCGAGGAAGAAGGCGAGAAGAGACAAGATGATGCATACAACGACCAGGATCATGGCCCATGTTGGCCAGTGGCTCTTTCCCTCTTGAATCTAAAAACGACCAATACTCCGTGAAAGTACAACAATCTACGAACCTGAAGATGTGGCTCGATGAGCCCATCCAAAATCTGCATTTCGTGTGAGACCGGCGTCGCTGAGTCCATTTCTATCCTTTCGACGTGATGGTTTTGAATTTCTGGAAATGAGAAGATAGGGGGAGAAAAACGGAGAGAGGAAACGGAAAGGAGACAAAAACTGGAGAAGAAGAAGAAGAGAACAGCTACTGAGCAAACAAACTGAAAAACGATCTGCTCACGGGGAGACCCGAAAGGTGCCCTCCTTTTTCATTGGAGCCCCGCAGTGAGGAGGAGCAACGAGTGGACTGATTGTAAATGCATGGAAAGTGAAAATTCGAGAATGGAGCGAACACGGGAAAATGAATTTTCAGTCGATTTTCTCATAGTTTGAGAGTAAGCCGTTTTTTCAGATCTCTGATTAGCTTCAGCTTGTGGGCGGAGTTATTCAAGGGGCGGAGTCGAACCCTGTTGTAAGACTCAATAACTGTTCAAGAAAACGGGACAAGAAAACATACGTTATTCGATGTTACTGCTACAGTAATCCTCGGAAAAATAAAAAAAAACTACAGTTTCATCAGCCGAACTTGGAACCTCTAGAGAGACCAACGCTTCATTGAAACAAACACTCCAGACTATTCTCGTCTTTTATAGAATGTTTCATAATGTTGCGTTAGGGTCCTCCGGGTCGCGGCCGATAGACACAATAATTAGGTTTCTGCATTTTCGAGGAGATGATCAGAGTACATCGATTGACCATATTTGTCTGGATAGATGGGTTAGAAGAAGGAAAGCAAGAGGAAGAAAAGGAGATGGGAGAACTCGGGTGGTATAAATTTGGAAAGAAAGGCCACAGATATGATAAAGAAAAGTTAAAGTTGTGAGGGGTATGTATGAAGTATGGAGCTTTGAATGTGATGGTTTTTGGATTATCTTCACAAAATACCATTCTTGAAATCCATGAAGACAACTTGTTTTTTCTTTCTCTTGAAACTGACCTTCTATAAACAAATTTTAACAATGTTTTTGAAAGAAGCAACGAATATATTTACTTTCCATAAGTGAGATTTTTTCAAACCCAAAAAGTGAGTCTTCTTTTATTTTCTTGGGCACTCTTTACCCAAAATCATTAAAAAAACAGAAGACCAAGAAACAGAAAATTTGGAACTATGTTAAATCTATGTAGAAGGTAGGGTTGCGTATACTGCGAAATGAAAGATTCATTATTCCGTGGTAGGAAATCAGTCTAAGTTTCTTAGTGCTTCTATGAAAAGTTCAGGCTTCCCTTCATGTTCAATATATTCAAAAAGTTCTAGATCTGAGAACAAGATCGTATTGATATGTGATGAAGCCATTTATACAAAGAGGAGGTTTTGAAATTATAATTATCATATTTTCAAAAACTGATAGAAGCCTTCTGTCTTTCAGTTGTAAGTTTCGGAAGATCATAACCTTAAAGTTCCGAAGCTATTTTTCAGAATGCGACAGTACTTTTCAAGACCTCCTCTAGTGCACCTCTCCCCAGTCCCCATTAAAAATATATAATCCATCTAAACTCCTCTTAACTATCTGAACACTGGTCGACACCACAACCGCTAACAAATTTACCAGGTAAACGTTTCCTAGAATTGAGATTTTCTGAGAATCCCCACAAAATACAAAGACAGTTCTTGCCTAGAATCGAAATCACCATGGAATACCCACTCGATTTCGTAAAGTCTCTAGACGTCCACGTAGCGAAAATGAAGTCTAGACTTTGAGAGAGAGAGAGAGAGAGAGAGACACCCGGCAAAACAGCAATTATATTCCCCTTGAATTTCTAGAAATTGGTTTTCTTTTCAGATTAATGAAAAACATATACCATAAACCCATGTGACGAAGGTAGTGCTCAAGTATAGAGCATATTGTCTTCTAGAGGAAAGCCATAAAAAATATGTATAACAACAACGTTTCCACTTCCTGCTCACTCTCAGATAGAGGGGTAAGGCCAATTTGTTCTAGAATGAAAGAGCAAATCTAGAAATGGAGAAACGACTATGCCATGAATAACGAGAAAGAGGAGGGGGCAGAAACAATAAATCTGAAAACGCAATGATGCATTTTTCATTTCTTCAGAAGGATCAATGTCCAATTATTGGAATGTCAAATTTTGGATTCCATGCATATTAGATGCATTTTCCAATATAAGGGCAACTAAATGTGAGCTTCTACAGTAAGATTCTCGTTTGAAATTCAGAAAAAAGTCACTGTTGTCGAAAACAAGAGGAAGACGGAAGAAGAGCAAGATCAAGGATTTCCCCTCCTGGCATGTAGATTCTATTTCTTGTGGCAAGTATGATAGGGATGCACAAAGACTATGAAGCAAATAAGATCTATCTAGAAGCTGTGAAAAAGATGTTAACGAAAAAAGTCAGTTCTTCTTTTCTCTCTCTCCCTCTTCATCGCCCTCCTTCTGTTATAGTGAGTGTGTGAGAAGAAGGGGAGTAGGGAAATCTAGTTACGCGTCGTTGTATGTTACTCCGGATATTTCAATTGAGTCGTTCAACTTGACGAATAACGTATGGGGGCACGAAAAACGCAGAAACATTTGTTTTAGATTATATGGGGTACACTTATTGTTTTTTTTTTTGAGAGGGCCAGGAAGAGGGTCATGTGTGGTTTGCAAGTCAAAGCGCAATCTATTGTAGAAGAGAAGGGTCTGAAAAATTGCAAACTTCTGAAATTTTAATTCCTTGAAATTTCATTTTATGAGTTTCATAATATTCGGAGACTCCAATTTTTGGGAAATGAGGTCGCAACCCCAAATATTGGCTTCACCTCTTCAAATGTATGTACTCTCAAATCTAACCAGAAAATTATTGAAGAGAAAATCGGCATGTGGAATTTTTCGAGGTTATAACTCAAACCACTTTTCCATTTTGCCGGTTTTTGACTGCACATTTTGAATCTGTTAGGTTAGAGAGATAAGTCACCGTTTTTTTTCTATGAGGTCTGGGACGTTAGGTTATGTAACAGTTATAAAAACTGGTCAACAAACAAAATCTTTCTGTGGTTATCATTTTGTTAGCTCACCACCATTGATAACTGTTTCAGGAACCGATTTCAATTTGGTCCAAGTGACGGGTCGAGAGAGTGCTCAACTTCACTATTATTCATTTTGAAAAGTAAAAAAAGTATCCTCTACAAAACGTATGGTACTCGCTCGAAGTGACGCAGTATCAATTGCTCAGCGTCACGAAAAACCGAAAACCAAAATGTTTCGCAAAAACTTACTTCTGAGCAATCTCAAGACAAAATGCAACAGCGTAGACCTCTGACAACTGATTTGAGAGTCAAGAAAAACGGCGAAGGAGGAAAAAACGTCAGTTTTAAGTAACCCGATACCCGATTATCTCTCCCGGTGGCTCCTCCCCCGCAAGAATACATGGAAATCTGGTAGCTTCTAATTTCACGACTTTATGGTGAAGGGCATCGGACTACATAGAATTTCAAGAAAAGTGCAAAAGTTTAAGAAGGAATGGTCATGATTATTTATATTTATTACATTCCATAAAACAATCTTTAACAAAACGAATCACTACTTTCGTTTCTTGAGATTCGAGATGAGTCTCTTCATATGATTATAGTTTGGTCCGGATTTGAACCCAACTGCGTCTACATAAGGAATGCGACTGGGCGGCTCGAACATAGTGGCACTCGTAGATTCCATAGTAGAAAACGCAGAATCCACTGTTTCATAGAACTCTGGCTGGGCGACAACTTCAGGCAGTTTCACGTAGATCACTGTCATTTCTTCTCGATGGTTACTAATGAAGCAGTTTTTGTCATCGTTCATCTAAAGAAGTATATGTTGATTACTAAATGACATCGAAGTCACATACCGTGATAAAAGCATCCAAGTGTTTCCGAGCAAAAGAATCGGCTAGAGCTTGAGCAGTGCTCGTCAACGTGTGATCTTCTATTAGTCGGACTGATACTTCTCTGAAAACTTATGGATTCGTTTTGAGCTAAAGTTGGTCTCAAAAAAATCTTACGTTGGAATATTCTCCACCTCCACTTCTTTGAGATTCTGCACCACACCATCGGACAGCAGAATAATATGCCTCCACGATGGATCAATCTGCAAATAGAAAAACTCCATTTTGTATTATCATGAGTCACTATTTTCGAATGGCCACCCAGAAATTGTGAACTGCATAATATCAACCGCTACAATATCTCTATTCCTCAAATATTGATTATTGTTCTGGAAATTTCTCCCGTTTTTTCCATAGCGCGTGGCTGTTTTGTGTGGGAGCGTACATGTTGCCAAGTGCTAGGACACCAAAACAATGACTTTTTGGTTGTCTTTTTTTACGTATTCTACTATTTTTTGGCAAAATAAACTGAGGGAGAGCATCGCTAGCAAGAATAGTAAGGAGTATTTCAAACGTTCAGTAAAAATCTTACCCTAAAATACTGAACATCTGGAGTGGAAATCACCGGTGGTCCTTTGGCATTTTTGAAAGCCTCTGTCTCCTCGAACAAGTGGGTTCTTTGCAAGTCGCCAATAGCTCGAGTGGGGTTTAGTACTGTCTGAAAATCGGTCATCATTTAGATCGCTCATTAAGATTTTATTTTCGATGTCAGCATAGATCTCCATACTGGAAAAGAAAAGGGCTCTCCTATAACCATAGTTACTCTTTAGATTCATATTCAATGTGACAAGTAAAGCGTAGATTTATGTACTAACATGTGAGTCTAAGTGGTCTAGACCAATGCTCGAAACCAAAGTAACATCAGGTCAGACTCTTCCATGCTCACCTCTGGGTCGATCCCGAGTGCCTTGATCCGTTGATTCTCCTCTAGGTTATCCTTATCATGTAGACTTGTATTCAGCTGGATTGGGTTGTCGTTAGCCATGGCGATAGCTCTGAAAACTTTGGAGACGTTTCTCTCATTTTCAAGTTTTCAACTCACAATCCACTACCGCAATTCAAAACGTAAAGATCCTGGTTGATGATGAGCATTACTAGCGCAGTGGTTCCTTGTCGTATCTGACAACAGGCCATTGAGATCCAGAAAAAGTTCTGAAAAATTACTCACCCTCTGATTAATTTCTGACACTGCATTTCTCCCGGCTTCACTACAATCCTCCATTTTTATGAGGCGTTCACTTAGAAGATCAGTGTTTGAATCTAAATACCGCTCTGCAGTATTCTCGAACCTTCTTCGGAGTTCTTTCATAACCTGGAATCGTAGCAGATTTCATATAACTTTTTGCTATTCTATTGTAGTTACCAGTGATGGAGGAAGTGCAGCAGATATAGAGTTATCTTTGAACAGCTCATAAACTAGTCGATTCATAACAAATTTCGCCGTCGAATCACCGCCATTGAATCCCGAGAATATTCCATACAGCTTGATGTAACCATTGCTGAAAAAGATATCATCTGCTTTATTATTCTCTCAACTTTTTTGCCTTCTTTTGTTCTTTGTCCACTTTCAATTCTTACACTCTTACTTACAACACGCGCGAAAGTTGTAAAATTTTTTTGGCAGTTCCTATGCGTTTTCTAATTAGCCATTCTCACAAAATTTTCGGTCATTCGTTCCGCCTCTCGTGTGACACGAGAAAGTTTCCGTTTGATTAGCTGCCCATTTTGGTATGAAAAATGCTTACTTTATGCACGTCGAACACGACAGAAAATCGTTATTCTGCACTGGCTTCTTTTGTTTTGAGTAGCGGCAGCTGTGCACCGTGCCGATACCTGCGTCGGTGTTGGCCGAGTATTGATCGACGAATCCGTCCTCGTTGTGTTGTGCCATTGTGGTCCTCGCTCTGCAAAAAGTGAAGTAAACATAATTTGATATTTTGAGAGGTCAGCGAAAACTAATGAGGAAGAAATAATCAAATTGCTTTGCAATCTACTGCTTTGGTTACATTTCAAGTCATCGCCCAAAAATGTGGTGCTCTAAAAATGTAACTAGCGGAAAAAGTTTAAAATTTAAACGGTCTGAAAAGAAAACGAAAACATATGCTAATCCTTGAAATTTAATATCCGGTCTATTTCACACATGACTAAACGCGTTTTTCCTATTCTTATCAAGCGTTTGGGCCTGTGTCAAACACAAACACGTTGAGGCAAGTGGCATTTCGGCTTGCCCCGAGACACCCCCGCCGACCCGGCGCACACCACACATACACACACATACACATACACGCTCGTGAATGTACACAAAACGCAACGCACTACTGCGGACAACGCGCTCCATTGCGAACAAGAAACCGATAATCGCAATTTGGACAATTAATGTGTTTTTGCATAAATAATCAGCACATTGTGACATTGATAAGTGTGTTTGTGTCGTTTTTCGTCGCTTTTTGTCTTTTTCCCTCTTGCTCATTGTACGGGGAAAATCAATAAAGTTGCAGAATTGAACCACACGGATGACGTCTATAATAAAGAACCAGTTAGTCAAACATCTGTCAAAGTGAGTTTTGAATTTTCCAGATTGTAACTGTTAATTGTCAAAATTTAGATTCACCAAAAACTTGAAACCAGAGCAAATCTCATTGGATGTGTTAAAAGGGAACAGCAAACTTCAGTTCATCGAGATAAATGAGGACGTTTTGACGGAGATTTTGGAGCTTCCATCATGGTTGAAAATCAAAAAAGCGTACTGCACAGGAGTCGCTGTGAACGTTCCATGGACAAAACTGAAGACTTGTCCGATTCAAATCGTGAGTTTTTTTGTTGTTTTTAGTCTCGATAAGCATAGTTTTACAGTTCATCGATGAGATCAATGTTGACGTGGAGCTCACCAATGAGCAAAAGAAGCAAACAAAGTCGAATCCGCTTGGGTAAGAAATTTAGAGCCTGAATTTCAAAAAGTTTCAACTAGAAATCAAGAAAATTGGCAGAATGAATAACAAGTGCTAATCTAAACTCCCCATTTCGTTCAGAAACTTGGGCGACAGCTCTTCATATGGTTTCATGAACAAGATCATCGAAAACATGTCTTTGTATATCAGCTCTGTAGAAATCAACTTTGATTCTGACGTCTTTGGAGGATCGTTCATGGTGAGAACATTGAGTTTTCGGGTTGTCAAGAATTTTTTCAATGTTTCAGCTCCAACGTCTGTCTGTGGAGAGTAGAAGTCCGGGATGGGCTCAAGTGAAGGATCTTCGCCAGACCAGAATCACTTGCTCGACTACAAATCGGACATTGATGTTCAAACAGGTAAGAATATACGGATTTTGAGATTGCTCTTGGCGAATTGGTCCGAAAAGAAGTCGACAGATAGAAAAAAAAACTTTGCCAGAATCGGTTTTCCCTTATTAGTCTAGTCTGGTCAGTGACATGTTACTAACCGTGAAAACCGCAAGTTTTTTCATTGGTCCGACAGAACTTGCTGAGGTCTATAATTTCATACCACAACTATTAAAACATTTCATTTTGAAACCGAGTTATCTGCAGGCCCGTTGTCAACTATAAACTTCACTTTGTACCCAACACTCACATTTTTCAGCTCTCCTGGCACTTGCTCCGCATTGAAGCCTCCGCGAAATCGTCCAAAAATGAACAGAGATCAAAAATCAATGCTCCATTGAGATTGATCACCAGTGGAGGAAAGATTCGAATTGCATTGAAGAAGAACGCCACGGGTGAGTCGTGTTGAAAAAGGAGAAACGAAAGGAAGGAATGAAAAATTATGTATGAGAAAGGAGGAAATCGATAGGCAAGACGCGCTTGCATATTTTTTTTTGGGGCGGAAATTTACGGCACATAAACGGAGGAAAAGCATGTGACAGGAAAAAGAGAGAATCAATACTCCTTTCTTCATCTTATTCATAATACCTTCACTTTTGTTTCAGACGGCTCCGTGATTCATGCCAGAATCCAGACGATCCTTGACGATATCCTCTGGGTTGCGACCCTCCCTCAACTCCGTTCTGCCATCTCATTTGCCAGCTACATTGCCAATCTTGTCAAAGAGTCTCAGAAGAACGATGTGATAACTACAACCAACTCGCATGAAAGTCCGTTTATCAGAACTGCTGACAAGGATGTGGACGCCAAAACCACCACCTCCGCCTATAACATTTTCCATTTCGATCAGACTTCTTACCATCTCCATGTTAAGAAAATCGACCTTCACCTTTGTGACGATGCTCATACTGCCAGTGGTAGGAGCACTTAAAGACAAAACATTGAGATAATCCAACTTTTGTTCCAGATTACCCTCCAGACTGGGACATTGATAGTGGTGCCATGCAGGTGACCCTCCACCAGGTTCTTATTGATGTCTACCCCAAAGCACATGCACATTCTGATCGGTCTACCTGGATGAGATACCCGAATCCGAATCCGATTGCGGGATGGTTCAAGAGTCATCTCACGGAGCAGTTTTTGACGCTTTTAGGGAATGCAGAAGGTGAGTAGTTTGATTGGAGAGATTCACTGAATATTCAGTCACCTAGAATGCTATTAAAAATTCATAAACTGGGATGATGTAGGCCACAATGAGATATCAAATTTTATCATGAGCAATAGATCATATTGACTGTCAGATGAGGTATGGTGTCTTTTGTGTCAGTCATCGTTAGCCGACCTACATGAAGGACGAAGATCGGAGAAAACGTTTTATCTCAGAGCACAGCTAATGTATTCATCTGCTAGTTGTTAGCTTTGATAGGATTCATTGTGGTCTACAGTTCGTCGACGTTGACACTTTTTTGAAGCATTCTGGAGGATTCTGGAGAGTTCTCGAGGCAACTCGGATTTTGCAATGTAGACATACATACAGAAGGATGCTGACCGTCTAACCTCAAAATTTCCATTTCCAGACCAAACCACAAAAACCCGCCTCGAGAGATGCTGGCCACAACTCATCGGATTTTTCCTGGTGCTCCGTGTCCACGACCTCACCGTCCAGTGTGTTTCTGACATGAACACCAAAAAGGATGCCTTGACCAATCTCTTCGAAAGTGAACGGCACCTTCATTCCCTGCCTTCGGACCAACAAATTGTGCACGTGGAATTCGGTACCTTTTATCACCCACATTCGGATAAATTGCCAGGTAAAAACGCAGAATGACCAGATTTCAAATTCCAAAGTTTTCAGTTCCAAACTCCGCCGTCTATTTTCAACTGGGCCCATTCACAGTTTCATTCGATGAGAGAACTACTAGGTGGTGTTGCTATGTAGTGCACGCGTTGGGGACGGCTATTGTAAGTTTATAAAATTGAACTTGAAAAATGATACTCTTTTCAGGAGGATGGACATTTAATTCCAGAGAAAGAGCTGGATATTGTTCCACCTACTGTCAAGATTAGTTTGCTCATGCCAAGAGTGGTGTTGAACCTTCCCGGACCATTCACGGACTTTAACTTCCCAAGAAGACTTGTCACCTCCATGTCCTCTCTTACTGTATCTTCAAGCCCCATTGATTTCAAAGACAACAACAGATTCATTACACTCGGGCGGAGAAACACCGAAGAGCATCATGAGATCAAAAATCAGCTCACAACTGGACCTAACAGATTCCACTTGTCCACCTCTCCTGTCTGGATTGAAATCGATCATGGACCGCAGACCAAGGGATTCCCATTTTTGCACGATGTGAGGATTTCATAATACGTGATTTTTTTGACACTGAATCTTTTAGGTATCTTTCAATGGAATTGTGTCAGTAGACAAGGATCTGGTCAACCTTCTTGTCGAACCAATCGAAGATATCTCGATCGTGGTAGATCACTATCAATTTTTGCAGGCGAGTCTTTGAAGTGGAGTACTAATACAGAAGTACTCTTTCAGCTGACCCGTCTTGGTGAGAAGTTCACCAAGTTCTTCGATCAACTCTCATTGGATATGAAACATTACAATGTCGGAAAACCACCATCAGATGTTCGCGTCGACTTCCTGGCGGCGATTGAAAGAATCCGTGTGTACATTGTGTTGACGATGGGAGAAATCGCTTCTCCTTACGATCAGGCAGCGATGAACAACTTCAATCATAGTTTCATGGATCGACTTTCAGGTATGTTTTACGTATTCACGCAAGTTTTATTAGCGAACACAAGAAGTGGTCATTATTAGTGATACAGCAGAGGGAATGGTTGAGAAGTAGGAAAAGTAAAAAAACATATGGTAAAATGGAAATGCTGAGAAATTCAAGTCATAGAACACGTATGAAAGTTTGGGTTGGGGAGGGAGGGATGCAATAAATATTATAGACGATGACAAAATCTACTTCCTGGCTGGCTTCTCGGCGGTCTCAACAGTCTCGACTTCGTCGTCCTTGCTGAACTCCTCCTCGACGGTGTCTGTCTTGGTTCTCTGTCCCATCCATGGTGGCATGCTGCCGGCGAACATCTTCTGTCGCTCGCGGATTCTGGCTGGCACCTTGACATCGGCCTCGGTGGTGGTTGGAGCGGCGGTGGTGGTCTCGGTGGTCTCGACCTCTTCCTCGGTATCTTCATCTTCGGAGATGTACTCGGCCTCATCTCCGGTCTCCTCTTCCTCCTCGGCTTCAGGGGCCTCGGTGGTGGTGGTCTGAAAAAAATCCTTGAAACCATTCTCTAAATTTTCTAGTCTATACCGTTTGAAGGTACTTTGGCTTGCTGCCCTGCGAGTGTCTCATGAATGGAGATTTTCCGCTTGGCTTGTTGGAAAGTCTCCAGAATCGCTCCATATTGACCTTCTTGGATTTTGGAGCCTCAGTTGTGGTGGTCGTTGTGGTGGTGACCTTCTCCGTGGTGGTCTCTTCCTCCTCTTCCTCCTCGGTCTCCTCATCATCCTCCACATACTCGGTGTCTGGATCCTCTGTAGTGGTAGTGGCCTTTGCCTTCTTGGACTTGGCAACAGTGGTGGTCTCCTCAGTGGTCTCCTCAGTGGCCTCCTCGTCATCTTCCTCTGTCTCTTCCTCAGCGGTGGTGGTTGGTGGAAGAGTAGTGGTAGTTGTGGTGGTGGTAGTAGTGGTGGTGGTCATGACATTGGAACAGCAAGATGGTCTGGCTGGACGTGGGTGAGCCTTCGGGCACAAGTCGACAGTCTCGGCGTGCCAGTCTCCCTTGCAAACATTGTTGGCCTCGCTGGTAAGGTTGATGGCCTCTCCGGCGTTCAAAACATGGAATCCGTTCTGGGTGCAGACCATTGGGTTCTCTTGAAGACGGACTGCGAGGTTCTCGGCTCCCGAGAGAGACCTGTTTTGAAGAGACATGAGCTTATTGTTGGCCAAGTCCAAGGTGTGAAGGTTGGCGAGATGGGCGAAGGAGAGGTCCTGCAACATGATAATTAGTGTCAAATTATTGTAACAAGGTGAGAAAAAAGTGAGTAATGAGGGACCACAATTATAATGGACTCACTTGAATAGACTTAATGTTGTTGTTGGAGAGAGAAACCATGCGGAGGAATGGTGCCCCTTGTAAGGTTTGCTGGGTGATCTCCGACAAGCAATTGTTTGGAAGCCAGAGCAACAAGAGTGGAGTGCCGGCGAAGGCTCCTGGAGCGATAGACTTGATGGCGTTGCTGTCGAGGTTCAAGTGTTGAATGCTCTCGAGTCCCTCGAACATCTCCTTGGTGATGTCGCTGAAGTTGTTGAAGGACAAGTCGACGACTTGGACTTGCTTGAATTGATTCATGACTCCGTTGTCGAAAGTTTGGAGGTTGTTCTCGTTAAGGTACAAGTAATGAAGGTTTGGTGTGTTGACGAGGGCTCCTCCTTTGACGTCGGAGATGTTGTTTCCGTTGAGGGAGAGCATGGAGAGGGAAGTCAAGTTGGTCAAATCGTCCTGTCCGAGAACTTGGATCTTGTTGTATTTAACATGAAGAGCAATCAAGTTGTTCATGTTTCTCACGGCCTTGCTTGGGAATCCAGTCATGCAGTTACTGTCCAAAATCAAGTTTTGAAGAGAAAACTTCACATTCTCGAAGGTGTCTGGAGCCATATCGCAGATTTGATTGCAAGCCAGATTGACGTCGATGAGGGAAGTCATGTTGACGAAAGCCTTCTTGGTGATGTTTCCGATCTTGTTGCACTTCAAGCTAAGGATGTTGAGCACGCGGAGTCCGGCGAGAGCCTTGGTTGGGACCTCCTCCAAGCTGTTCTCCGAGATGGACAACTCTTGCATCACATTTTCGAGTCCTCTGAATGCGTTCTCGTGGATGTTCTCGATTCGGTTTTTGTCAAGATTGAGTTTCTTGATTCTCAAGTTCTTGAAAGCGCGTGGGCCGATCTAAAATGAAAGTTGCGTGACTTATGCTATTAGTTAGTTTTCCTTACCTCGATGATGTTGGCGTTTTCCAAAGCAAACTCCTTAATCTCCATATGAGAAGCTTTGAGCTTATCCACAATCAAGAGTCCATCTGCGCCACTGCAGCGGATCACCGGTCCCTCTACTGTACTATCGCAAGAGCATGCTGTCTGAAAGAGACACCATCATACACTGAAGCCGATAAAAAGTACATACCTGATTCTGGAAGAGCTTTGGACAAAACGCTAAACTAGCCGGCAACACTAAAAAAGCCACAAAAAGTCGGAGGAGCATGTCGAACGAGCGCACTGTCTCTTATTGACTAGATACCACTCAATGCGGCACGTAATGAGATGATGGGCCGCGATAGGTTATCCGAGAGAAAGAGAGGTATGTGACCCAAAAGGGGGAGGAGAGAAAAGAGCGTAAAAGAGCGCGACTGCAGTCTTCCCCCCTTCTCCTTTTTCTTGGTAGGTCAAGGTCTAATTGTGATTCTCAAATGTCGGTTATCTGTATGTATGTGTATGTGTGTGTGTGCGGTGACCGGCCGGGGTGTTGGGGGGAAGATGAAGATAGAAGATGTGTGGCGGGTATGGAGAAATTAGATCAGTTCGTGTCCTTCGCGGACGAAATATACGGCTGGTGCTAGTCGCGGGACCGCGAGGGGGATAGTGATCGGGCAAAAGCGACAAGAGATGCAAAAAATGCATGCGTTAAGAAGTGTCTTTTTCATATGGAACATTCCAATGAAGTGTATGATCGAAAATAGTTCGGATCGTTAGGATCTTCTGGCTCACTGGGCTAATAGGGTCTTTGACGTTTTTCAATTTTTATGACTATCGGGAACGATTAGAAATGCATTCAAGTTGTAAACCAAGATTCTACAGTAACCAAAAACACAAATGCCCTTTTCAATAGCTATCCAAACTTCAACTTAATTAAATTATCTCCCGGATGTATTATTCAACCCACTGTTCCTTCCCAGAACGGCCTAAGACACGACCTGTTCTCTCTACGGGTTTTCACCTAATTTCGATTTCCCATGAAACATTCCTCGAAAGTTTTTATCTTTCTCTTTCTCTACCTGACCGGAAAACTTTCACCCAGTTTTCGGTTTTCCGTGAAAATTAGGTCAGCGAATACTTTAGGACTAACTTCCATGGCTATCACTTTGTGTGTATTTCACGCGATTAGATAGTGGAGGGATTGGTTTTTGAGTCTCGCGAAACAATATCTACAGAAAGATAGAATGAAACATAGAAATATTTATCAAAAACAAAAACATTATATTATTAAGAGATCGAGAAGTTTTCTTGGGTATAAATACATGTAACAAAAAAAGTAATGCAGCATGTTCAGTGTCATCTACTTGTAATAGTTGCAATAACTGGATCCTGGATTGTAAATCCACGCTGGAGACTCTTCGAACCGTCCGACTCTTCCACCAGCTCCATGTAAAGAGTTTGCGCGGTATTGAGTGGAGATGTATTCGCTGGTTCTGGCGGCACTGCTATCAGAGTAGGCGTTCTCGAACTGAAGCTGTCTGGAATAGAACAAAAAATTGTGCTCCGTTTTCCATAATTTTTGCTCACCTGTGCTTGCTAATACAAAGACCAACGATGACCAGGATGAGCACGACTACTGCTGTTCCAACGCAAACGAATACAATGGTAGTTGTGAAGAATGCCGTTTTCTCAGGTCTTGGTTGAAGTGTGGCATCATTGTTGTTCGAGGAAGCCAGAGCGAACTCATCAATGTGCTCACTCTTGACATTTGGCTCTGTGGATGCTGGTTGATTGCTCACTCTGGAAAATTTTCCGTTTTTTCGTTTTTCAAACCTTACCAAGTAAAACTCACCTTGGTGTACTTCCCGGCTCTATAAGAATTGATGGTGGGAGAGTGTGGAAAACTTGAGAAGTTGATGGAATATCAGTGGATTCCACCTTCTTTGATTCGGAGAGATTTGGTCCCCTCTTCAAAAATGGTACTGGGAATGGAAGCACAACACCAGGTTTATCGATAATGTCTGTGGTGGATGGAACCATTGGGCTGGTGGATTCTACAGTCTCCTCTTCTGATGGTTGAGACTCCTGGGATGCTGATGCCTTTCTCAACTCATCTTCGCGGCTCTAAAATGACCAAAATTAAGATGTTGACATGCTTTTCCACTCACCGGAAGAATGATTGGCTGGATTGGGGTGAGCTCCTCCACTCTCTCCGTTGGTGCTGGTTTCTCAATGATGAATCTCGAATGTCCACGTGGCAAACTTCTAGACTTCCCCAAGTCGATTTGTTGGAATGCGCCAGATGGGATTTGCGGTGGAGGTTGGTTACGATGGATTTGAAGTCTTGGAATCTAAAAAATAAGTTTATATAGCATATAGTGAGACTGATGATCCACCTGAACAAGTGCCGGTTTTTGAACTGGATCTTGTGCATCTGTGACAATCTGAACTGGCTCGGGCTCTGGTTTCGGTGTTGTTGGTTTCCTTCCGCACACCACATCTGCACTATCCTTGATATAAACTCCACTTCCGTCTTGAAGAAGATGCAGATTCTCAGTGCAAACTAACGGGTTCTCTTTTAGCAAAACAGTTCCGACACGTCTGTTAAACGCATTATATGGGGTTTTGGACAGTTTGTTTTCACTGAGATCCACAAAAAGCAAGTTTAATTGAGCCAAAAAGGTTGATGGCGCGATTTCGGTCAATTGATTTTTCGCCAGGTCAAGCATGACAAGAGAGGTGACATCGTAAAAGGCGTTACGATCGATGGTTTTGATCTGTAAACAATGAGGAATGAATCGGAATCGAAAGAGTGAAAGTTACCTGGTTGTCGCGGAAGGAAATTTGTTGGAGGTTTGGTAGTCCAGTGATAGTACCAGCTGGGAGAGCCTTCAACTCGTTGTTGGAAAGCACCAAAACCACAATAGAACTATTAGTGAATGCGTTCGCACTGATGTTTGCAATTTTGTTGTGTCCCATGTAGAGTTGACGGAGTTGCTTCAGTCCAGAGAGACAGTTGGATGGAATGGCGCCGATTTCATTATTGGTCAAGTCCAGCATCTCAAGTTGCTCGAACGTTTGGAATTGATAAGCCGTCAACTTCTTGATCTTATTTCCAGAGAGGTAGAGGTAGCGAAGATTTGGAACATTCAAAAACGCTTGACGGTTGAGTTCATGGATTTGGTTTCCGGCCAAATTGAGAAGATTCAAGACTGGAAGGTTTAGGAAGTTGAGAGCATCTAGCTGCTCAATACGGTTTTGGTGAAGATGAAGGGATTGAAGCTGTTTGAGACCGCGAATGGCTGAAAATATATATTTTGATGAAAAAATTTGGGTTTTTTTTGCACCTGACGATGGTACAGCTGTTAGATTGTTATGTCCCAAATTGATAGTTTGAAGTGAGTTCTTCACATTTTGGAATGTGCTCGTGTGCACCGAGAAGATGTCGTTACTTCCTAAGTTGATGTCGAAAAGCTGAAAAACTTGGGAAATTTTTCATCATTTTCTGATGATTCATAAGCTTTCTCTCGCCAAGATCAAGTTTATGACTAACCTTGTTAAGATTTGGAAACACTTCGTGTTCCTGGATCTCGACAATGCTGTTGTTAGAGAGGTCCAAACGAAGCAGGTTTGGAAGTCCGGCAAGGGCAGCAGAGGGAACCTGAAAGTCAAATTTGAAATCCAGTCATGTTGAAATAACCACTCACGTTTTCGAGCAAGTTATGGTTTAGCACCAACTCCTCTAACACTGGATTCATTCCTGCGAACGCTGCCTCATCAACCTTTTTGATTTTGTTCTGCGATAAGTCAAGTCTCTTGATGTATAATCCGGAGAAAAAGTTGGATGGCAACTCATTGAGACTCGCTTGATTCATGGTGAGCGATTGAATCAGTCCTATTAGTGCTTGGTTGTTGCGAATTAGTACCATAGTCTCGCTGGCGGTCGTGTTAGAACAGTCGAGTACGATGCCATTGTGGACTTCGCTACAGTAGCAAACGCTTGAGATGACTCCAGGACAAGCATGAATCAAGTTGATGAGAAAACTTGAAAAAAGTAGCAAGCAAAGTAATAATCGCATATTCCGAGTGATAACCGAGTGTGAGGGAGATGTGTTCTTTTCGACTGCAGCGCAACGGCGTGGTGGTGTTGCTTCGGATGGTGGGAGGTAGAGAGAGAAACAGAGAGAGAGAGAGGGAGGGGTGCCTTGGTTCCTATCCGACAACCGGCCACAACTACTACAAGCGAGATATCCGCGCATTCAGGTCAGTCGCCACTTTATTCTGTGCGTCTCGCCGATCCGCGCGGTCTTCCGCCCGCTTCGGCCTATAATCGTGGCGTGGATGGCTGTACTGACAGGCTATTGGTACGCGACTGTACGCTTGAGGCATTTCTTGCCTCTTGGCCCCCCGATCCTGGAGGATCGTTTAACAGTATTTGACATTGAATCAGATATGTTTCTCCCGTAAGATGCGAGAAGAGGAAAAAAAGTGTGAACAGCAATAAAAGTTTGGAATGGTATTGAATCCAAAGAAGTGTCTAGTCCTCCTTTCAAGTTTGCCCTGATACTCTGAAAATTTGATAGCCACCTGAATCACACAATTTTTGACCACCCAACAGCCAGACAGAGAGTAATAGAGTACGAAGAGTTTCCGCGAGAAGAACTAGTTTTTTTTCTTGTTTCCGTTTTTGGTAGCGCTTATAATTATACGATTGACGGCAACAATTTTTCGGGATTAGGCTATAGTTAGCTACCGGAACCGACGAACGGACCTGGGCTTGTTTTTGTGTGGGAATATGTACCAGATGAATCGGAAGCCTTTTACAGTACCATTGGTTTTTTGGTTGACTTCACATGATTTGTCTCTAGTTGACCTTAGATACTTAACAGATTATTACTATGCACGGAGACCGTTACTAAAGGATATAAGAGTATAATAAGAGAGATTTTATCGTGTTTTATGGCCGCCCTTGAACTCTTCTGCACTTGGTCTTAGACTCTTTATCCATCCCGGATGATGGTCTCTTTTCTTTCCTATTCCTCAAATGACCTAAGATCCTGATTGATGACTCACAGACATCTTCATTGCGACATCAAACGTTTGAGGAGATAAACGAGATCGACATGTACCCCAGTATCCCCATATACACACACACAAGGAAATTAGGTAGAAAAAAAACGCGATTGAAAACCGAAAGGGGGCAAAAGTGAAAGGATAGGGAAAAGACATACAGAATATAGGTAAGTAAGTCTAGAGTAAATTAAAACAACCAATGTCGCGGTCGGTTTAGATAGACGTTGTTGTTGGCCGAGGATGGGTGTCCGTGGTCTTCGGATACCAGGGTACCATCGCCACCGTACATGTTTCTGATGCATCCGGCTGAGCTGATAGTAGAGCCAAATACACTTGGCTTGGTTTTGGACTCATAGGATAGGAAGATGAATCTCATTAAGTAGCCAAGCACAATACAGCTTACAAAGACAATGAGCACAATTCCTGGAAGTGGTTTGGGTTAGAAAATGTTTTAACCAGGTAGAAAGATCAGGTTTTGGAACGTTTCACCTTGTTTTCGAAAACTAATGCCGACCTTCAAAAGTCGGGTTGTGTACTTTTGAAGTTTGGTTTTCACGCAAGGAACAGATTGGTCTACTCAGAACCTTATAACTCAACTGCTGGAGAAAGACATCAGCTTTTGAAAACTCGGGAACACCTCTCAAAACCTGATCTTTCAAAAAATATGAAAGTGAACCTAAAAACCGAATAATCATCATACATACTATTATACATAGAGTACAGTATTAGACCACTAGAAAGGATAAGAACCTCAATCTTGAGTGAAGTTTTTCGTGTTTTGAGGACCACTTGACGGATGGAAAAGTGACTCGGAGGAAAGGTTAGGTCAGGTGTTCCCCAAAATACCCTTGTTTGAGAAAACTAGGTTTTTTGGGCTATCTGTACTTGTGAATGTTGTGAACGTGACCAAGACCATCTAGTCTGTCAAGGAAACTTTCGGGAAGAAGAGGGGTTGAAGCAGTTTGTCAGGTTTTCAAAAACTTCTGTCAACCTTCAGAAGTCGAAAAAACCTCCTTTTCCCAATGGTGCTCATCCCATACTGAGGAGTCATGGTCACTTTTACAACATCCCTACGGTATTTGGGCCCGAAAAGAAAGACTTACCCAAAATCAGACCGACCAATGCTAATCCATTAATCTCCGTGTGAGCATTTTGATATCCCAGTGAATTCGTTCCATTTACATTTGGAATGTTTTGATTTTTCTGGAAACCTAGGAACTATGACACGGTTTACTCATCGGAACTTACCACATGGTACTGGTCCGTTGGAGTTTTCGTCGTCTTGTGGGGTAGTTTTGAGTCAGTTTGTCGCAGGTCAAGCCCACTAAGGTTTGATGGAGTCCAACATCTGAAAACTTAGAAATGAAATGCGGTCGACATTCATTATGACCTACTTAGCTGGTGGAGAGTTGTTAGATGTCGTTGTGACGTCTCCATTTTCTCTGAGCCATTTACGCAACCACTGCAGATCCTTGTCACACCGCCATGGGTTATCTAAAAAATAAATGTGACCTTCCATCAAATAAAATTATCCTATACTTTGGATCGAAAGTTTTCTCTGCACTGGAGTGGTTTTCTTCTGCATAAGCGAATCGTAAATAACATTGCTTAGTAGTGTTTCTAGTCTATTACTGCTCAAATCCAAGGAGACTAGCATGGGAAGTTGACTGAACGCGAAGTCATCCACTGAGTTGATCTGTAATCAAATGCGATTTTTCAGCTAGGGTAAAATTCTCACCGAGTTGCCACTCAAATCGATTTCCGACAGCTCCGGGAGATTTGAAAATGTGTCATGAGAAATTCTGGTTATCTGATTCCGGCTCAAAAGTATCACTTGAAGATGTTGCACCTTTTGGAGAGATTTCGGTTCGATTCTGCTAATTGAGCAGTCGAAAAGTTCCAAGCGGATTAGGCTGGGAGCATATTGGAATGCTGAAATGTTCTTGTTACTAATCGAATTAAAGATTATAACTTTCCATTAGACTGAATGCTTGTGATATCCTTGTTGTTGCTCATGGATAGAACTTTGAGACCTCCGATATGATTGAACATGGATGCATCGATAGCAGTGAGCAGATTATTTCCCAAGTAGAGATATGATAGTAGAGGGGTTTGTTCAAAACTGTCAGATGGGATGAGACGGATCTGAAAATTCTGAATGAGCACACTTTTGCGGATCTTGATCATCAACCTGATTCACTTCCAAACTCAATGACTTCAAGTTGGGCAGCGGCAGCGAGTGCTTCGAAATCACATGAATCTTGTTGACTCCCAAACTCAAGTCTTCCAGTGTCGGAACGTTCTCAAGAGCTTGCGATGGAATTTCGGATAATAAATTTTTATCCAGAGAAAGTTGCGAGAGATTCTCGAGGCCCAGAAGACCGGTGGGATGGATCGCGGTGAGGTTGTTGGCGCTCAAGTCGATCTTTAGCAGAGAGTCACGACTATGGTAGGAGAGGAATGCGTTGTCTTGGACATACTCAATCAGGTTATCTGAAACATATTATAGAATCTTGAATAGATCGTTGCATATTTTATGTTCACCTGGAAGAGATAGGATCTTCAAATGCTTCAGTATAGAAACTCCTGATTGTGGGATTCCATCCAAATAGTTCCCTCTAATCTCCAACTCCTCCAATGAATCTTCCAGATTCCCAGTAAAAGTGTTCGGATGGAAACTCCGAAGCCCATTATTTCGTAAAAACAGCTTTTTGATTTGGAAGCCTTGGAATGCGTACCCGGGCATCTGTACAAATACGTTTGAAAAAATAGGGATCTCTATTTGACCATACCTTCTCAATCGGTGTATTACTAATAGTGAGGCTATCGATGTTGGGTGGAGAGTTGGAGAGAGATTCCAGTACAGCGTCCAAGGATGCTCCATTATCACAAACTATGCTTACTGCTTCGTATCTTGTGGAGGTGCATGTGCAGGGCTCCTAGAGTAAAATTTCTTGGCTAATAAAAATGTACAGGGATTGGTTACCTGTAACTGAAGGGTGGGACATGAGAACGCGAAACCGATCAGTAGTGAATTGAAGAGCAGTAATCTCATTTCTGAAACAAAAAGTGAGCGGGGTCAGAAAGAGAGCAAAAGAGCAAAATTCTCCAGATAGCTGAAAAGGTTATCAAAGAGAAAAATCACGACAAAAAAGGTGGGGGGGGGGGATAGCAATG
>LR543699.1:0-19658 GCA_900536305.3 Caenorhabditis sp. 40 LS-2015 | reverse complement strand
TCCACCCACAAATATGTGAGCATAAAATGTGAAAAAGTATCACAAATATATGACCATAAAGGTTGGAAGAGTGCACACTACTGAACAAGATGTCTTCTCAACAAGGTATGTCGTTTATTTTTTGATTCTAAAGATTGTTTTTTCTATAGCCTCTCAAGATTCTTTCGACGCCCCTGTCCCTGGCGCGACGGCATGGCCCAGACCTGCAGTTGATGACTATGATTCTGATGATTCTTTCGATGCACCAGTCCCCGGCGCGATACCACGTCCCGTAATCAACCAACATGGATCAGGACCTTTAAGACCAACACCACAAGCTGCCTACGTGACGCCAAACCTTCACTATCCAACCGCAGATGAGATTGACTACCTCAATAGGTATGCCGTCATCACAACAGTTTCACCGCTTGCCATGCTGAACCCAAAAGTTGCGCACAGCGGTGACAACGCCACAACCGAAGGAGGATGTCGTAAAACACCGAAAATTGTTGAAGTGAGTAAAATTTATTGTGATCTTGTATATTATCAAAACTTTAGACGGTCCTATGCCCAGCACACCACGTCCGAGCAAACACACATTGTCTCCCAATCGCTCTCCTTATTGGAAAACACTACTACGAGCTAACGTCGAGACAGATGCAAAACCTCGTGAGGACAGACCTTGGCTACCGCGGAAAACCACGCCGATCGATAGGAGAGAGACAAGTACGCGCAGCCAAAGCAATGTTGGCAAAGAACGGCATCGTGGATGAAGAGTCTGGCGTTTTCGACTTTGATCTGGTCAAAACGCTGTGTGCCACCGACGATTTCAAAGAATACCGAGTGGATGTATTCGTCCAAGGAGGTAGTCCACACACGATGCAAAGATCTAACGTCTTCCCACCAGTCAATCCGGACGCAAAAAGATCGATTGCCATCTTTTACCACGATGGTCACTACGAGCCGATAAACATCACGTCCATCGAAATTGGAAAACGCTCGGGATTCTACTTCTGCACAAAGTGTTCGCAAATGGTTGAAGGAGTCAAAAACATTGCCAACCATAAGGATCAATGCGATGCAAAATGCCGAAAATGTGGGTCTTTCACCTGTAACGACAACACGCCTGGATTCAAACGGACATGTGCAGACTGCAACAGCGTCTTTTTCGATCAAGGCTGTTTTGACCAACACCTCAAAAAGGAGAAGGGTGAAGGCCAACGAGACACTCTCCGAAGCCACTGCCAAAAGTTCATGTTTTGTGATGAGTGTAAACAAAAAGTCAAACGGCCGGCTGACGGTGGAAAACACATCTGCAACCACAAATTCTGTCCAATCTGCCGAGAAGTGCTCCACAAGAACCACGAATGCTCGTTCGCACCACCATCGCAAACAGAGCGGAAGAAGTGTCTGGCTGCGCAGGAATTTTGGCGCTTCTTCGTCTACGATTTCGAGTCAATCGTCACCGACAGCGTCGACCCACCAAGTGAGGAGGAGCCGACGAAAGGACCGCCACATGTTCCAAACCTCGTGTGCGGTCAATTCATCTGCAGTCGGTGCCCTCCACAGCAGGAATCGAAGAAAGGGCTAGCCAGCTGTCTGTCTTGTGGACCGATGGTGACGATCAAATACGACAATGATGACTACGGAAATGGTTGGCCGGTTGTCAAAAGGTTCGCCCACTTTATTGCCTCCGATCCTCGCTTCGACAAATGCACCATATTGGCGCATAATGGTGGCAAATACGACCATGGATTCGTGATCCCCGAGTTGACTGCTGTCGAAGACGTGGTGCCTGAAATGTTGATGGATGGGATCAAGATCATCCAGGCCAAGGTGACTTTCAAGAACGGTCACACCGTCACCTTCAAGGACACTCTGAACTTCATACCGATGGCGCTCAAACAAATGCCGAAGGCATTTGGATTCTCCCAGGATCTGGTCAAGGGGACCTTCCCCTACATGTTCAACCACCCCTCTCGATATGGCCGTACGTTTCCCGCACACCCCGACCGCGCCTACTACCAGCCGTACCTCATGACGGAGAAGGAGATCCCCAGCTTCGAATCGTGGTACGAGGAGCACAAGGACAAGCCGTACGACTTCGACAAGGAGATCCAATTGTACTGTGAGTCGGATGTGGAAATCCTGGTCAAGGCGGTGCGCAAGTACTTGGAGATTTGTGCTGGAGTTTTTCAAAATTGGAATCCAATCGTCCAGTGTACCACCCTCGCCAGTTTTGTGATGTTCGTCATGAAATACGAACACATGAAGAAGGGTGTTGTCGGCTACATCCCGGAAAATGGATTCCCAAGTCGAAACAACTCTGTCCTCGCGCTGAAGTACCTTCAATGGCTGGATGAGCAGGACCCGAGTCTTCGAATCCAACACGCACTCAACGGCGGCGAAGCGAAGATCACCCTTGAAGACCACACGTACTATGCCGATGGTTATTCGGAGGCAAACAATACGGTGTACGAAGTGCACGGATGCATGTGGCACGGCTGTCCGCAGTGCTATCCTGACAGCTCCATGATGTGCCCATGCCGCCCGGGGATCACCTTCGAAACCCTGCTGAGAGAGACAAAGGAGAGGGAGGACAACCTTCGAAGCGCCGGATTCGTGGTTCACGTCATGTGGGAGTGCCAAATCAAGCGGGAGATGGCGAAGAACAAGTTGATGAAGGCGTTCTTCAAAGAGGTACATTTCAAAAATTTGAAAAACTTGAACATTTTCGAATTTTCAGTGTCGACACACCTATCAACTCCAGCCGCGCGAGAGCATGTTTGGTGGAAGGACTCAACAGTTCCAAGCCTACGTGGAAGCAGACGCCAACCACACGCTAGAGTACTACGACTATTGTAGTCTCTACCCGTGGACCAACATGAAGGGAGCCGAATACCCGATGGGACAGCCTCAGCGCATCACCTTCGACTTCTCCATCCCGAAAAAAGGTGAACCACTCGCGTATCGTGGTCTGGTCTTTTGCGACGTTCTACCGCCGAGACGTCTGGACTTCCCCGTTCTCCCCTACCGCGCAAACTCCAAACTGCTCTTCCCATTGTGCCGCAAGTGTGGAGACGCAACCAATGGCCAGGTGTGCACCCACACCAACACCAATGACCGGTACTTGACCGGTTGTTGGGTGACCGACGAGTTGAACTACGCCATCGAGAGAGGATACGAAGTGATGAGAATCCACGAGGCGTGGCATTGGAGTGATGAAAAGTGGTTCCGCGGAGGCTTCTTCTCGAGCTTCCTCGAGCCACTTTTGCGTCTGAAGCACGAGGCGTCCGGATGGCCGAAACCAAACATGACTGATGAGGAGAAGGCGCTGCACATCGACACAATTGCCGCCAACGACCGAGTTCAGATTCGAGGGGATCATGTGGCACCAAACCCTGCACTCCGTCAGACTGCCAAGCTGTTTCTGAATAGTGCATGGGGAAAGTTTGCGCAAAACCCCAAAAAGTCGGAAGTCAAAGTCATGTCGAAGGAGAATGGAGATGCCATCACCAATTTTTTCGAGACGCCCGGATTCGACCCGAAACACGTTGGCATCTGGGGGCCCGACCACGTGCTCATGTCTCGACTCCCACAAACCGACTCCCTCAGGCCATCCAAATTCTCCAACATTGTCTATGGATCGATCACGACAGCGGTGGCCCGTCTTCGACTCCACAAGGCAATGGAAAGAGTCGGCGCGGAAAACCTCATCTATTGCGGTAAGTCAATTCATTCACATTTCAAACACAATTTGTGTACATTTCAGACACAGACTCTGTCATTTTCAAACAGAGAGTCGGAGAAGACCTGCTGGGCGACCTGCGCGGAGACGGACTCGGGATGATGACCAACGAAATCCCGGCTGGCTCGAGGATTACGCGGGTCGTCACGGTCNACGGCTGTCCGCAATGCTATCCTGACAGCTCCATGATGTGTCCATGCCGTCCGGGGATCACCTTCGAAACCCTGCTGAGAGAGACAAAGGAGAGGGAGGACAACCTTCGGAGCGCAGGATTCGGGGTTCACGTCATGTGGGAGTGCCAAATCAAGCGGGAGATGGCGAAAAACAGGTTGATGAAGGCATTCTTCAAAGAGGTACATTCCAAAAATTTGAAAAACTTGAACAATTTCGATTTTTCAGTGTCGACACACCTATCAACTCCAGCCGCGCGAGAGCATGTTTGGTGGAAGGACTCAACAGTTCCAAGCCTACGTGGAAGAAGACGCCAACCACACGCTAGAGTACTACGACTATTGTAGTCTCTACCCGTGGACCAACATGAAGGGAGCCGAATACCCGATGGGACAGCCTCAACGCATCACCTTCGACTTCTCCATCCCGAAAAAAGGTGAACCACTCGCGTATCGTGGCCTGGTCTTTTGTGACGTCCTACCGCCGAGACGTCTGGACTTCCCCGTTCTCCCCTACCGCGCAAACTCCAAACTCCTCTTCCCATTGTGTCGCAAGTGTGGAGACGCAACCAAGGGTGAGGTGTGCACACACACCAACACCAATGACCGGTACTTGACCGGTTGTTGGGTGACCGACGAGTTGAACTACGCAATCGAGAGGGGGTACGAAGTGATGAGAATCCACGAGGCTTGGCATTGGAGTGATGAAAAGTGGTTCCGCGGAGGCTTCTTCTCGAGCTTCCTCGAGCCACTTTTGCGGCTGAAGCACGAAGCGTCCGGATGGCCAAAGCCGAACATGACCGATGAGGAGAAGGCGACACACATCGACACAATTGCCGCCAACGACCGAGTTCAGATTCGAGGGGATCACGTGGCACCAAACCCTGCACTTCGTCAGACTGCCAAGCTGTTTCTGAATAGTGCATGGGGAAAGTTTGCGCAAAACCCCAAAAAGTCGGAAGTCAAAGTCATGTCCAAGGAGAATGGAGATGCCATCACCAACTTTTTCGAGACGCCCGGATTCGACCCGAAACACGTTGGCATCTGGGGGTCCGACCACGTGCTCATGTCTCGTCTCCCACAAACCGACTCCCTCAGGCCATCCAAATTCTCCAACATTGTCTATGGATCGATCACGACAGCGGTGGCCCGTCTACGTCTCCACAAGGCAATGGAAAGAGTTGGCGCAGAAAACCTCATCTATTGCGGTAAGTCAATTCGTTCACAATTCAAACACAATTTGGGTACATTTCAGACACAGACTCTGTCATTTTCAAACAGAGAGTCGGTGAAGACCTGCTGGGCGACCTGCGCGGAGATGGACTCGGGATGATGACCAACGAAATCCCGGCCGGCTCGAGGATTACGCGGGTCGTCACGGTGGCGCCGAAAGTGTATGGTCTGGAGATTGCGGACGCCAGCGGTAAGGTGTCATACTCCATCAAGGCCAAGGGTATGACACTGAACCGTAAAACGGCAGAGTCTGTCTCCTTCGAGAACCTGCGCAAGATGGTGAGTCTTTCTTTCTCTGAAAAAATGTGTATACACTATTTGTTTACAGATGGTGTGCCATGTCCAAGGCGAAAATGTGGACCCGCTCGAGGGAAGGTCGATGACGATCAAGAGCACACTGAAGCGCCCTGGGGTGAAGGAGACGCATCACGTGAGCAAACGGCTGCGACCGGTCGGTGGAAAAGGCGTGATGGACGGGATCAGGACCCTGCCGTATGGTTNAGATGGTGTGCCATGTCCAAGGCGAAAATGTGGACCCGCTCGAGGGAAGGTCGATGACGATCAAGAGCACACTGAAGCGCCCTGGGGTGAAGGAGACGCATCACGTGAGCAAACGCCTGCGACCTGTTGGTGGAAAAGGAGTGATGGACGGGATCAGGACCCTGCCGTATGGTTTACTCGGCGATAATGTACAGCTTGTTGATAATTACCCATTTATTCAATAAATATCAAAGATTTAAATGTAGTATTGAGCTTTCTGGAACCCAACTATCCGAATCTTCCGTATATCCATCCCATCGTACCAGACATTGTCGCACTCCTCTCACTGTTCTCCTCGAGATTATGGCCTGAATACGATAGGTACCATTCGGGTCGTATGTACACTTTGTCAACTCCTGGGAATAAAAGACTCCTTTGACCTCTTCGCCGTTCGTGTCCACCACGTTATAGGTGAAAAACCTGAAACGTAGTCATGTTGACGCACATCTGGAGAGTTTCAAACGAAGGAGAAGAAATATTGACCAACCAGCAGACACCACGATCCAAGATTTCAACGCTGTGGAAAAGGCAACAGACACTACTGTTCAAGATTTCAATGCTGTGGAAGAGGCGACGCGAGCAGCTGTTAAAGAGTTTGACAGTGTTGACTCAACCAACTCGAATGGAGAGAAAACGTTTGTTCAGGATTTCAACAGTGTAGAGAAGGCTACAGACGTNCATCTTCTCCGTTCGTGTCCACCACATTATAAGTAACCGGTTTTCCCGGTGTGACTTTGCTGACGACAAACACCTCCCTGGTCCATCCCTGGTCATAACCCTTGTCGAAAAGACTACGTTTTGACGCCAATCTTACATGATCTCCTACTTTGAATTTGATTTTCAAAGTCTGACCATCGGGGATGGGTATGGGGAAATCGCCCAACTTTACATCGACAGGTTTCTTGCCAATCCCTCGATTCACACTATTGTTTATGGCGAGAACAACTTTATCCAAGACGTCAATGTAGCGATATGTATGTTTTTGCGTAATGTACTTGGCTAGTCTCGTCTTGAGAGTGCGATTGGCCCTCTCCACCGTACCACACTTTGTATCGTTTTTGGGTGAAACATGTTTGACCTCAAACTTTTCAAACAATTTGTGAACATGGGTGTTGTAAAACTCTTTANAGTCACACAACCAGCAGATCCCACAGGTCAAGTGGGGGTTAGCAAGACAGCAGACACTGTCATTCAGGATTTCAATGCTGTGGAAAAGGCTACAGATAGTGCCATTGGAGAAATAAACAAAGTCACACAACCAGCAGATCCCACAGGTCAAGTGGGGGTTAGTAAGACAGCAGACACTATCATTCAGGATTTCACAGATGTAGAAAAGGCAACAGACGCTGTTATTGGTGAAATAAACAAAGTCACACAACCAGCAGATCCCACAGGTCAAGTGGGGGTTAGCAAGACAGCAGACACTGTCATTCAGGATTTCAATGCTGTGGAAAAGGCTACAGATAGTGCCATTGGAGAAATAGTCACACAACCACCACATCCCACAGGTCAAGTGGGGGTTAGCAAGACAGCAGACACCACGATCCAAGATTTCAACGCTGTGGAACAGAAAAATGTTGATGCTAGAGACACACTTCCCAAGTCAGGGGATGTCAAAGAGGATACCACCATACATGATTTCAATGGTGTGGACCAGAAAACTGACAGCGCCACCACTGCAAATGAGGCCAAAGAAGACACCACGGNACACGTAGTTTGGTTCCGTCCCCATTTCTTTGAAAATCTCCTCAAACGCCTTGGCAACACCAACACCACCCTTCGATAGAAGAGGTTTGACAAACAAGAGTCGGGAATAAAGATCAATAACAGTGAGGAGAAAGGTGACGTTGTCATTTTTCGCCGAGTATTTTGCCATGGCCACCAAATCGGCTTGCAGGTCGGAATAGACGCCCATAGCCAGGGTTTTCAGTCGAAGGAATCGTTTTCTGTTTGGACGGTGTAGCGTGAAACCTTCAAAATCCTCCAAAACTTTTTCGACGTGTTCATAAGACAATGATGGATACGTTTTCTTGACATGTTTATGTACATTTGAAACAGAAGTATAGGCACAAGCAAGAGACTCATTGGTGTAGGCGTCTTTGATTGCGTCATCCATTTGAGACAGAGAAGATTGAGAGCAAAATGTGTGTTTATATATGTTACGGCAGATGAACCATTTCTCCGGAATACCATCTAACCCCACTTGAATCTCGAACACACTAATCCCGTGTAACAGATTTGCATAAACAAACAAGCTGTCAGCTGTTGCCGGAACAGACGTACAAAAGTATCAAATTACCATGAATTTTCTGAAACACACTAATCCCCTGTAACAGATTTGTGTAAACATGTGACGTCTTTAACTGTATCATTGAAACAGAGAAGATTGAGAGCAAAATGTGTGTTTATTATGAAGAAATATGTAATGATACAACACATTCAAGATATAGAAAGATAAGGCTGAGTACATGAATATGAAACTTTTGAATACTTTACATAGAATAGATAATTGGAAACTCACTTCGTTCTTTTGATACTTCTATAATATTCACCCGCGTCAGACATGTTTCCCCATGCTCTGATATCATCATCCAACTCATCGCCATACAGGTTGTAAACACCAGTCGCCATCATTCGCTCGTCTATTCTCACTGCAATAGACTTTTTAAAATTCGAATCCTTCTTTTTAACTCACCTTGTAAATCTTTCCATTCACGCCCCGCGCGCTCGTAGACCTCTAGTGCATATGCCTCCTCGGCACAGTGGTAAGCGTCGAATAATCTATCGTGCTCATCTTTCTGCGTTGGTGTGAGATCGGGTGTTCCCTCAGCGGCGGGTGTAGACATTCTTTCTGCAAAAATTCTATAATGTTTTCTTCAGAGGACTTTCTTACCTTTGAAATCTTTCCATTCACGTTCAGCACGACGGCTGGCCTCACGAGCCTCCTTCTCCACTTTAGGCACCATGGCGGCTGTAGACATTCTTTCTGCAAAAATTCTATAATGTTTTCTTCAGAGGACTTCCTTACTTTTGAAATCTTTCCATTTACGTTCAGTACGACGGCTGGCCTCACGAGCCTCCTTCTCCGCCTTAGACACCATGGCGGCTGCAAAAATTCTATAATTTTTCTTCAGAGGACTTTCTTACCTATGAAATCTTTCCGTTTACGTTCAGTACGACGGCTGGCCTCACGAGCCTCCTTCTCCGCTTTAGACACACCATCAACAGAGTCCTCATCATTCAAATTAATATCCCCCAACTTGGTAGATAGCTCGCTAGCCTCTTTCGTATCCTAAAACAATTTACCTCTACTACTTAAAATGTTCAAGAAAGACTTACACAGCGCTGTTCCATTTTGAAACCTTTTGAAAGCAAATAGAGTTGGAGAGTTAATAACACCAAGGCAGTAAAAGTAGGGAGTGAGGACCTGAGAACGCGCGGGAGACAAAAGTGGGTGGAGCTTAGAAACTCGTTGGAGTGGGCGACCGAGGTCGATAAGAGAGTGGGGTGTCGGGTATAATATGAAAGACAACGAGAATCAGTGATTTAAACATGGTTTATTATAATAAAGTTTTACTTCAACAATCGAATCTTGCAATGTTTACAAAGTGAGATTTTCAATAGAGATGGTTCAATTTCAATGTTATCCTTGCATTTGTCGCAAATGGCGAGAGAGACGAAGGAGCGGGTATCGCGGAGTTGAAGTTTCTTGGGTGCAGGTTTCTTTGGAGCAGCAATCTTCTTTTGTTTGGGTTGTGGCATTGGAGGTGGCGGTGGTGGTGGTGGTTAGTGGTGGTAGAGTTGGTGAAGGCGATAGAGATGGCAGATAGCGGTTATAATAGAAAGAGTCATACGACGGGTGAGAAACGGCTGGTGCTGGATCAGGAAGAAGAGAAGACATCACCAACTTGTAGCAAGAAAAAAGTGAAGAATGAATTTTTTCAGAAAATTTAAAAATGAAAAGTGGGCGGAGCCTAATAGATGTTCAACGATTCAATGGCACTAATTACACTATCTGCACTCTCTTCATCTTCGTCTACCTCGTCTATCGTTTCCAAGCGGGGTCGGAAAAGACGTGCTCGGAGTGTAGAGTCTTCCATCAAGAGTTGTGGTCTTGGGATCTTCACAACATAGAGCTCGGAGATTGGGTAGCTGATTCCGTTTTCCGCAGTAACAATAAACTGGTTATCGTCGAGGAAGCAGTGCAGTTTTTGGGCATAATACTCGAGAACATTGAGGCCAAACATACGAGAGGGTGTCTGCGAAGGTTTCGTCGGATAAGCCCTGCAACCGGCCAAAATTTCCTCTCCACGGCAATTGAGAATTGCTTCGTCCTCCTTTAATCCATCCAAACAAGCCACCACATATTCAAAATTCAACCGTTGCTTTGAGTCTGGGCAAAGTTTGGTCTTCACCTTTTGTTCGAGACGTCTTTGCTGGCAAATTTCAAAGTTGAGACGGTTTCTTACTCTGAAATCGTCAAAGTTTTCATAAACATTCGAAAAACGAACAAACTTTTTAGTGTCCACAACATAGAGCTCGGAGATTGGGTAGTAGATTCCACACCACTCGGACATTGTATACTGGTTATCGCCAATGACGTCGCCATACATCTCTACATATTTCATAAACAGATTCGAATCTTCACATGGAATTTCAGACGGAGTCTTCAACACAACACCACAATCACCGACAACACGTCCGTGGCCACGACAGTGAAGAATTGTATTATTGTCACACAGCGAATCCATGCACGAAATGATGTATTCCGGGTCCAAAAGTCTATCCTTGTCGGCACATAGTGGTCGAAAATCGACAGAGTTCAAGAAGAGAGCGATCATATACATGTACGACCAGTCGTTCCTTTGCTCCTCCTTTGGTTTTTCATCCCACACACGGTAAATACTTGCGAAATAGGCGAGCTCCAACAACCGGTCTGTCATAACATGTGGGGGCACATAGTTCACACCATCAGTCAAACAGTCATCTCGAGTGAGAACACGGTGTTTGAGGTCAGAAAAGTGAGAGCGGGGTGCGGAAGACATGACAAAATGAAGAATGAACTTTTTTCCAGTTTTTCCAGACTATTTGTAGTCAAACTAGGCTCCGCCCACATGTTAAAACTTCCATAATCGACAATAAATGCGATCACCAGCTGGCACGGTGCCAGCACCACGGAGAGTTCGGCGTTTCTTGGAAACCGTCCCAGCGTCACCCGTATTCTTCCTTTTACTTCTTTTAATCTTCTTTTCCATTGGGTGTGGTAGATCGAATTCGTCTTCCTGATATAACCTTTTGACTCCTCTCCGGCGATCGAATTTCTGTGGTTTTTCATCCCACTCTGTTTTCACTTCTCGTTTTGTGGGTTTCACATCCCACTCTGTTTTCACCTCTCGTTTTGTGGGTTTAACATCCCACTCTGTTTTCACCTCTCGTTTTGTGGGCTTAACATCTTTAACCTCTTGTTTCACACCGCCTTCAACACTCTTCACTTTTCTCAACCTTGGAACTTTTGGTTTTTTGTACGCTTTGGGTCTATATGGTGCAAATCTTTCAAAAGTTTTGGGTTCATGGTATAGCGGTCCCACACTCATTCTCATTTCGCCAGGTGGTTTATAGGTCGATTGTGGTGCAACATCTTTTTCGTCTTCCTTTTCTTCTTCTTCTTCCTCTGCCTTCACTTCTTTTTTCACATCTCTTTTCACCAACCTCTTTCGTTTACGTTTAGGTCTGTACAAGTTTGCACCATCAGGCTCGACTCGACTCTTCTTTTTGGTGACTTTTGATTGGGATGTTGGCTTTGTACGTTTGAACGCACGACGTGGATTTGGATTCACCACAATTTGTGGTTGTACGACGGGTAGACTCTGCGGCGGTGCCTCGATTTTCTGCTCAACCTTTATCGGTTCAACTTTTATAGGCTCGACTTTCACCGGTTCAATGACGGGCTCTTCTATTTTCGGCAGTTCAATTCGCGGTTTCTTGATTGGTTCGGGTGCATCATTTGAATGCGGGCGCTTCTGAGCTTTGGTTGTTTCAGGTTCGTGACGCTGATAATTGTCCTTCAATAGTTCAAACATTTCACCATTGACTATCGGCAATTCGTTGTATTGTCGAATCCTATAGAGCAAATCTTGAAAGAAACGACATTTTGTGGTTGCGTCAAGATTTGGGTCATTCAGTATAACCTCTAGAAAACGTTTGGCCGATTGCACACCAGCACCCTCTTCATATGGCACCACGTGATATTTTCGAACGAGCTTCATCGTCGGAGACGTGCGGCTGTGAGAGTCGGGGTTATGAGCGAGGCCAACTGTGTCTTTGTCAGTTTAAATAGTAATTTGCGCGCAGATTCGACAGAGTTTGTGCGCGAAAGTGTGATCAATTGTGTATGAATTGGTCGTAATGTTGACAGCTCGTCAACACTTAGCGGAATATTCTTCGAGTTTAGCAAGTTATAGACAATCTCGACGAGTAGATTTACTTGTTTGGTGGTGGCACCTTTAATAGAAGACCGGTTGCGTTTTAATACTTTATTCAGAAAATCGGTATGGATGATCAGTTTCGCAGCCATTTTAAAAGATACAACCGTGTGGTTATCATCCTTTTATACATTTTCAGGTAGGTACGTGGGCGATTGGATAGTCGTTCGTGAAGTTGGAAAGGATACGCATCATTGGATTTGAGAGTGGGTCGTTGTTAATCATTAGAGCCTGGTATGGTTTACTCATCACATCTTGGTACGCCTCATATGCACCTCGCCATCGGTCACCAAATTGTTGAACAAGGAGGTTTTTAATTTGAGCAGCATCCGACAAATTACGCATCAATATCAAATATGTGCTATTGTTCCGTGTTGTAGGTGGGAGAGCGAATGCAGACTGAACCAAGTTGAAAATTGCACAATTCAAATGATGAGCATACACACAAAACAAATCAGAGAGAAGGTTTAACGACTTTTTGTCTCGCGCGAAAAAGTTCATCAGATCATCACAAACTACAATATTGTTCTGGTTTTTGTGTTCCTTCAGAAGATCAATGTCAGGCATACCCTCATACGCACGTAGTTTTGGCCAATGTCTTGGAATCCCAGGAGAATCACAGCCGTAGAACCAAAAAATGTTGTCGATGGGCACCTCAAACATTTTGTCATTCCCGAGAATCTGTCTCAAAAGAGTTGTTTTGCCAGACTGTGTAGCGCCAATCATTGTTGTCTGGGAGGGGAATCTGAATTGAAACCCCGCCGTTGAACCAGTTTGTAGAGACATGGGCAGAGTGCTAGCAGGATGGAGATGGTCAAAAAGATGTTGATCGTGATTGGACAGATTGGTATTTTCCCGATTGGATGGGTGTCGTTTAGCATTTTGGAGGTGAATGGGTCACCTCGCCAGCCTTTTATACTATATAAGCACCGTGTGAAGACACACTCGAGCAATTATGACCGACTTTTACATTACTCTCCCATCTTCGTCGCCGAATACACAATTCAAAAACACATCTTCCCGATATGTAACCCGACTTCCAGAGGTGTTACAGCTGGAGAAGGACAAGTATGTCGTGGCAGCCACAGATATCATCTATCCATATTCGTTCACCAACGTCGTGAAACCACTAAATTTTTGGATACACTTCAATTCCCCTACACCTCCAGCACACGTTGAATTTCCTCCGGCGCATTACACCGATTTGGAGCAGATTGTTGCAACTTTGAATGACACCAGAAAACTGAAAAACCTGAAACGTAGTCATGTTGACGCACATCTGGAGATTTTCAAACGAAGGAGAAGAAATGTTGACCAACCAGCAGACACCACGATCCAAGATTTCAATGCTGTGGAGAAGGCTACAGACACTACTGTTCAAGATTTCAATGCTGTGGAAGAGGCGACGCGAGCAGCTGTTAAAGAGTTTGACAATGTTGACACAGCCAACTCGAATGAAAAGAAGACGTTTGTTCAGGGTTTCAATGCTGTGGAGAAGGCAACAGACGCTGCCATTGGAGAAATAAACAAAGTCACACAACCAGCAGATCCCACAGGTCAAGTGGGGGTTAGTAAGACAGCAGACACTATCATTCAGGATTTCACAGATGTAGAAAAGGCAACAGACGCTGTTATTGGTGAAATAAACAAAGTCACACAACCAGCAGATCCCACAGGTCAGGTGGGGGTTAGCAAGACAGCAGACACTATCATTCAGGATTTCACAGATGTAGAAAAGGCAACAGACGCTGTTATTGGTGAAATAAACAAAGTCACACAACCAGCAGATCCCACAGGTCAAGTGGGGGTTAGTAAGACAGCAGACACTATCATTCAGGATTTCAATGCTGTGGAACAGAAAAATGTTGATGCTAGAGACACACTTCCCAAGTCAGGGGATGTCAAAGAGGATACTACCATACATGATTTCAATGGTGTGGACCAGAAAACTGACAGCGCCACCACTGCAAATGAGGCCAAAGAAGACACCACGATCCAAGATTTCAACGATGTCGAGAAGGCAACACACCGACAAGACACGATTATAGACGAGTTTGAGAATGTGGAACGCGTGAATGAAAAACACCAAACGAATTTGACCGAGTATCTCAGGTTACGTGATTTGGTTTTAGAGTCGTCTGACTCGAATTCTGAAATTATGAAGAATTTCAAAGAAGTTCGAAACAGACTTCATTCGCCAACATTGGGGTCTTCGAGAGGTTTCCTAGAGTTTTCAGAGCTGAACGGTAGAATCCACGTTGATTTTCTCAGTGATGACATTGCATTTGTTGAATTGGACGATCCGTGTACCTACTTTTTGGGGTACACTAGCAACATTTTACATGAAAGTTCAACCNTGGAACGCGTGAATGAAAAACACCAAACGAATTTGACCGAGTATCTCAGGTTACGTGATTTGGTTTTAGAGTCGTCTGACTCGAATTCTGAAATTATGAAGAATTTCAAAGAAGTGCGAAACAGACTTCATTCGCCAACGTTGGGATCTTCGAGAGGTTTCCTAGAGTTTTCAGAGCTGAACGGTAGAATCCACGTTGATTTTCTCAGTGATGACATTGCATTTGTTGAATTGGACGATCCGTGTACCTACTTTTTGGGGTACACCAGCAACATTTTACATGAAAGTTTAACTGCTCCGAATAAGGTTGATTTCTTTGGTAATGTTAGCACACTTTATCTATATTGTGATGTTGTGGACCCAATCATTGTCGGTAATACGAAAAGTTCTCTATTGTCTGTAATCCCCTGTCGAGGTACGTATGGCGAAATGATTCACCATACTGTGCCTTACCCACGCTATCTCCCCCTTATGAACTCTACTATTGACAGCGTCCGTATTGATCTTGTTTCAGAATTTGATGAACCCATTAATTTTAATTGGGGGAGTACAATTGTTGTTTTACACTTTAAAAGAATTGAATAAACATTTTATACAGAAACATTGTGAGATGCATCCAAATAGTCTATAATAAATGCGTCGTCGTCGTCTATTTGGTCGAAAATTCCGCAGACAACATCGAAAGAGTATCCTCTCGCCATCATTGCTTGAACGAATATGCAGTAACCACCACACGTAACTGCGTCAGCCCTCTGGGGTCGACCCTTATTCATCAAAACTCTGGGGAACTTTACCAGAAATTGTTGAATTTGCGGGTTTGGCGGTTCGCCTAGGGAGCAAAAGAAGTAGCACGTTTTATGTTGGTCCACGAAGACGCTCTGCCAGTGTCGTCCTGGTTGATCCCGAGAATCGGTATTGACAACTAGTCCAAACTTTTTCCGCTTGTTGATTGGAACATTGACCACCTCGTCGGCACTATAAACACCGAGAAACGTACGTTTGGCGTACTGGTCCGTCTTGAGAATTGTGTGAATCTGATTCGAAAACATGTATAAATAGGTTGAAATGTGTGAGTGGGTCACACTCTTTTATAACATGACACCTGTACCCGTCGACCTCTCAAAAATCGACTATCGTCATTTGCTGCGAAGAAATGTGCCTGGATCCGGAAATTTCATGGGTATGCGCTACCAACGTGGTGGGAACCAACGCGGACACGGTTTAGGTGGTGTCCTCACCACCGTTGTCGGCCTAATCCCCAAATTTATGAACTCTTTTATCGGGAAACAACTAGTGAGTGCGGGCAAAGACGTTGTTGGCGAGCTGAAACAGGGACAAGATTTGAAGACGAGCCTGAAGACTGCAGCACAAAGGAGGATTAAACAACTCTCGGGTAATGGGATCCGCCGGCGTCAAACACCTCGAAAACATATAAATAGCCGCAGTGTGACAGTGTTGAAACCCCATTTCGTCTCTTCTTCTTCGGAACCACAACGTGACAACTTTTTGTAATCATGATCAGCCGGATGGACCCAAAGTCTCACGATGTAATTGTCGACGAACTGGATTTTTCTTCTATGCCAGGCACCCAATCGGGTGTCACCAACTCTAGATGGACGCCCATTCCTCTAAAAAACACTTTTCAAGAACAGGGACCCTACGAGTTTGTGCTCACAAACAATTCGAGATCATATCTGAATTTGAAGCGGACATACCTCATTTTCACTTTTGAAATTACCAATGCCAATGGAGAAGTGCTCGTAATGACACCAAATGTGGATAATACTCTCGCGTTTGCACCGATCAATAATATTGCCCACTCTATAATCCGTAACATGTCTCTACACATCAACTCTCAACTGGTGTATCATAACTCGACAAACTATGCTTACAAGAGTTATTTCGAGCAGTTGTTAATGTTTGGGAAAGAAATCAAAGATTCTACTCTTACTTCTGCAGGATTTTATCACGATACCGCCATTGATAACAACAAAAGCCCGGGGTACCAAAATAGATGTGACCTTATACATGGACAGGGCAAAGTACAAGTTGCAGCAAACATTTCGATCGACCTGATGAATCAACCGCGTGTTTTGGTTAATGGCTGTAATGTAAAGTTGACAGTTTACCCGAACAACAGCAAGTTTCTGATTGAATGTTTCAATAGACCGGACACTACTGATCTCAAGTTTAAAATCACCGACGTCTACGCCTTGGTACACGAATTCGATCTTGCCGACGGACTATCTAATGCTCTAGATGCGGCCATTATCGAACACAAAATGATTCAATACCCAATGATCACATCTCAAGTACGAAGTTTCTATATCGAGCCAAACAGACTCGATGCCCCGGCGAACACACTGTTTACCAGTAAAATGCCGCGCAGAATTTTCATCGGACTCGTGGAGGCCGATGCATACAATGGTTCATTTGACAAATCACCGTTCAACTTCAAACCCCATGGAATCACCGATGTACATGTAGACTATTGTGGTATCACACTTCCCGGGAGACCATTCTCACTAGACTTTTCCAAAAACAAGTTTATCGAAGCATATATCCAACTACAGGAAACCTTGGGACATACACGCAACAATTCCACATGTAATTCCATCAGCACGAAAATGTTCAAGGAGGGTGGATTCACAATTTTTGGGTTCGAGTTGAGCCCGGCTGCTTTGGACAATTCCTTGTTCGAGTTGGTCAAACAGACAAATGTTAGTGTCCGTTTGAACTTTCGTGAGAAAACTCCTGCTGGTGGTCTATATTGCGTTGTGTATGCTGAATTTGACCAGATTTTTGCTCTCGACCTTCTCCGGAACCCCATCGTCGATACGATTGTGTAGTTATTTTTCCTTATTGATCTAGCCTGATTACATCTGTACATTTCTGTTTTCTTTCTGACATTTGTCCATCAATAAATGTGTATGAGCTCTATAGTCGAGTGTTGATATTGTATAATCACTACTTTATTGATTTTAATGATCCAATAAACGTACGCAGATACACATTAAAGACGAAATAAAACAAATTTGAGAGAAAAAGACCGAAGTGATATACAATGTGAGAATCAGAGAAATGGAGTCTGGATGGACAAAGATTTAAACGCCATGGTGTGATACAAGGCTACCACATGAAGCACCCAAGCTTCACGGTGAGTGAAGGGAACGTTTCACCGTCCAATTTTCTTTTGCGTACATAGGGTGAGCACACGTGTCCAGGTTCGGCGTTTCGACAGCACACATAGCAGTAGGGTTTGGGATTACAAACATGTCGTAGCCCACCATAATTATCCCTTCGGTCAACAAGACCACATTTCTGGCAACTGAAAATTACAATTAGTTAAGCAAAATACGCTAAACAACATACCGAAAGTACTTCTCACAGAGGGAGAGAGCATTATAGGCGCCGGTTTTCATTTTGTGTGTATCATAGCACTGCTGGCTATGGAAAGTGGAATGACACTCGACACAATTGATCACTCGAGGCTCGGATTCCTGATCTTCTCTTCCACACCTGAGACACTTTGCTGAGCACTTTGCACTATTCCGTCCGAATTCGAAGCAATTGTAGCAGAATCTGAAATATGACTGTGAGGGCTATTATAAGGCGGAAAGCTTACCGAGCTGGTCGGGGGAGCTTGACTTCGGTGACATACTCGTAGTGGTTGCCGTGATACATGAGTCCAATAAACTTTTTGGCATCCGGATTGAAAATCACATAGCCACGGTTATCCGGATGGATAAACGGCTCCACGTAACGTCTTGTAGTAGGAAGAGCGATATTGACATCCCATAGGTGAATTTGATAGTCGGAAAGATACGTGGCGAGTACAGCCAATTCCTTTCGCCCATGTTCTTTCTGATCGGTGTTCAAACCAGACGCAATTAGAAGTTTCTCAGCCTCAATTATTTGAAGTTGCTCTCTATTCTGGTCACTAGCCTGAACATACGTTCATTTTTTCTTGAAAAATTGATGACTTGCTTACCGCTCCTGTTAGTTTATACAACTTTTCAGTCAACTTTCTCTCCTCTTCGGCTGATTTGCCAAATGTTAGATCAAAATTGAGACGACCAAGTGCAAGGGCCTTCGGGAGACTATGAGTGTCACCGACAACCCTGTTGTTTTTGACGGCAAAGAATGCGTCCTAGAACATCAGTTAGCAATGTTTTACATATAAAAAACCAACCAATATTTCATTTTGAGTATAACTCGTTTTCGAATACTTGATGACACACATGGTAATGTAGAAACACTGGTGCAATTGTATTTCGGGGTCCGATTGCATCCGCTCAGTCAGGATATTGATAACCTCCTGACCATCGGCATCAGCATATGACTTGTGTGTCACATGAAAACGTTGGTCACCCGCGTATTTCCTATGACCAAGCCTAGAAACGGGACTCTATTTTTCCGTTTGTTTTATAGCTTAAACTCACTTAAACCAATATTTCGATGTCTCCAGATCCCCTTCCGTTATTTCAATCACCCTCCTGATAAATATATCCACAACCTTTGACATGTGATTTTGTGAGTTTTGCCAATTCTCGGGTTTTTTCAGTCCAGTGAATAAGATTCTCGTGGGTTCAAGGGTCGAGTAGACAGTATTCGTGTGCTTACAACGAGGGGTAGATGACATCTCGACATTTTCAACGAAGAATGCCATTTCTTCGGGAGTTGGGAAATGGTTCTTCTCGAAGACCTCATCACCTAAAGGTACTTCTTATTTTTCTTATTCCCAAAACAAACAACTCACCGGTTTTCGGGTTCTTAGTCGCCTGATCGACCTCCTGGGTCTTCCTCTTCTCATCTTTTTCATTGGTATTGGGATAGTGGCGGTTTGGTGTCACATCGGCTGCTTTTGGTGTTGGTTTTAGAGGTCCTGATCCATGTTGGTTGATTACGGGACGTGGTATCGCGCCGGGGACTGGAGCATCGAAAGAATCATCAGAATCATAGTCATCAATTGCAGTTCTGGGCCACGGCGTTGCGCCAGGCATAGGGGCGTCAAAAGAATCTTGAGAGGCTATAGAAAAACAGTCATTAGAATCAAAAAATAAACGACATACCTTGTTGAGAAGACATTTTGTTCGGTAGTGTGCACTCTTTCAGCTTTTATGGTTATATTTTGTAATAGTTTTCCACCT
>LR543685.1:0-13384 GCA_900536305.3 Caenorhabditis sp. 40 LS-2015 | reverse complement strand
CGGTGATTACAAGTTGGAAAAATTCGGGCATGAAGGCGAAATTTTCGAGTTTGGAGCGACATCGTTGGTCACAAGTCTTTTCCGGCTTATAGATCGTCGAAACGCAGCAATAGAGTAGTGGTGAAGGGTGTTTTGGATAGAAGAGATGATTTGGAACGAAACCATAAGTGATTGATGGATTCCGGTGATTACAAGTTGGAAAAATTCGGGCATGAAGGCGAAATTTTCGAGTTTGGAGCGACATCGTTGGTCACAAGTCTTTTCCGGCTTATAGATCGTCGGAACGCAGCAATAGAGTAGTGGTGAAGGGTGTTTTAAATAGAGGAGATGATTTGGAACAAAACCATAGGTGATTGATGGTTTCCTGTAATTACAAGTTGAAAAAATTCGGGCATGAAGGCGAAATTTTCGGGTTTGGAGCGACATCGTTGGCCACAAGTCTTTTCCGGCTTGCAGATCGTCGAAACGCAGCAATAGAGTAGTGGTGAAGAGTGTTTTAAATAGATGAGATGATTTGGAACAAAACCATAGGGGATTGATGGATTCCGGTGATTACAAGTTGGAAAAATTCGGGCATGAAGGCGAAATTTTCGAGTTTGGAGCGACTTCGTTGGTCACAAGTCTTTTCCGGCTCACAGATCGTCGGAACGCAGCAATAGAGTAGTGGTGAAGGGTGTTTTGAATAGAGGAGATGATTTGGAACAAAACCATAGGTGATTGATGGATTCCGGTGATTACAAGTTGGAAAAATTCGGGCATGAAGGCGAAATTTTCGAGTTTGGAGCGACATCGTTGGTCACAAGTCTTTTCCGGCTTATAGATCGTCGAAACGCAGCAATAGAGTAGTGGTGAAAGGTGTTTTAAATAGAGGAGATGATTTGGAACAAAACCATAGGTGATTGATGGTTTCCTGTAATTACAAGTTGAAAAAATTCGGGCATGAAGGCGAAATTTTCGGGTTTGGAGCGACATCGTTGGTCACAAGTCTTTTCCGGCTTATAGATCGTCGGAACGCAGCAATAGAGTAGTGGTGAAGGGTGTTTTAAATAGAGGAGATGATTTGGAACAAAACCATAGGTGATTGATGGTTTCCTGTAATTACAAGTTGGAAAAATTCGGGCATGAAGGCGAAATTTTCGAGTTTGGAGCGACTTCGTTGGTCACAAGTCTTTTCCCGCTCACAGATCGTCGGAACGCAGCAATAGAGTAGTGGTGAAGGGTGTTTTGAATAGAGGAGATGATTTGGAACAAAACCATAGGTGATTGATGGATTCCGGTGATTACAAGTTGGAAAAATTCGGGCATGAAGGCGAAATTTTCGAGTTTGGAGCGACTTCGTTGGTCACAAGTCTTTTCCGGCTCACAGATCGTCGGAACGCAGCAATAGAGTAGTGGTGAAGGGTGTTTTGAATAGAGGAGATGATTTGGAACAAAACCATAGGTGATTGATGAATTCCGGTGATTACAAGTTGGAAAAATTCGGGCATGAAGGCGAAATTTTCGGGTTTGGAGTGACATCGTTGGTCACAAGTCTTTTCCGGCTCACAGATCGTCGAAACGCAGCAATAGAGTAGTGGTGAAGGGTGTTTTGAATAGAGGAGATGATTTGGAACAAAACCATAGGTGATTGATGGATTCCGGTGATTACAAGTTGGAAAAATTCGGGCATGAAGGCGAAATTTTCGAGTTTGGAGCGACATCGTTGGTCACAAGTCTTTTCCGGCTTATAGATCGTCGAAACGCAGCAATAGAGTAGTGGTGAAGGGTGTTTTGGATAGAAGAGATGATTTGGAACAAAACCATAGGTGATTGATGGTTTCCTGTAATTACAAGTTGGAAAAATTCGGGCATGAAGGCGAAATTTTCGGGTTTGGAGTGACATCGTTGGTCACAAGTCTTTTCCGGCTTATAGATCGTCGAAACGCAGCAATAGAGTAGTGGTGAAGGGTGTTTTAAATAGATGAGATGATTTGGAACAAAACCATAGGTGATTGATGGTTTCCTGTAATTACAAGTTGGAAAAATTCGGGCATGAAGGCGAAATTTTCGAGTTTGGAGCGACTTCGTTGGTCACAAGTCTTTTCCCGCTCACAGATCGTCGGAACGCAGCAATAGAGTAGTGGTGAAGGGTGTTTTAAATAGATGAGATGATTTGGAACAAAACCATAGGTGATTGATGGTTTCCTGTAATTACAAGTTGGAAAAATTCGGGCATGAAGGCGAAATTTTCGAGTTTGGAGCGACTTCGTTGGTCACAAGTCTTTTCCCGCTCACAGATCGTCGGAACGCAGCAATAGAGTAGTGGTGAAGGGTGTTTTAAATAGATGAGATGATTTGGAACAAAACCATAGGTGATTGATGGTTTCCTGTAATTACAAGTTGGAAAAATTCGGGCATGAAGGCGAAATTTTCGAGTTTGGAGCGACTTCGTTGGTCACAAGTCTTTTCCCGCTCACAGATCGTCGGAACGCAGCAATAGAGTAGTGGTGAAGGGTGTTTTAAATAGATGAGATGATTTGGAACAAAACCATAGGTGATTGATGGTTTCCTGTAATTACAAGTTGGAAAAATTCGGGCATGAAGGCGAAATTTTCGAGTTTGGAGCGACTTCGTTGGTCACAAGTCTTTTCCCGCTCACAGATCGTCGGAACGCAGCAATAGAGTAGTGGTGAAGGGTGTTTTGAATAGAGGAGATGATTTGGAACAAAACCATAGGTGATTGATGAATTCCGGTGATTACAAGTTGGGAAAATTTATCCTTCCTCTGGGTCCAAGTATCGGCAATCTCTCATGGAAACCCCTAATATTGTGACGAAAGAAAACAAATAAACCGAGTAATGACCATTTCAGATAGTCAAAATTACGGATTAGCTCAACCTACGTCTAAAAACGTGAAGGAAGATGTTTCCGAGAAGAGAATGATCAGAAACGAAGCTGAACTCAGAAAAATTAATGTTTATCCCTCCTCTGGGTCCGGGTATCGACAATCTGAGGACACCCGACCCAATACAATCAGGTGTGCATTTTCGGACAATGATACAACTTATTGGTTTACCAGGTATATTATTATGAATTTCTGCAAGAAGAAAACAAAATTGCTGACCGAATAAAAAAAATACA
The DNA here is from genome assembly GCA_900536305.3 of Caenorhabditis sp. 40 LS-2015. Lineage (NCBI taxonomy): Eukaryota > Metazoa > Nematoda > Chromadorea > Rhabditida > Rhabditidae > Caenorhabditis > Caenorhabditis tribulationis. The sequence continues at coordinate 10,264 of LR543685.1, read as the reverse complement.
AAAAACTGAATCGGTGGGATTTAGCAAAGATACGTTAAATTTGGGAAACACAAAACGAGGAGCGGGACGACACAAGAAGCAGAATTCAAAAAATGGGGATGAGAAATAAAAGAATTGAAAAAGCAAAACCAAACAAGAAAGAAACGTTGAGTGAAATTCCGAAACGTCATAGAAACAAAGAAGAAACATGAAATCGGAGTAGTCAATCGCGTTCGAACCAATCCGCTATTAGAAGAAACACCTCTCTTCTGTAGGAGTTCATTGCTCGCTTGAAATGTTCCTGAAGAATTGCGAGATGATCCGGATTGATCAGCGTCATCCATGGAAAACGACCCGGTTGTACAAACGGGGAGACGAAGGCCATGAGGGCGAGCCCATCCATGCGAAAGCGGGCGATGAGATCCACAGTCTGATTCATCTCGTTTTCCGGCACACCAGCATCCCACAAGCAAGCCTGAGCCCATGTGGTGACGTCATCTCTCTGAATATTCCAAAATTTTTAGGGATCGAAATAGGAAAAGTTTTATTAACAGGCTGCTTGTAACAACTCGTTTTTCCGTGTGCCCAATAAGATTAAGACTTACGCTCCAGGTTGGAACCTGCAAGTTTCCGCTCACTGGGGCCGCCAAGGCCCCATCCGGGACGTTCGGGAACGCGTGTGGTATGTATGGAAGGAGAGGAACTCTCATTCTGCGATGTTCATAGAACATTTGAGGATGAGGAAACGGGATATCAGCGTGAGCAGCCTCCAAGATGGCAATCCACTCAATGTGAGCTCCGATAACACGGTCCGCTTCATTGATGAGATGGTTCACGTGATGTTCACAAGCTTGTGGGAATTCGTACTCCCAGAGTTGGGAAGATGAGGCAATTGCAGCGAGTTGAAGACCATCGATGTTCTCACGACGGAAAACATCCAACAACTGTTCGGCGTTGTCGCCGATCAGAAGAACATTAGCCCACAGCAAAACATCAGCTGGCTGAAAAACACAAATTTTCTTCCGAATTGAATTTGAAAAACTCACGCTCCAACTCGTAATGTCCGTTGTCGTTCCTGGTGGTACTGAATACCAAACACCTCCTACTGGGAGAATCTCGTGAACCTCCTCCTCCTCTCTCTCGTCATGGAGGAACGCGTGTCTTGCAAGAGCTGCATTCAGTTCATCCAGACCATCTTCATCTGCACCAGGTTGATCGTTCCTCACGATTCTTCGATTTGGAACCAGAACCAGTGTTCCGTCGTCTCTTCGAAAAGTCAACCAAATCCTATCTGGAACATCTTCCCGATCAGCATGCTCTTGCGCTAGAGCATCTGCAGCTTGCTGTTGAGCGACATCTTCCGGGGCAACATCGTTTGGTGGAATCTCAACGTGCGCCTCCTCTTCTGGAGCTTCACCGTTTTGAAGAGCTATTTCAGCATGAGCCCCTGGTTCTTGAAGAACTGGATTGGCGCTCCGTTCAGATTGCTGTGCAACTGGATTTTCCAAGACAGCAGCTTCGATTTTCTGCACAGCAGCAACTGGAACATCGACAGTTGGGACAGGAGCTCTTTGTTGCTCGAGCTCAGAAGATTGGATTATTGCTTTTCGATTGACATCGAGTTGACTCGCAATCGGAACTACTCCATCCTTATCGGAAACGTGATTCTTCTCATATGGAGCGTCTTCTTTCTGAACTTTCGCTACTTCACCGGCTGTTGAATGTACGACACTCTCTTCTGTAATTGGTTTTCATTGTACTAGTGCGTTCGAGGCATGGGTTAACGCACCTGGCACAGCAGCTGAATCATTTCCGACAGTCGTAATTGTTTTTGGAGACTCTGTATGAACGTCTGGAGCACGGTGCTCTGTAGTGTTTGCTTCTGGAGCTTGGGAACTACTTCCATTCGAGTGATTGAAATCGGAACCAGAAGCAATCCCGGTCTGAAAATCGTAAACGTTGCTGTTCCGAAAGTTTATATCATCTAAATAGAGCATTGAAAACAGCAAAGAGGGGAAGAAACAAGTTCTGAAATATCTCACCTTTGTTCCTTTCTCATCATTTTGATCATTTTCTGAGTCCGGTGCAGATCGGTTCAGTTGTTTGGATGACATCCTGAAAAAGTTTTTCATCGAACCCGGGTAAATCCATACGAAAAACGATAACACTGACATACGCAAATAGATCGGAAACTACTCTGAATAAAACTTTTGGAAGTATGCAAACAAAAATCAATAAGAAACGAAGCAAGAAGAGTAGCGTTCCTCATGCGCACGGTTGAGAGAATGACGACATGGTGGACGTTGCTGCGCCAAGGGGCGGAGACTAGGACGTTGTTGCGCCAAGGGGCGGAGTCAGAATGGGGGATTAGAACCAATAGACGGTGGGCACGAGGTATTACACGCCGGGGGAGGGAATGTAACATTTATCGCCATTGCCCCGTTTCATAAAAAGTGGAAGGCAAAGCAATCATCGAGGGAGGAGGAAACAATGGGGGACAATAACTAACTAGTAAGAAGGAGATATTGAACACATCTGCAGAACAGTATTTGAAATTGTCAAAATATTTTCAAGTTTTGGAAATTTTTTTCAGAGTGTCCAGCATATTTTTTGCCCTTGCCCAAAAAGAAGAAGCTTCCAGAACATTTCTGGGAGCAGTATAAAGTGGCGAGTTTTTTTTCCATTACTTTATTCATACATTTATCTCACCAGAAAAAAGGGCAAAAAATGTGTTGAACACTCTGAAAAAAAACAATTTCCAGAGGGAAGGGGAAAGTCAATCGAAAGGAAAATATGGTGAAAAATGAAGAAAATACACCAAACTTTGGAGCAAAATATCTCGATTCCTAGAAATTTGTGCAGACATCTGAATTGCACATGCGCCAGCCCAGAGTTCATTCTATATATGGGCAAATTTAGTACTCGGACTGCCCGCTCGAGTTGTTTGAGCCATGAACTATTGTTTCCTTTTCTGAAATTTTGGGCAATGCGGATGGAACGCATTGATATTTGAATGCGCAGATTTCGAACAATGTTGCTTTTTATTTTCACGACAAGGAGCGTGACCAAGGTCCTAGAATTTTTTTTTTTCGACGTTACCTTCTCTACTCAAAAGTTCAAAAATAAGAAACATTCGCAGTGAATGTTTTCAAGACATACGCCCTACTTCAATCCCACTGGTCTTTGGTTCTTGACTCTTCGTGACGTCGTCTGAGAGTTATATTTTTTCAGATTTTTCAGATACTCAAATTTTCAGAATTTCAGATTTTCTAGATTTTTCGAGATTTTCAGCTTTTCCAGATTTTTTGAGATTTTCAGATATTTCGGATTATTCTAAATTTTCCGATTTTCAGATTTTCAGATTTCAAAATTTTTAGATTTTTTCTGAATTTTGGATTTTTCAGATTTTTCAGAGTTTTGGATTTTCCGATTTTCAACTTTTCAAGTTCTCGAACTTTTCAGAGTTTTTCAGATTTTTTGATTTTCAGATTTCCAGATTTTCAAATTTTTTCAGTTTAACATTTTTGGATTTTCAGATTTTCAGACTTTCAAATTTTCAGATCAATCTGAAAAAAAATTCCGGATGTGATCCCGTCCTGATGGAAATTTAGTTTCCAACCCTGGCATCGAGGTATTTGAACTTGGGAAATTCAAATGGGGTATGTTTTTTGTTTTTGTATCGAGGAGCGTCACGAATAGGACGAAGGTCAGAACGAGACCCGTATGTTTTTTTTCGGATTTTTGTTCTAATGTTTTGATCCCGGTGGCATGGCATTCAAATTCGGTGGTGGAGGTAGACTCCGCCCCTGCCACACAGACTTCTATATCGGCCGCGCCCAGATTTCATCTATACTTGTCAACATGGCCCGACCAACCCCTTCCATCAACGAACCGCTGAAGAGAGCTAAACGGATGCTCGAGGCAAGAAGAAAAGAAGAAGCATGCCGAACGCCGTCCAGAAAATTCGGAGTCTACATCCGTCGCGTCCTCGAGAAGGTTCACCCAACCGCAGGAATCACTTCGACGAGCGTATCCATCATGAACTCATTCGTCAACGACATCCTCGAGCGCATTGCCACCGAAGCTTCTCGTCTCGCCCATAACAACAAACGCTCTACCATCGGTTCCCGCGAAATTCAAACCGCCGTCCGTCTGGTTCTTCCGCCAGAGCTCGTCAAGTTTGCCGTGTCTCAAGGAATCAAAGCTGTTGCCCAGTACACCTCTAGCGAGTAAGCAATTCGTTGCTGAAAGCTACCCCCACCGAACCCAACGGCCCTCTTTAGGGCCACAACTTTCGAATAATCCTGATGATTTTGTCTTTGAATAAAGTAAACCAGTCGATTTCTGCCCCGCTAACGCGGCTTCACCCTTAGCCTTTGAATTTGGAGCCTGAGACAACGAGTGTCTTCTCTTTTTGTTCAACCTGCTGCGTCTCCTCCTCGCACACAGTATTTGCGTGTGCAAACACCAGAGACTACGCCACATTGCGGACCCTGTGGGGTTTGCAAATTGTATATCATCGTCACAGAATGAAGTCGTCCAGTTCTCTTGCCACCTGAATGTTTGGTTCTGTTGCCGTTTAACCCTATTTCGGACTGACATCTATTCTGACATGTTTTGGCGGAATTTGTCGCTCTTTTTAAAGTGATCCTCGTCAAGCTCGAGATCCATTCTTTCCGTTGGTTCATCAATTCTGATTTACGGGAATTGGGCAGTGAGAAAATCTTGTCTTCTAAAATTGCTTTAATCAGAATAGTCACACCTTGAAGCTAACGTTTTGAAGGTTGCGGCCAAAGACACGCATTCCGGGATCTGAGAGTCCAGCCGTCTACGGGCTCATCTCATAGAGGAAAATTTGAATTTTTCAGCCACAAACAACTTCTCCCGCCTCTGAACGCCGATGCTGTTAAATCGGTCGACTACGAAATGATGGAGGATGACGACGATTTGGAGAGGAACTGTGAAACCTTCACACTGATTGATCCAACGATTATGACCGCTTATGCGATGAGATTCAAGGAGAAGGTTTGGTGTTCTTCATGTTTTCCAAAAAGGCAATTATTTGAATTTTCAGCAAGTGACTCGACCGGAATGGTGAATTCCTGGAGGCGAGATGTCGGTGGCTGTTGTTCCAGTCACTGAGGAGCAGATACGTATTCAAAATGCATAGTTGCTGGCTGCAGATAGAAGAGACATGGAACCGATAGCGAGACGGCCAAATCCGAAGTACGATCCGAACGACCAAAACGCAGACCTAGACGGACGCCCTATTTTGACGTTCTGCGAGATTCTTTCCTGAAGCAAAATCGGATATCTACGATATAATTTTGAGAGAGTGAGTTATATTTTATTGTGTTCTTTTGGAAGTAAGCCGTGGCCTGAGAACCGACAACTCGGTTTGTCTCACTGAGCACGGCTGAATTTCAGGTCACTTTGACGATTTCAAGTTTTTTCCCGCCAAATCTCATCGAAATCCGAGATAACACATTCCCCAAATCTCCAATTCGATCGGATAATTTTCAGCTATCTTTCGGAAGTCGGATGGCATCCTGGAAGCTTCTTTGCTGAATACCACTCGAGAATCGTGCTTGGATTTGTCACCGTCCATCACAAGTTGATATTTGAGCAAAAGCTGAGGGCATCCACATGAAGCGTCTCCAACTGAAGGGAATGCGCTCGGATGACTGGAAAATGTGCCACAACACCGTCCCGAGGAAGAAGTTCTATGAATTGAAGAGAGAGCTTGCCACGCGGTCACCGAGTCCCAACTAACGCAATCATTCTGGAAAAAGTGGCAATTCAGCATCAAAATTCTGCAAAAACAATATTTCCAACATGGTCCGACCAACCCCTTTCATCAACGAAGCACTGAAGAGAGCTCAACGGATGCGCGAGGGAAGAAGAAAAGAAGAAACACGTCAAACGCCGTCAAAAAATTCGGAGTCTACATCCGTCGTGTTCTCGAGAAGGTTCACCCAGCCGCAGGAATCACTTCGACGAGTGTATCCATCATGAACTCATTCGTCAACGACATCCTTAAGCGCATTGCCACCGAAGCTTCTCGTCTCGCCCATAACAACAAACGCTCTACCATCGGTTCCCGCGAAATTCAAACCGCCGTCCGTCTGGTTCTTCCGCCAGAGCTCGTCAAGTTTGCCGTGTCTCAGGGAATCAAAGCTGTTGCCCAGTACACCTCTAGCGAGTAAGCGATTCGTTGCTGAAAGCTACCCCCACCGAACCTAACGGCCCTCTTTAGAGCCACAACTTTTGAAGAATCCTGATGATTTTGTCTTTGAATAAAGTTAACCAGTCGATTTCTGCCCCGCTAACGCGGCTTCAACGAGTGCCTTCTCTTTTTGTTCAACCTGCTGCGTCTCCTCCTCGCACACAATATTTAGTTATGCAAACACCAGAGACTACGCCACATTGCGGACCCCGTGGGGTGTGCTAATTATATATCAACGTCACAGAATAGAACCGTAAAGTTCGTTTGCAACCTGAATGTTTGGTTTAGTTGTCGTTTCATCCAATTTCGGACTGACATCTATTCTGATCTGTTTTGGTGGGAAGATTATGAACTGTTTTTTCTGTTTTGTACCAGTCTGGTCAAGAACTAAAAAGCGCCCTCAAAATCATTCTCGAAACATTCTTCATTTAGAAGAAGCTTCGAAGAAAAAAAAAGCTAATTCGGAGAGTAAAATGACTCTAAATCAAAAATGTTTTTGTGAGAATTTCGATGGCGAATTCTGGTGGATTATGATTCGGTGGCTGCCTGGCGAGCCACTCTTTTCAGTTAAAAGAACTTCTTCCTCGAGACGATGTAGTGGCACATTTTCCAGTCTTCCGAGCGCAATCCCATCATTTGGAGATGCTTCACGTAGATGCCCTTCAGCTTTTGCTCATATATCACTTCAGGATGAGCGATGGCGAATCCAATCATGATTCTCGATTTCGTTTGAGCGGACAAGCTTCCAGGACGACATCCGACTTCCGAAAAATAGCTGAAAACCGAAACTTTCACACTGAACAATCCAACTATGATGTCCGCTTTTGCGATGAGATTCAAGGAGAAGGTTTGCTGTTCTTCATGTTTTCCAAAAAGGCAATTATCTGAATTTTCAGCATGTGATTCGACCGGAATGGCAAATTCCTGAACACAGGTAAAGCGCTGGCGATCCGTTGCGGGTGTGTCGGGGTCGCGTGCGGTCCGCATAGGAATCGAATGTGGACGAAAAATCGGATGCGGAATGGGTGGATCCTCAAAAATTTTTTCAAATGGCTTAGAACCATCCGTTTCCTACCCCGTACGCGCACCCGTTTTCTGTTCGTAAGCGACTGAAACCAAAACTATCCACAAATGGCCCGTTCGCGAATGCTCGATCGCAAAAACGCCAAAAACGGATCAGTTGCGGATCTGAAACCTGGTCCCATCCGTAACGTATCGCCAGCGCTTTACCTGTGAAAGCGAGATGTCGGTGGCTGATGCTCCAGTCACTGAAGAGCAGAGGCGCATTCACAATGCAAAGTTGCTGGCTGCAGATACAAGAGGAAAGGAACCTATAGCAAGACGGCCGAATCCAAAGTACGATCCGAACGACCAAAACGCAGATCTACACGGACGCCCTATTTCCACATTCTGCGAGCTTTTCTTACCTGAAGCGAAGTTGGATATTTACGATATCATTTTGAGAGAGTGAGTCATATTTTAACTTGTTCCTCCGAAAGTAAGCCGTGGCCTAAGAACCGACAATTCGGTTATAGCAACATCTCCAGGGGCACGGCTGAAATTCATGTCATTTTGCCGATTTTCAAGTTTTTTTTCGCCAAATCTCATCGAGATCCGAGATAACCCATTCACCGAATCTCTATTTCGATCGGACAATTTTCAGCTTCCGGAAGTCGGATGTCGTCCTCGTCCGCTGAAACAAAATCGAGAATCATGACTGGAGTCGCCATCGCCCATCCAAATGTGATATTTGAGCAAAAGCTTGAGGGCATCTACGTGAAGCATCTCCGAATGATGGCAATGCGCTCGGGAGACTGGAAAATGTGCCACTACACCGCCCCGAGGAAGAAGTTCTACGAACTAAAGAGAGAGAGAGTGGCTAGCCACAAAGCCACCGAAGCAGACCTTAATTTGTTGCTGATCAACTTTAACCAGAATTCTTCTGAAGTCTGCGAAGCTTTTTTTAACTTCGAAAATTGAAGAACTGTAACACATTTTAGTTGTTTTTAGTTGGGAGCTGTTGGAATCGGTGGCAATTTACCATCGAAATCCTGTAAAAATTTCCTTGATTTAGATTCATTTCTTTCTCCGAATTATAATTTTTTCCGAAATTGTTTCGAAATGTAAAATGTTTCGGGGATGGTTTTAAGGACGTTTTTTAAACAACTGAACCTAACACTCAGGTGGTGGAAGAACTGGACAATTCCGGACCATGTTAATGGATAAGATTTCAATGTTCTATGTCCAACTCCTTCTCTGATCATCAACTTCTTCTCTCTCTTCCCGGCAACATCTTTCACAACAATTTTAGGCGCTGGTTGAGATGATCCGTAATTTTGACTCTCTGAAATGGTGATTACTCGATTTATTTGATTCCTTTCGCCACACCATCACATTTTCCTTGAGAGATCGTCGATACTCGGACCATGTTAATGGATGAGGTTTCATTTTCTGCGTCCAACTCTTTCTCTGATCTTCAACTTCTTCTCTCTCTCTCTTCCCAGCAACATCTTTCACCACAATTTTAGGCGCTGGTTGAGATGATCCATAATTTTGATTCTCTGGAATGGTGTTTACTCGATTTATTTGATTCCTTTCGTCACACAATGAGAGTTTCCTTGAGAAATCGCCCATACTCGGACCATGTGAATGGATAAGATTTCAATGTTCTATGTCCAACTCCTTCTCTGATCTTTAACTTCTTCTCTCTTCCCAGCAACATCTTTCACAACAATTTTAGGCGCTGGTTGAGATGATCCGTAATTTTGACTCTCTGAAATGGTGATTACTCGATTTATTCGATTCCTTTCGCCACACCATCACATTTTCCTTGAGAGATCGTCGATACTCGGACCATGTTAATGGATAAGATTTCAATGTTCTATGTCCAACTCCTTCTCTGATCTTTAACTTCTTCTCTCTTCCCAGCAACATCTTTCACAACAATTTTAGGCGCTGGTTGAGATGATCCGTAATTTTGACTCTCTGAAATGGTGATTACTCGGTTTATTCGATTCCTTTCGCCACACCATCATATTTTCCTTGAGAGATCGCCCATACTCGGACCATGTTAATGGATAAGATTTCATTTTCTGCGTCCAACTCCGTCTCTGATCTTTTACTTCTTCTCTCTTCCCAGCAACATCTTTCACAACAATTTAAGGCGCTGGTTGAGATGATCCGTAATTTTGACTCTCTGAAATGGTGATTACTCGGTTTATTTGATTCCTTTCGCCACACCATCATATTTTCCTTGAGAGATCGCCCATACTCGGACCATGTTAATGGATGAGATTTCATTTTCTGCGTCCAACTCCGTCTCTGATCTTTTACTTCTTATTACTCTTCCCGGCAACATCTTTCACCATGATTTCAGGCGATGGTTGAGATGATCCGTAATTTTGACTCTCTGAAATGGTGATGACTCGGTTTATTCGATTCCTTTCGCCACACCATCACATTTTCCTTGAGAGATCTTCGATACTCGGACCATGTTAATGGATAAGATTTCAATTTTCTATGTCCAACTCCTTCTCTGATCATCAACTTCTTCTCTATCTTCCCAGAAACATCTTTCACCACAATTTTAGGCGCTGGTTGAGATGATCCGTAATTTTGACTCTCTGAAATGGTGATTACTCGGTTTATNATTTTAGGCGCTGGTTGAGATGATCCGTAATTTTGACTCTCTGAAATGGTGATTACTCGGTTTATTCGATTCCTTTCGCCACACCATCACATTTTCCTTGAGAGATCTTCGATACTCGGACCATGTTAATGGATAAGATTTCAATTTTCTATGTCCAACTCCTTCTCTGATCTTTAACATCTTCACTCTCTTCCCGGCAACATCTTTCACCACAATTTTAGGCGCTGGTTGAGATGATCCGTAATTTTGACTCTCTGAAATGGTGATTACTCGGTTTATTCGATTCCTTTCGCCACACCATCACATTTTCCTTGAGAGATCGTCGATACTCGGACCATGTTAATGGATGAGATTTCATTTTCTGCGTCCAACTCCGTCTCTGATCTTTTACTTCTTATTACTCTTCCCGG
>LR543678.1:0-53533 GCA_900536305.3 Caenorhabditis sp. 40 LS-2015 | reverse complement strand
CCACTGGAGTTCATTTCGTTTTGTGCGCGTCGCCAGAACTGTCATCGCGGCAGCGAGGTCCGCAAACACCGCTGATGCGCCCGCATTATTTTGACAATAATAAATACATAATTAAATTTTTTAGCATTTTCGTTCGAATAGGTTAGTTTCCTTCAATACTTATTGGCTTCGCACTTTAACAAAACAGATATTTAGCCGAGGAATTTGTGCTTTCAATCTTGCTTTCTGAAACTTTTCAATCAAAATTCTTCGCTAATGCAAACGCGCTGTAATGTGTTGCCTGAGTATCAAACGTTCAGCGTGCGGCGAGATAAGCAGTCAAATGATTATTTTGAAAATTGCAATGTTTTTTGTCAAATTTCCACATTTCTCGCTCAATCCTTCATCATCTTGAACGATTTTTTTTTCAAACTTTGCAAAATATAACTTCTTTGTCAAATTTATCGCCCGTTTTTCGCTCAATTCCTTCGTAATTTCCACCGAAACTCTCCACCTAACACGTAGTTTGCCAGACGCACGCACAATCACCAAAACATGGCCACCAGGCATACATTCCACGTTCTAGCACGCGACGGTCCGATGGAAAGATGGCATCAGAGGGGAGCGCTCGAATATTGGAACGAGAAGCAAGCGCCGAACGCCTATCAGAGACTGTTCCAAGCCGCCAACGCTCGCCTTCAGAAGTTCTTCCTCGAAGTGGGCGCCCGGGTTCAACACGAGAAGACCCGCGATTGGGCTGTCGACATGTTATTCGATGAGGTTATCAGTACAGCTGGAACATTGAAAACGTTGCATTCTTTCAGACAATCAAACTGGACATCTCCTACGACGGCGTTCAAGCGATGGGAAAGGTGCTGGACGAGGGATGGAAGAGTGCAAAACGCTACAACTTGCACCAATTCCGCAAAGACAAGCACATGACACCACTGGAAGACCAAGCACAATGGGATCGGAACTACGCGAACGTGTCCGCGTTCTTGGACAGCTTGGATTCGCTCTCCACACATGAGCTGCTCAAAGAGCGTCTTCTCACGTCGCTGATCACCGCGCCAGCTCGCCCGGATGGTATCACCTACGTCAAAGAGACCTGGGAAGAGACGTACGAGGAAAAGAAGTACACTATCCATCACCACTTCAATTGCCTCCCAGGGCTCCAATAATTTCACTTCTGTAATTTTTCTCGCCGAACAATTCTAAGTCTTTCTCATGTTCCACAGGTTGTCTACTTCGATATTCTCTTTCCTTGTGCGATGATCCCTTGCTGATGTATTTTATTCTTCCCACTCATTCCGTTCATAATATTTTGACTTCAACTTTCATATCTTGTCTGCATAAATATTCTTATGTATGTTCTCTCCAATTCTTCATTTCACATACGAATTCGTGTGCGTCAGAAATGCCACCAACAGTATTCAGATCAGAATTTTTCCGCGATGAATCACTCGCTTCTCTTGTTCTCTCTCAATTTCCCTCCTATCGGATTGGCCGTTTTTCGATACAATTTATCGAGTTTTTTTCTGTCCTCCCCTGAAGATATTGTCTTTCTTGCTCATCAATCCCCCCTATAATCAAATTTTCCCGCCTAGTGCTTGTCCATTTAGTTTAGTTTAGCAGCGGAGGCGTGTACGTACTCGTAAAATGATATCCGATAGAGGGAATCTCTCGCTGGCGGGGAGGACGGCGGCTCATTGAGCACAGCTGCTCTCTCTTCATTCGAGTGAGAAAGAAAGGAACCTTCTCATTTAGCTTTGAGTGCCCATGTTCCCAGTTCCGGTTGCCAATATGCCACGTGGAAGTGGATGTATGAGAATGATTTCCAGCTCAATTTTTCGCCTCATTTTCGATCGTCTTCCTTCCTATTCAGTGAATGCTCTTTCTCTTGCGAACACGAAAAAAGATTCCCGTCGGCCACTTGACAAAGAAATGGGGAGGAAAAATCAGTGTTTCTAATAGAGACCCGCGCGACGAAGGGAAATACCAAAAGTAAATACAGAAGCATTTAGTCGTTCAGCCACCTAATGTTCGTTTTATGAGCACCATGTGTAATAACGTTTATCTACACTGAATTCATAAATATGAATCACTCCATCAATCACATCTACTTAACTCACTCTGTCTCTATTTCTCTCTCTTCCGATCGGTTTCGCCTTGAAAAACGGAGAGATAGTATGGATTTTCGAGAGAGTCGTAGTATCTCTTCCGAACGATTCACATTATAATTAGTGTCATTGTCAGAGGGGAGTGGTGGAGGATTGGCGAAGATAATGAAATTGACTGTGTTTGTTGAGAAACCATTCCATTCATTTCTTCAGAAGATTTCGTCATTCATGGAGATCATTCTGTTCGCGCACTTTTCCAGACTGGTAAATCAAAACTAACAAGACGTTGGAGAGTCATCTACCAGTGTTTTTGTATGTTAGTTCTCCAACTTTTCACCTAATTATATGCAGAAACGACACTGTCCCCAAAAGATGACGAAATTCCGATTGTATTTCTTTATGGTCATAGTGGAATGTAGTTTTTTTTAAAGGTCAAAATTTGGCGAGTGAATAATAGGAATGGATAAAAAAACCTGAGAAACAACTCCTGGCTTTAAGTGATAACTCTCGAAAACACCCAGTTTTTGAAGTTTCCTCGGGGGTTTTTTCTCCTTTATAACCTTATAAAATTCTTCTTCTCCTTTTCTCCGTCTATTCCTGGCGCCATTGGTTTCTTTATTATCATGTTTGTTCCGGTGTGTTTCACAACAAACGCTGATAAAAAGTCTGCAAATTTGCCTGCTGCAAGTTTGAACATGATTCCAGCGCAGAGTATAGGACGCGATCATCAACTTGACCGAATTCATCTGGGTTCCTGTTAAAGGTACCAAAACGTGGTCAACTTACAAAATGTTCCTTGCAATGTCATGAAGATTGTATTAGTTCACGGGGTTGCAAAAGGGTACATGCGTTTGAATTTTTCGAGTTTTCTCGGGCGCGTCGCGGCTGCGAACGCGGTCTTGCGTGGCGCTACATTGCAAATTATCACTGAAAAATTCATTGGCATGCTGCCACGTGCTTTTCGTGGCACTTTGATGAGGTCGTTCGCAACAAAGCGCATTTGCTTCTAGTACCCGTTTGCAACTCCGTGTTAGTTGATCACTTATTGATACCTGTTACTGGAACCGAGATGAATTGAGTAAAAGTGAAGGTTCAAGGTTTGAACCAGTGTTCTGTTTCCCCTACCCCCAGACCTCCCACCTGCCAGGTCAGCTTTCACCCTTCCGAAAGAGGTAACCTAGGTGACACGGGGAGTGACAGCTCATTCATAATTGTAGCTCCTTCGTCCGAAAGCCACCAATCTCTTCCCATGCACACATGCACATACACCTCCATTTCGAGGAGAAAGAGCCGATTAGTCGTCGTCGTCTTGTTCACAACATCTCTCGTCAACCACTATCCTTCCTTTTCTTTCCGTTATTTTCGTAGATTCGACGTGTCAGGTTAGAAGCTTAATAGAGCTTTCACGATCGTGAAGACCCCCTGTTTTAGAAGAATGTTGTCAATTTTGAAGACTCAGAAATCGGTTTGGAATGACTCAATTTGTCTGAAATTTTAAGATGTATAGAGAAACGGGAGACCTTTGTTTTTCTTGTTAGCAATTTTTTTTCAAAGTTAATAGCAGCTCGGTTAGGCTTCGTTTAATCGATCAAGCTCTTCTAAATGAAATCATAATATTTCAAGAAAATCGTGATGTTCGGAGTCATATTTCAACGTCTTAAAGTTAACAATGTTCCAACTGAAAAACGGTACTCTAACGACCACCGTATCCGACCTCGAGGGGAATCAAAACACCGCATCTTCATTTCTTCTTCGCTATAATTATCCATCGGTCATATTTCATTCTAACTCCTTCATTTCATCTGGCGCCAAGGTCTCACAAACCGAATTGGCTCCAATTTTTTGATTGACATGTCTCACTCCCCCCAAAGGACGTCACTTTGGGGGTTATTCATTCTGATATGTGTGTGTGTGTTGTTGTGTCTTCTTGTCCGTTTTGAAGGCGAGAATTCGAGAATGATGTTCGTGTCTTCTCGCCCGGTCCAGGGATTATAATATATTCACTGATGCAAACACCATCTTCTCGATGTACATGTGTACATGGGTGTGTTTGTGTATGTGTCCAGATGGTTGGCTCCTGGGGGGTGGTCATTTGTGCTTCTGTTTCGGAATTGATATCTATTTTATGTGGAATGGGTTTTCTTGTTTGGAACGGTTGGGGCAGTTGGACAAATATGGGAATTTCGAACCAATCTCTAGGTTGTTGATAACCGGATGTTGCTAGATGTTGTATGGATAAAAAATAGTTCCAGAACCATGGAGCAAACTGATGATTTTTCCTTTTACCGATTTTCGACCTTTCCACTATCGAATGCTTCCAATCTACGACCTTCATTTTTTCTTAAACTCCGAAAGATTCATTCAAAATCTAACCTCAAGATCTACACCTCGAAAAAAATTTGTACAGCACTACTCTCGTCAATTTGATTTATGTGCTTTTAACTCAGTTTTTTACTAGCAGTATTCCTAGTCTTGGTCGTTTTGACTGGCACATTTCCACTTGGCCAGTGTATCCAAGAGCATAATTTATGTCTGGTTCCCCATTCTATCACCGAGTCCTGTTATGAGGTTTGCTGTGCTTCCTGTAGCAGATATCATAAAGTTGCCAACTAACAAAATGTTCCCCATATTGTCCTGAACATTATGTTAGTTAGTCACACTTTGATATCTCTCACTTGAACCAAGATAAAGCTGGTCAACAAAAGATAAAGGCTTACAAGACTAGACAATATCTGGAAAGATTCAAAAGCCGGGTTCCATTACCAGAGTTATTCTAGCTCTAACAAAAGGTCTCAGCTCTCAAACCCATGATTTGAAATCCTGAAGACCCACAGACAAAAAACTTACTGATTTATTCCAAACCATATGTCTTTCTCTCCTCCTGGTTTTTCTCCCAAATGTTCTTCCCAATGCCTCTCACCACTAATCACCCCCAGACGCAGACACATCAAGCAGGTTGTTGATGTTTTCGGGGAGACAGAAAAAACCTTCCCCTCCTCTCTCTCTCCCAATGTGTTCCCCTCTCTCCCACTCATTCCCTCTCCCGCTCACTCGCTCACCAGAGGGAGAGAGAGAACAGAGGAAGTCTCACACACACTCACACACAAACACATTGGCTCCCTTTCTCTCCGAATATTCTGTGTCTATGTGTTAGGGTGCTGGTGGCAGAATGGTTTTTTTTTTTTCGCTGTATATTTGTTCAAAACGACATTAGTCGGTTTTAGTGTCTCTGGTGTCTTTTGGTTTTCTCTAGAACTCTTTTCACTTCTAGTTGGGAAGAAGATGAACTTCCTAGAGGGTCTTTTTGGTGTTCCTTAACTGTAGCTTGTGTCTTTTTTGCCTTCGAGAAATTTTCAATTTTCTCAATCCTCTGAAACAGTATCCTTCTTCCGCTTGTGTAGAGATCAAATCAGACCTAAAATTTGAAGATCAAAATTTCCAAAAATGAAAAGCGCGCGAAAAAAAAACACAACTGTTTTTAGATCCCCCATTCTCGATATTCTTCCCTTTTTCCGTCTTATTTTCCCTCGACCCTTGTTACGAAATATGAGGAACCAGCGTCGCTGCGCGCCTCTGGCGCGTTTAACTTTCACGTAAAAATTTTTTGAAAATCTGAAAAAAATAATTTCGTGAACTTGTCACTCTCAATTGGGAACACAAAAGCGGACATCCTGACCAAGCCTCCGATGGACAAACCCCTTAGCGAATTATATATAAGTAAGATTGTTGATCCTTCTTCGGAACTAGTCTGTGTCGAAATATCTGCTCCCGTTCTTGTGTTTTTCATCATTCTTCTCATTTCCCTTTTCTCGATTCGAGTTTTATGAGTTTTCGACTCTGGCTCATTTTTTTCTTCCCATAGAGAACCGTCCACTCCACGGCCTTTTGAATTTTGAAGACGTTCTAATCAAAAGTAGAACTCCATTTTTGCAGTTGTCAACTTTTTGTGGGACGAGCAGATATTTTCTTCAAAAAAAGATTTTCGAAATTCTATTGTCAACTCAAAAAAATCGCAAAAGTTGAGAAATGTGGAGGCTCCACCCACTTTTACGAGAATTCCAAAACGGAAGGAACGTATCAATTTCGACAATAAATATCTAGCTAGATAATACCGCTTTTTTTTTTGCACTGGTAGATCAAATTGTACCCAAAATTTTGAAATCAAATTTTTAGATCACCTGAAAAGGCCCCGAAATTTCAGAGTTTTTGGGCAAAACATTGATATGGAATTGTTATGTTTCGTTTTTTTCTCTGCAATACTTTTTTCTCATCATTCTCTAATTTTCTCTTCTACCCCAACATTTTTCTTCTTCTTCCAGAATGCCGGGCGAGGAGTACATCATGTCCTCAAAGGCGTGCGTCTACGTCTTGGGCGGTGAGGCTAACACGGCGTCGTTGTTCGATTTTGACGGCGTCTACGTCCTCGACGGTGGATTTGGCGAGAAGTCGCAAGGATTCGTGTCGAACGTTCGCGAGGTGACCGCCGTGATTCTGACATCACCGAATCTCGGAAATCTTGGAACGACTGCGGCGTTGCTGGAGAAGGGACACTCGCTTCCCGTGTTCACCAACACCAAACCACTGAAAGGAGCGAAGCCAGGGAGCAGTGGAGAAGTGGTCAAGGCTATTCAGGACGCGAATGCGAAACTTCTCTCACCAACTTCCCTCGTCTTCGACCCCAAATATCCAGCCCACATTCTCTACCAATCCTACTCCAAGGGAATCCTCTCGTTGTACATTTTGGCTGGAGACGCCAAGGATGCAGAGGTGATGACCAAGGCATTGGCTTCTGGCAACGAGGCAGAGGTGGAGAAGGCGGGCGCCGAGCACGGAACGATTGGAGTCTTGTTGTGGAGACCTGCCGAGGCTGATAAGCCAGTTGTGAGAGTTCTGGTCTCAGGTGAGTGTGACCATTCAAAATCTGAAGTCGACCTTGAGCTTCGAGTTTCTGAAGCTACTAACTCTACTTCTGAAGCTCCACAGCAAATTTTGAAGATTTGACTCCAATAACCCCAATCCAACCATTATTTTTCAGGAACCTCCAACCTTGCCCGCATCCAACAGTCCCTTGACAAGGCAGCCAAGTCCCTCCCCTTCCTCAACGCCGCCACTGTCAAATCCAAAGATGCTCTCACCGCGATTCCACCTCCAGCCACGCAACGACCCACCGCACCCGTCGCAAGACCTGCCGGAGCACCTGCCGCCAAACCAGCCACCTCTAGACCAACCACTTCCGGACCGTCCCGCCCTGGAACCACAACCACTGCTGCTCCCGCGAGAGCTTTGACTTCTCGTGCTCCAGCTCCAGCTTCTACTACTGGCTCTCGTCCAGCCTCCAAGCCTGCTGCCGCTCCAGCTAGAGTTCCAGCAAAGGCGCCAGTGGCTTCAACCAGAGCTGCACCAGCAAGAGCTCCAGCTCCAACAAAGGCTGCCCCAGCAAAAGCACCAGTGAAGTCGGTAGCTCCGGCGAAAGCAGCCGCCACGAGAGCAGAGCCCCTCGCACAGAAGAAGACAGTCGGAAAGGTCCAAGGAGCAGCACCATCGAAGGCTCCAGCATCTCCAGTCAAGAAGGATCCATCCCCACCAGCGGCCACTATTCCAGCTGCTGCCACAACTGCCCGCACTCCAGCACCGGTAAGTGTTTTTTGTGACAAATTTATCTCACTTCTTGTAACAGATATCAAAACGGGGTTGACTGATAGAGTGTTTATGACATCATGACAACTATTTTGTTAGTTGGCCTCCTTTTGATATCTGTCACAGGAAGCGAGCTACAATGCTTTCTTTCCATTAGAGCTTTATCCATCGTAACATTTTTATTTCTTTTGAATGATAGATCGTTATGTGATTTTGAAATCTACGCTTAGCAGTGTTGTGCTCTGTTTCAGGATGCCGCCCCCATTGCTCCGGCTCCCCCAGTCGCCTCAATCGTTCTGGACGATATGCCAATCGATTTGGACTTTGAAACCGACGCCGGAAACCATCAACCAGTGGACATTGTTCTGATCCCACCCACTCCAGAGCCGCCACGTGATGAGATTCCAGAGGTAACAATTCGAAAGTTCTGATTGTGTCACAATGTCCTCTATATGTATTCATGTCGTCTGTGTTCGTGCTTCACACAAGCTAGTTCTTTGTCCGTGGCGTCTTGGTGATGTGTACATGTTGTCAAATTTCAGAATCCAGCGCCACCGAAAGCCGAGGTTGACGATGTGGCGAATCTGGCGGATGTGGAGGATGAGATTCCGCAGCCAGTGGATGCGTTCAAGAAGCCAGACGAGCCAGAGGTCAAAGAACCGGGAGTCAAAGAGCCCGAGCCAAGAGCACCGACGCCAGAAAAGGTCCGAGAGCCGGAGCCGGAAGTTCCAAAGGCTCCCACTCCATCTAGCGATGATGTGGAGGACAAGATCCCAGAGCCCGTCGACGCATTCAAGGAGCCCACTCCTGAAGATGACAAGAAATCCGACCCAGTCTATCCAACGCTGGACGATTTCGATCCACTGAAACCCACGCACCCTGAACCATCGGCTCCAGCGGTTCCTGCCGATCACGTCATCATCTCCACACCGGACCCGAATCTTCCGGACATCGCCGCCGCTGTCCCCTTCATTCCGCCATCACCACTGGGACCGAATGATGGACTCGTCAAGTTGGACGACGATTTGGTGAATATTGCACCTGGGTTTGAGGTACTGAGAATGAGAATCTGCATGATATATATCCTACCCCATACACACTTTTCTATCGCAAGAACTTTCTTGAAACATCATTCTTGAGCATTTTGGGTCGTCCTTGTTCAGGTGACTGGGGAAAACTTGGAGTTTTCAAACTGTATCGTGATAAAATGGATCGTATAGATTCTGATTCTGAAAGGAAAAACTAAAAAATATTCACAAAGCCAGTTCCTATCTCATAATCTGAATCTGTACTGTCAAGTAACCAAGATTAAGAGAAAAAGTTTGAAACCTTCAAAAATCTAGCATTTCTTCAGGAGCCTCTCATCGCACAAGCTCCACGCGAGGACGGCACTCTGGCCGATTGCAGTGAGGAGATCTCGAAGCTCGTCGAGATCTCCATGGACACTGACAACTCCACCGATGCGGGCGCCGAACTCGCCAAAGCCATCGGAGAGGTCACTCAACTCGCCTCCGACTTCCAACATATGGGTCTCGACGAGAAGACGAACGAGTACGTGCGAAAGTTGAGCAATCAGATGGTCGAGGATGCCACACTGCCATTCACCAGCGCTCTCGCTAATAGTATTGTCAGCTCGAATGGATCACACGAGTCCACTGAGCAACAGCCAAACGGGCACCAGTCGAACGGAGCGGCCAAGGAGGTTCCGAAGCACGATCTGATGCAGTCTCGCTCCAGTGTCGTCGAGAGCAACGGTGCTCCAGTGGAGTATGAGAAGACGGATCCGGCGCTGGATGATATTCTGAATGCGTGCGCTCAGGAGAGCGAGAAGTTGGACGAGAGACTCCATATGCCAGCCGCTCCAGGAAAGCCGATGCCAGCGAAGCCAGCTCACTTCGCGCGTCCATACTACTTCGACGTGGTCACAGCGCCAAGAAACGACAAGTTGGAGACCACCGCCTGTCCGGTTGGTCTTCAGGAATTCATGTCGAAGGTCAGATCGAGACATGTGATTCTGGCGTCGAAGGATATCTCTGGAGACCAGTTGAAGGCGTTGCTTCTCGGAAAACAAGCGTGGTGTGATAGCAGTAAGTGCACTTTATTACCTTCCAAAAATCAATGTACCCTTTTCCAGCTCACCCATGCACCATCATCCCAACCCACTCCTCGCCAATCCTGATGGACTTCCGTCAACGCAACGAAGAGCAATTCCCGGCGAACCATCTGACCCTCTCGGTTCCGGTGGAGAAACAACGGACCACCGTCAGCTCGGAAGCAGGTGCTACCGATTACGAGCTTGCCAAAGTCTCGTTGGAATGAAATCTATTTATTGCTTCCCCCCCATGCTTCCCTTTTTTCTCGAAATGTGAATAATATTTAGCTTTCTATATTTATTGTATCCTTCCCGACAACTCTAACTTATTTCCTGTTCTTTTTCCTCCCGAAGCTCCGCCCCCTCTTCTTAATGCAGCTCTACCCCCCGATTGATTCCTGTATTTTAAAAGACTACTGAGAATAAAGCAGTCATCTCGGTCAGGCTGTGAGAATCGAAATTTTTTATTATCAAAGCATAGATATTCATACTCCGGTAATCTTAAACTGTGTCAGCTGAACTCTGAACTTCTCCGCCTCCTTCAAATCCTCCTCACTTTCGATTCTCAACTTCCAATCGCCACGTGGATTTTCTCCGAAGAAGTGAACCGACACGAAGTTCCACTGCATCAGATCCGGCAAACTGTCGGATGTGCGGAGCGGAAGAAGTTCGGATACCGTGCCACTTGGGGACTCCAGTACGATTCGAACTTTTCCACGGTGCGGGTGGATGATGGATCCGGTGAGAATCACTCTCTCAGTTCGAGTGATTTTTTCGCAATCCGATAGATCTATGGATCCCGAAGCCAGTTTCTCTTTGATGCACGTCTTCTGAGGACCAACATTCTTCCAGGTGACCGCTTTCTCCACCAGATTCTTCGCGTCCAAAAGTCCGAATCCCACTTTTGGATGGAATTCGAATCCAGCCGAGTTTTTCTGAAATTCCACGTCCCGAATTGCACTCGAGTTTGAAGAGTGAACGATCAGATGTTGGATGTCTCGTTGGGTGAGGGAGGGGCTGAAGATTGGAAAATTGTCACTCAAAAAACGATTAAAGTTAGACTGACTAACTTCGCTTCAAGAGCCAGAGCTATGATACCGGATGCGATAGCAGCAGACGCAGAGGAGCCCGAGATGACGGAGCATGTGGACTGGATACCGGTGGTTTGCTAGAAGCCAATATCAGTAAACATGATCCATGGAGAGAACTCACAATCATCGAATCTCCACCGGAGACTGCTGCCAAGACTGACGAGCATCCTTCTGCGTAGTCAGTGGGGGTGCCAGTGGAGCCAACCACTCCGAAACTGATCTGAAATTTTCAGTCAGATTATGTAAATCTTAAGGATATTGAGTGTGGACTTCTAGATCATCAATTTCAACTAGACATATAATAATTCGGTTGATTGAGATTAACAAGAAATGAAAAAGACTTTGGGATGCTCAAAATGTGCTCGACACGGACTACAAGATAATTTTTCAGATCTGAAGTTCTGAAAATGCTGGTTGTGATATAAACTCGAAATCTCAACTTTGGATTTCTATTCAGCTCACCATGAAGGCTTTCGATAGGATCACTATTTTCACAATACTAAATTCGTTATGATTTTCACAGAAAAATTGTAAAAAATCTAGAATAAACCCCTTACCGTATACTCATTGCTCACATATCCATCATAGGCACAACTGTCTCCCTGTCCTCCTCCATTCCCACTGGCCCAAACAAACACATTGCCGAGTCCATTTCTTCCGAGAGTCGCTCCAACTTTGATGGCGTCTTGTGTGAATTTCGCCGGTTTCTCTGCGGTCATCCCATCGTCTTTCGGTCCCCAGCTCACCGAGTATATATCGATCTGAAACCGACCAACAAATCGAAGAGCGTGCTGAGAAAAAAGATCCCTACCAGATTCTTCTGGAACGCCAATGCATCACCCTCCAGCGCGTCATTTAGTGCATCTTGCCCCAGGAGCCGAATTGCTCCGAGTGTTGCTCCGTGACCCACACCAAGACCACATTGGTTGCCCTCCATGGCGACAAGACCGGCACACTGGGTTCCGTGTCTGGAAAATTCTGAAAATGTCTCAACAATAAACAGAAAGACTCACTGAGTATCCTTGGAAATCTTGGGCGTTGGGAGACTTCCAAATTTGACAAAATCGAAGCTGACATGTGGCGAGAATGCGGTGCGAAGATCAACATGTGCCACGTCGACACCATCGTCAACGACGGCTACAGTAACCTGACTGGCGTTGAATCCGGCCTCCCATGCTTCGCGGATTCGCATCGATGGGGTCAGGTTCCACTGGAAAAAAGATGGTTTCGTGTGAGGGGAGAGTCCGATTCTCCAGCTATATGAACTTATGGGCCTCGGTTGAGATTTTTGAAAAACTTAAGATCCAGGGAAGGTCTAAAATAGAAACTTACAGGCTGTCATTAGGCAGGTATCTGGATATCCAGCTGCACAAAAAATATACAAGGATCGATTTTCAGATACAGACGACTACCACTATTGCGCTTGAAATGGATTTTACAAAGAAAAAGTTTTCAACTTCAAAAATGAAGATTCAGAGTGACTGAAAACGTCCTCCAAATTTCAAAGGAATCTGACATTTGGAAGCCATCTTTTGAGATCCTCAAAGTAGACATTTTATCTGAAATTGGTGGATGGGTTCTGAAACTTTAGATCTTCATTTTCCTAGTTGACAATTAGACTTGAAAATCGACCCGAAAAATTCTTGAAATTAGCACATTCGAAGTGGTGTCACTATATAACTGAGTAATTCTCTGGTTAAGTTTTCAACTGCAAAAATGAAGTTCTAGACTTGCTTAATACACCCACCAATTTTCAAGATAATCGAGTAATCATAATGTACTTTTTTAACTGCTCAAACTATACCAAAATACACTAAAAAGGGAGCTGTTTTTAACTGTCCGCTACAGTAACTGTGGACTTCGAGGCACAAAGAGGATCACTAATTTTTGCTTCCTCTTCCCTCATCAGTGATCTGTCTCAAAAAAACAAGTCTAATTGCTCCAAAGTCAGACACCATGATTTTGATTCTAACTAGCTCTATAATTTCCTGTCATTTTCATCTTCTTCTCTCGCCAAATCCCTCGTGATCGCCGTTACTCACGATAATTTGCAGGTTTGTCACTTGCCGAATAACAAGAACATGTCACTTTTTTTTCTTTGTGAAAGCCACACCCCTCTTCTTCAAGCATTCTGATTCCCTTCGAGGAGTTGCTTTAATTTCTCAGAATTCCGCTTCTGGAACAAATGTTCCCCTTCTACTCGACCATCGAGAGAATCGCCGCCTGGTTCGCGATTCTTTTCAATGTCTTTCTCATATTGCTCATTCAAAAAAAGTCGCTGTCGAAGCTGGGGAACTACAAGTATCTTATGATGTACATTTCGATCTACGAGATTCTTTTCGCACTTCTCGATTGGATTACGGTACCGGTAAGTGAGACGTGAAACTTCAGGCTTATAGGTCAAAAAGTATAGACGTTTTTTAAAGGTTTTACCATGTTGGGTTTGTTGTTTGCTTACTTTCAGAATGGACTAACTTGAGCCAATATATCCAATATGGGCTCAGAACCTCATAGTCAAGGCAAGATTCTAGGTCCTCTTCACCACAAACTGCATGAACTTCCTCATCATGCGCGTCGACAAACTCTTCTTCCCGATCTCGAAACCACTTCTTCAAATCCTGAACATCCTGTTTTGCCTTATGTTCGGAATGTCCATGTCCCTGTTTGCCACTCATTTCGTCTATCGCTACATGGTTTTGAGCCGACAGAAGATTCTTCGCACCAACGATAAGACAGTCATTGCTCTCATGATTCTCTTCTCTTTGCTCTTCGGACTCGTTTGGGGAGTCTTGGCGTGGGACACCATGCAACCGTTTCCGGAGGCGGACGAGAAAATTAGGTCAGTGGAGAGATATAATATGGATTCAAATCCAGAGGATTCTTGAATTCTAGAATTGTGCTTTCTAGAGTTTCGAAACTTCAGAGGTTTTTGCACAAACAACATGTAGCAGTTTTCAGCGAGCTAGTCGCCATCCCCTTGGGCTTGAGTATGAGTCAAATCGCCTACGTCGGGGTCTTGTTCTACACAGAGGATCGATATGGGAGCAGTCTCACTCATTGGCCATCAGTTGTGGGTATCGGGGTGCAAAGTGTGTTCATTGTAAGTGGGAGGAAAAAGACATACTGAAAAAATTGCTTGGGGATTTAATCAGTGCAAAATGAACGCTGTGATTTCTCTTAACGTCACTTAAATCAAGCTTATCTCGGTTTCTGTGAGAGTTATCAAAAAGTGATCAACTAAAAAAATGTTGCTCATATTGTAATGAACATTTTAAAGTTCACTACTTTTTCATAGCTCTCACAGGAACCGAGATAATTTTTGTTAACCAAAAGTTGTAAACTATGAAGATCTAAAAAAGTTTGATTCATCTACCCATTCAGATTGCTGGCTATCACTTTTCAAGTTCCCGAAAACCAAAGTAATCACATTTAACAGTATTTTGTTTGATGCAATTCACCTAGACAGAACAGTTCTGACGGAAAAACAGACACCGATAAATGCTCTGTTTTTTAAACAGATTCCTCTGACTTGATCTGTGCTTCAAAACAGAAGTGAATCACTTTACAGACACTGTAATTATCTGTCTTGAGTCTAGCCACCTCCTAAATTAAGGGGACGTTTCAAAACCAAACTTTTCAAAACCGAGAGAATTCAAAACTGAATTTTCTGATCCTAAAAGCACTCTGAATTGTGGAAAATCTGGAAAGCTCCTCAGCGTCTTCTATTCTCCACAATCAGTTCTACAACATTTCCAGGGCATCTCCTTCATTCTAATCATCTACTTCGGCTTCCTCTGCTACCAACAAACCCACACCATCGCAATGACGCAGTCCTCAGCAACAAGTAGTATCCAGAATCAGCTCTTCTACGCGCTCGTTTTCCAAACCCTGATTCCCATCTGCTTGATGCACATTCCCGCCTCCATTGTGTATGCTGTGGCGGCTATGAACCGATCGAATGAGATTTTCGGTCAATTTCTGTCCTTCTCGATTTGTCTGTACCCTGCTCTGGACCCGCTGCCAAACTTCTTCATCATCAAGAGCTATCGGAAAGCTGTCAAAGGTAAGAAAGCTACAATAATCTAACTGTTCCATGAACTCTATGCATACCTACAAATTATTCATCACTCTTCAGAAAAAAAGATTCTAGAAAAAAATGCGAAAAATGTCATGATAATTGGAGCCCTTGGGAGAGCTTTTCGAGTGATTTGGTTTTTTGGTTTAATGGTCAGAAAGAAAAAGAAAAAATTATTAACACTTCGAAAGCTATTAGTAGATTGAACATGTTAGAGTTGCATTTAGAGTTTGATCTACTATTCCCTAGACAATGTCCGAGGTGTCAGCTCTTAGGCCAGCACCAACTTCTGTTCAGATCACCAAAATCAGAATTCAAACTATTCAGGAATCCTCAAACGCCTCATTCGCCGCCTCCTCTGCCAAAAGCCCCTTCCACCCTCGCCCAATGGCTCACAAAATCACCCATGGATTCTCTCCAACAACATCTCCTCCTCTATTCCCACTTTCTAACTCATATTTGTTTTTTCCCCATCACTTACCACATGAACCGGCATACCTCCGTTGGCCACAGGAGCCCTCTTGTATCTTCTGAACCTGTACAACTTCTCAATAAACTGTATCTGCTCGCTGAACACCATCTCGGCGATGATCTCATCCTCGATGCCACGCTTCCGCCGGCGAAGACGTCTTCCGATGTAGATGTCGTTGAAGGATTGGAGCTGAAGGCTCAAAGAAACATCAGGACTTTTGGGTGGGAAAAGACAAAAAGATTTGGTCCGCCACAAAAGTTGAGGGACCAACTTCTTTTCACGAAATTTCAAAACACTCACTTTTCTCTCCGCATCAAATCCATGACGTCGCCCAATTTTTCTTGCGTCCTGTTCGTCTACTGCACTTATTCTAGCCAGAAAAACACCTTCTTCCAAATCCGTACATAAAATGAAAGGGATGAGTAGGACCCCAAATAGTAAAAGCAAGGAATTCATTTCAGGAATGTTTCCCTAATTGATTGGTGCAAAAATGTAAAGGAAATGAGGTAAGGAACTCCATAGATAAGGGAGGTGAGAGAGACACAGGTGTCAAAAGAGAATCATAAAAAGACACTGAGTCCATTTTTACTGATAACAAAAAACACTGTGTGAGCTTGCTCCATTAGTGACATACAATGCTGGCCAAAAAGGCATGAACTTTTAGAGCAAAGTCACCGCATATTTTCGAATCAATTCTCTTTAACGCACAATAACTGACTTGAATGTTTTTCAAAAGAAATCGACAAGTAAAATGATGAACTAGAGTTGCTCGATGTGCTCTAAAATTTTCAAAAAAAATCGGATGATTGAAACATAATTTTCCAACTGCTCAACCTCTCTGAAAAAATCTGAAATTTGAATCTGAAGCACTGGTTTTACGTTGCCTTGTATAATGAGAAAAATTTTAACTTTTCCCGACGAGGAATTCCGTTACCTGCTCTAACTTTTGAGCTTTTGGCACCCTCTTGCAAATTTTCAGAAACTGGTTGCTGGTAAAAAATCAGGAAATCGCTAGTGATATTTGTCTGTATTCTTGTGTTTGCACACATATTCGAGGGTATTGGTTGAAATAGAAAGGGAGAATCCGGATCAGTTTCATTTCTTCTTAACAATAGACAATAGATTCTTTCTCAGCGCTTGGGAGACGTTTCCAGACCGCTTCTTCCAATGCCTTGAGAGCCCCAGAAACCACGGACACTGCATGATGTTCCTCGGCGGTAGAAGAGTCAGAATCTGTAAATACAATGGAATAGGCGGGCATCATTCAGACCCAGTCACCGATTTCTGATAACAGTTGCACTTTTTCTGAACACTACTATCTGATGGAGTCCTACAGTATACAGTACCTTGCTGTAGGATTTACAGCTGTACAATGTTTAGTTGAAATATCAAAACCGTCAACTTTGAGCAATTGAAAAATTAAGTTCTGAGTTAGCGATACTTATGAAAATTGGTGGGTGTATTATGGAAGTCTAAATCTTTATTTTTATAGTCGACAATTTTTTCTGAAAACCGCCTTGAAATCAGCTAGATCGAGTTCAAAAATTACGAAATCGTGCATTGATGTTGGCAAATGTCCGAGAGCGCATCACTATACACGTTCTAACATACTTGAAAGCGATGTTTAGAAAATCTTGTCAACTACAAAAATGAAGATCTAGCGTTCTCAATACCCCGTACACATTTTCAGAAAAATCGGATTTTTGGAAATTTCCTGTCCAATTTGATAATTTTCATCGATTATCCACTGAAAGTTTGTCTAAAGTTTGTCTCACTGCACGGTGCTGTTTATACTAATTGGACATAGAGAAATTATGAAAAAGATATTCAAAAACAAATGAAAAATTACCCCGGTCAACAAGATCAGCCAGTTCAGCTGCAGCGTCGGCTTGTTGTACCAATCGATAAAGCAATCTCTCCAACGAGGTCTCCTGAATACAATGTCATTTGCAACGAGTTGTTCAATCTAATCAATGGGAAATCAAAAAAAACAAACCTTGTGGACTTTTGGGGTACGAAACGATGTGTTGAGATGCCCGCGAACTAAAAACAAAAAATTTGAATTTGGAAAGGAGTACTGTCTTGGACATTTCTATCCGAGAAAAAGATTCGAGGTACCTGCTTCATTTCCAAGAGCCAAATTGATGTCCTGTATTGCCTTGAAGAGAGTGTCGATTAACGCGTCACGTGTGACCTTGTTCATCTTGTTGTTCCTAAGGCATGAAAACTTGATAAACACTTCCAATGGGTCGAGTCTAATTGAAGAATAATTAGTTCTTAAATTAATATTTTGCTTCTAAACATGAGTTGTTGCTAATTGTGAAATGTTCTACGGTATATTCGACCAAAATTTCAGTTGAATTAGAAAAAGATTTAGGCTATTGTAAACTCACTTTTCCCAGATGTCTCTGCTAAGGGCCTGCGTTTGGGTGAAAATCCATCCTCCTTGCACCTAAAGTCATCTATGAAATGTTAACAAAGTGAAATCACAGATGTAAACTCACGGTAGCAAACCTGTCGTCGAATCTAGTGAAACTGTGAAACATCTTAGTCTTCAAACACTCTGTAAACATATTTAATTAATTTGAAAAGAATCGAAAATAGGGTGACGATGCTAGTATACTCCGTTTTCAGATAAAGTATTACAATCACGGGCAGGGGAGCACAACGAGAACAAACACAGATTTGAAATTTTGGTTGAATTCGTCTTGACGTAATCGATTGCGTAGAACCGAATGGATTCAATATTTGTCGAAACTTTAGAACATTATCCGTAAGCTTCGAAAGGTAGAAATCGGTCCAACAGAATCTACTTCTGCCAAACAAGAGACCACAAATAAAAATTTTGAAAAAGAGTCTGAGAGTTATGTTGTGGTGCCATGCCTGGAGAACCTCCCTCTTTGACCCTTTCTCTGGGTCTCCGTTCATTGACCATTCACCATCAGCACCCCTCCGCAACGCGTTTGCGTGTCGCGTTGCGTTCTCTGGCAAATGGGCTTGGTGAAAGTAGTGGGAGAAGAGGTACAGAAAGAGAAAGGATGTCGCTTAGGTTGGTGGAGAGACATGATATGGATACGAATCCAGAGGACTCTTGAACTCTAGAATTGTGGGTTCTGGAAATTCTGAAACTTCAGAGGATTTTCGTGCAAACATATATGTAGCAACTTTCAGCGAACTACTTATTTTCAGTGCTGACCAAAAGTGATATACGAATTTCGATGATTTTCAGTTCGAAATGGTCAAAATTGAGCAGTTGAAAAAGTATGTTGCAATCACTCGGTTTTCATGAAACTCAGAAAATGTGTCATGCAACTCTAGATCTTCATTTTTGTTGATCTAATTTCTGAGTTTGTAATAAAATTTTTCAGATTTTCAGAAACTTCTTGCTGGTAAAAAATCAAGAATTCGCTAGTGTTATTTGCCTGTACCCTTGTGTTTGCCCACATATTCAAGGGTGTTGGATGAAATAGAAAGGGAGAATCCGAATTGTAGTTTCATTTATTTTTAACAATAGACAAAACAAATCAATGGAGCGGAGAAGGAGCTACACCTCTTCTGTCTTAGGGCTCACGAGACGTTTCGAGAGCGCTTCTTTCAATGCGTCGAGAGCACCAGTAACCACGGACAATGCATGATGTTCCTCGACGGTAGAAGAGTCAGGATCTGTAAATACAACAGAATAGACGGGCATCATTCAGACCCACGAAGTCACTGATTTCTGATAACAGTTTCATTTTTCTGCGCTCTCCCCACTTTTTCAAATTGCCAAAAAAACTAAACTAGAAATAATTGTAGAAAAAATCTGTCACACTCTATTTGCATTAATAACTCGGCTCAAAGGTGAGCTCTTGGAAAACTTTTTTTTTCTTCCCCTTTACACACGTAGAGTCATTGTGACTCCAAAAATTCACATAATTTGGAGCATTTTTGGGGAAAGCACGAGTCAACAAAAACTTTAAAAATTTTTTTTTATTCGTTTGAGAGAACCAGTAGGTCAATCGACTTGAAAATTGTAATTCCTTGACAGCTTTTTATGCTCTATCGATCCATGTCCTTTTCAGTACACTTTCCGAAAAAAATTTTAAGGCTCCGCCCACTTTGGTTTTTTGTTCATAACTTGCTTCGTTTTGAGAGTTATGCAGATGCATAAGCTTGAGTTCAGAAAATACAACAGTAACACGGCGCAGCCCTGTCCAGCGACGCGTAGCTGGCCTGAAAACAAAATTGCAAAAGGGGGAGGAGCCTATCTTAGATTCGCGCCAAGCGTCGGAACAATTTTTTCCTGAATTGACAATAACTGGACATAGATACATTCTAAAAAAGGTACTTGAAAAAAAAATGAAAAAATACCCCGGTCAACAACTTCAGCCAGTTCACCTGCAGCTTCGGCTTGTTGTACCAATCGATAAAGCAATCTCTCCAACGAGGTCTCCTGAATACAATGTCATTTGTAACGAGTTGTTCCAATGGGAAATCGAAAAAAAGCATACCTTGCGAACTTTTGGGGTACGAAACGATGTGTTGAGATGCCCGCGAACTAAACACAAAAAATTTGAATTTGGAAAGGAGTACTGTCTTTGACATTCCTATCCGAGAAAAAGATTCGAGGTACCTGCTTCATTTCCAAGAGCCAAATTGATGTCTTGTATTGCCTTGAAGAGAGTGTCGATTAACGCGTCTCGAGTGACCTTGTTCATCTGGTTGTTCCTAAGGCATAAAAACTTAATAAACACTTCCAATGGGGCGAGTCTGATTGAATAATACTTTGTTCTTAAAATAATATTTTGCGTCTTAGCAGAAGTTACAGTTGCTGCTTAAACGTTATATTGCAGAACCAGCGTTGTTGCCTCCGACGCGTTTAAAATCTACGTGAAAAAATTGAAAAATAATTTCGTGAACTTGTCACTCTAAAACGGGAACACAAAAGCGGATATCCTGACCTAGCCACGGAAGGACAAACCTTTAGCGGATTATATATTAGAAAGATATTCAAGCAAAATTTCAGCTGAAATATAAAAATATTAAGGTTATTTTAAACTCACTTTTCCCAGATGTCGTGGCAGAGGACCTGCGAGCAGCTATGAATAGATGCTCCTTTCATCTGAAGTCATATATAAAATTTTAACAAAGTGCAATCTTAGAGGTAAACTCACGGAAACAAACTTGTTGTGGAATCTACTGAAACTGGGAGACATCCTAGTCTTTAAACACTCTGTAAACATATTCAATTAATATGAAAAGAAACGAAAATAAGGTGACGATGCTAGTATAGGAAATTTAAGATAAGATATTTATTCAATGCAGGGTATATAACCACTTACACATGAAACAGAAAATATACTCAGTTAGGATACAGATAAAACATTACAATCGCGAGCAGGAGAACACAACGAGAACGACAACAGATTTGAAGTTTTGTTCGAATTCGTCCCGACGTAATCGATGGCGTAGAACCAAATGGAATTAACAGTTTTTCGAAACTTTAAAATTTGATCCGTAGTCTTCGAAATGTAAGAGTCGACCCAACAAAATCCACTTCTGCAAAACAAGAGACCACAAAAACAATTTTAGAAAAATTGAGTTTGAAGATTATGTTGTGGTGTCTAAGTACATATGTTCCTGGTGAACCTCCCTCTGTGTGGCCTTTTCTCTGGGTCTCCGTTCATTGACCATTCACCATCAGCATCCCTCCGCAACGCGTTTGCGTGTCGCGTTGCGTTCTCTGGCAAATGGGCTTGGTACTCGACTATGAAGATAAACGTCTTTGATTGGAGAAGAATGAATCTTCAATGTTGCCTGAGTTTCTTCGTTCCCATTATGAAGATAAACCATAGAGTCTCAAAATGCTTGTTGTAGACGAACAGTCTAGATTGGCTTTGAACTTTTCTCTGGAATTCATGACAATGAAGGCTCTGAAACCGATTTTCAAGTTTGTTATGAGCATTTCTCTGGACCTCAGTTGCCCTGAAATATGACCTTTCGAAAATGGACTATATCTCGCTTCAAAATAAGTTTCAGAAAGTGAGATCTAGTTTTTCATAATCCTCTCGTTAAGACAAACAAGATAACATTGAAAAATGAACAGAAAAATTTTCAGCCAATTCTGAAAAAAACGCCCATGGGTGTACTTTTTTACTGTACTTTTTTCAATTTTCGGCTAAAAATGTTTGTATCGTTTTTGATTGATTCTCTGATTCAGACAATGACGAGGAGTCCAACAAACTTGTTCTCACTCTTTGAAACCGATTTTCAGCCGAGTTTTGAGCATTTTTCTATGCTCTCTGTGAACCTGAAAATGATCTTTGGAAAATGAAGCATATCTGGCTTCTCAATCAGTTTCAGACAATGAAACCTAGTTTTTCAGAATCCTCTACTCAAGACAAACAAGATGGCATCGAAAAATGAACAGAAAAATTTTCAGCTAATTTTGAAAAAACGCCAAGTTAGACTGTACTTTTTTCGATTTTTGACCAGAAATTTTTGTTAGGTTTTTTGATCGATTCTGATGAAGATAATGACTCAAAGCCTATAGAACCTAGTCTCATTCTCTGAAACCGATTTTCAGCCGAGTTATGAGCGTTTTTCATCGACCTCATGGAACCTGAAAGATGACCTTCCGAAAATGAACCATATTTCGCTTCAAAGTTAGTTTCAGAAGATGAAACATAGTTTCTTGGAATCCTCTTGTCAAGACAAACAAGATGAAATCGAAAAAGTACGTTTTTTCTTTTCATCATGCGAACTGCAGCAGGTCCTGTCTCTCCAAACGAACAGTTCCTCGAGCTCGCATACCTGCTCGTTCTCATGATCACCACCGAGTTCGTCACCCCACCAGCTTCGGACTGAGTATTTTTCCTTGTGATAGTTCCATATTTTTGCCTAATTTTCATTTTTACATTGCAATTTCTTTTCTCTTCTCTTGATTTTTCTTGTTAAATACATTACACTTCTATTTAAATACATGTTCATTTTGATTCTTCAAAGTCATTAAATCGAAAAAAGGAATGATACAGACTAACAAACAGTGAAAATAAACCACGGGAAAAAGTGAATTATGAATTAGGAGAGAAGACCAGTGTGTTTGGGTGTGTGTGGGGGAGGAGTTTCAATTTCTAGTGCTAGAGACAGGAAGAACATCAATATGCTTGTTTCTGTATTTCAATAAAACTTTTCAGAGATCGCTCAATTGGACTCGATTTGTATGGATCTGGAGGAGGGGGTGGGGTTTCTATAAGATAGTTATGTAAGTGT
The DNA here is from genome assembly GCA_900536305.3 of Caenorhabditis sp. 40 LS-2015. Classification (NCBI taxonomy): domain Eukaryota; kingdom Metazoa; phylum Nematoda; class Chromadorea; order Rhabditida; family Rhabditidae; genus Caenorhabditis; species Caenorhabditis tribulationis. Next base: position 30,816 of record LR543678.1, on the reverse strand, counting down.
TTTGAAAGGGGGGACATGAAGAGTACACGTAACGGCAAGAAAAAGCAATCAGAGTGGAGGGGAGAAGGCACCGATTTGAGGGGAAGTTGAGGTTAAAACTGGGAGGAGATATAAAACATTCTTTAAAGATAAACCTTCTTGACTTTGTAGTCTCTAGGCAGTGTGTTCTGATTTATCGATGTGACGATGGCATTTTTGTCTCTGGATGGTGTGTTGATACCGGAACCATGTTGACTCATTGACATCGGATGGTGTGTTGCATTCATCGACATGACCAGTGATGTAGCGTCCATGCTCTGAAAACAGTTGAAGCTTGGCATGGAAACCGAGGAAATTCAGAACGAGGAAATCGATGTTCGCAATCCAGAGACCAAAGATTGAGAATTCAGAAATGTGAAGCTCGGAATTAGAAATTCAGAACATGGAACCCGGAATTCGCTACTCAAAATCCGAACTCGTGGACCCCCGGAATTCCGTCCATAAAAATGCTTCCAACTCTTCCCTACCTGCTTCGACTGTGGCGCGAATCCATGATCTACCTTCGTCGCCGTCGTGAGCGAATCGTGACGCGTCAATCGCGCTCTACCGAAGCTATCGTAGTCCGATCCACTTGTAGAGCTCGCCGATCGATGAGGCTCCGACGTTGCGCTCCATCTATTCACGCGGATTCCGATCTGAAAATGTTCAGTTACTCTTTCAGCTTTTTAAGTTTTTCGAAACTCACAAATGCTCCAATGATCAATGAAATCAACGAGGCCACCGCCGCAACAAGAATCACCGTAATCGTAGAGTGCTCCTTCGCATAGACGTTGCGAGACACCGCTTCCGGTTGTGCTTCATCGTTGTCGTTGTCATCGAACACCTCTCGAACCACAATCCCTTCGGGACACTGCTCAGATTGTCCGAAGACCATGTTCTGAATATACTGATCGCCAGTCCACGATCCACCGTGCACACATCTGGCAATACTGGAGTCCCATGCGCAGTGAGGGTCTTGCAACTGTACACACTTAGAGCAACTCGTTTGCTGCGCGCAATTGTGCACTGGAAGCGACGCGATCTCATCCGACGAGACTATCACCACATTGTCCTTGGTGGTCAGCAAATTGACGACTGGAACACCTCGTTGGAATACTGTCGCCGCCTGGATAACAGTTGCATTCCCGTCGACTTCCACCACTTTCAGCACTTTTCCATCCGAAGTTCCAATGAACAATATATCGTAACTGTGTCCACCGACGGCTTTGACACGTGGCAATACAGTAATCTGAGTTAGATCCGCACGATCGGCACCTTCGACGAGGAGAGGGGCGGAGACAGCGGGAATCGGACGATGAAGCAGTGGATGGTGGAGGATAAAGGAGACAGTGTTCTCGGGAAGTTTCGTAGAATCAGGTGTGCAAGAGCCAGGGCGTGGTTTGGGAACTTCGTTGCGATTGAAGGCCATCCACATCGATTGGGCGTTGTTCTAAAAGTCAACACACTATTCAAAGTCAAATCCATCGGTCAAAGTGCTCACTTGATGCTTAAAGGTGCCGTTATCAAATTCCTCTCGAATCTTCTTCATGGAAAACTTGCACACCGCGCTCATTCTCACATCAGAGTCGGGCGTGGAGAAGACTGTGTAGACGACGTGGTCGTTGTTTCCAGCGTCGATGGGATCGGAGACGGCTTCTGAAAAATAGAGATTTGAAGGGCTTAGATAGGTTATAGAGGAAACTTCAGAACCTCTAGAATGTTCAAAACTCAAAAGACCTCGGATCTTGAGCATATTCTGAGCTCCAAATCCTCTGAAAATCCGAAACAACTCACTAAGTTCATTGAAGTAGAACGGAGAGGATCCAGATGGCAGCGAACAATTCAACCGTGCCTTCAGATAACTCGTCCATCGTTCATTCGCCGGACGGGCACCTCCCTTATCGTTCTTGCACACACGAGCAACGCGAGCATAGATCTGAAAGTCTCGATTTGTGGTTAGAAGAAATTCAGTGTCTCCGAATGCTTACCTGCGATTCCTCGTTGTTGTCAATGGCTTCACTGGCGATTTCTCGGAACCAAAAGTAGACGTGCTCTTTGTAGGCGAATGTGGCGACGAAGTTGGGAGCTGGAACGTTCTCCTTTCGTCCCTATTCTCTCCTTTAATTAATCACTAACCATTCAGCACTCTCGCATCGTAACTTTGCGTTCGAATGTTCGCCGCTTTTGTTGCCGCTGTCTCGTCGATTGTCTTTCTGCAAAAACAGAAAGTACTTTCAGGAATCCATTAAGTACTAACACACGCTAATTGACATCGTTTACCTACTATTACGACGAGAGATAAAAATCTAGAGACAACACAGTACTATCTAAAGTACTTATCGGTGATTAGAACACTTGGAAACAAACTATAACTTGGCTCAAAATCTTGATATTTAGTTTGTCAGATCTAGATGAGCTCCATCTAACCAACAAGATATTGTCCGGTTTCAAGCCCAATAACAGATAGATTTTGGTCATTCTAGATGGGTCCACGGCCTGTTATTGGACCTGAAGTAGAGCTTTTCTAGATCTGAAATTTGACACTAGAACTGAAGAACGACTTATTCTATATTCGAGTAGTAGGTTGATCTGAAATTTACAGAAATCACGAACCTATAAATCAACGCATCGTTTCCAACGAAATCCGTCACCGTCGCCGCGTACAACTGATTCGTTCCCGGAATATACAGAGCACTCGAGTTGTGCTTCGGATCGTACGGCGAGATTCCCTGTCCATCAAACTGTCGGGTGTTCCTAATACCGTAATCCGTCACCGAGTACTCGCGACACTTTGGCGAAAACGCGTGCGTTCCACACACCAACGACACGCCGGCGGATTTTCGTGCCAGGACTCGAATGTAGTTCTGGCAGTCCGTCTTCGTCTTCCCCTTCATTATGCATTCCTCGATGTGCTCTGCCGGCGGTTTCCAGTCGATTTTCTGAAGAAGGAATTGAGATGAGAATCAAGGTTGAATCACTGGTAAAGTAGCTTACATGATTCACTGATAACGTTGAAAGTGACAGATTGTAGACGGCGTTTCTGAAAGAAAAAGCTGTTTTCAGTGGAAGTCCCCTTGTAACTTCTTGACCATCGCCATGTTGTTGTTGTATACATAAACAAAAAGATGGTTATCTCGAAATGGTTTTCAATGTCAAAACTACTCTTTTGCATTGATGCTAATCTAGCCAAACTGGTTTAAGGCGAATCGTACCTGGCTCCAACCAACAACGAGTCTCCATCGGCGGCCAGCAGTTTGAAGTGGTCCGATTCATCTGAGCTGGTGCCGATGCCACCGAAGCGATCGCCGATGCCAACTGAAAATTTCGATCTAACTTGTGTCAATATTGAAGACTAGTTTTCATGCGTGGAGTTCACTATGAAATAGGTACTATTCGAATGATCGAATTCGGAATATCCAGACTTTGATTTTAACTTTTGAGAGAATTTTTTTCTAAACTGAAATTCAAAGCTAACTATCTATGATACAAGTATGATACTGGCCAGACCATCATTAGTCCCTAGATTCTGAATTCGTTGAATTCAGCCTTGATCTCAAAACCCAAATTGTTCCATTCCAAATCAAAGTCATCTCAGATTCGGGGGGCGGCGGCACAAAACCCATTTCAAAGGGTGAGTAACCGAACACCCGTTTACCATCCCCTTTTCCAAACCCATCTCATTTCCGAAAACGATTCTCTTCCTCCCCATCTGACACTCGGTGTCGGTCCCTTTAACAAATGAAAATCGAGGGAGGAGGAGGAGGAGGAGGAACATCGAGGGAACATATGAAGGACGACGAAACATGCGATGCTTATTACCCGAGCGCTGAATTCGTTTAGGTAGAGAGGTCACTCTCGGTACGTGTATACATTTGTTTTTTTTGTTTCGTTTCTTCACGGACACTTGGTTCTCCTTCAGAATCCGGCGTCGTCTTCGTCCCCTCGATTCGAAAGTACAACACAAGATTATGCGGATCAGAAGCAGCAGCAAAAAGATGACAAGTTTGGAAGGCTAGATTCTCCCTTGGGAACATGAGCGCGGAGAGAAATCGCGCAATCATATACTACGCGTGTTCTACAACACTAATCGCCTATTCCCATGTGGGAACAAAAACGTTGTGAGCGGAAGGAGAAGAAGGACATCAGAAATGAGAAGAGACGATGCGTTCTAGGTTTTCCGTTTCCAGAGTTTTCGGAAAGCTTTGGTTCCGTACAGCTAGGTAATTCCGAGCAGCTGAGTATTCTTCTCAGAATATGCAGACAACGTTCTAGAGCCTTTTGGACCGATCCAAATAACTCAGCTTCTCTTATGAGCAGGAAGCCATCACAAACCCCTAACTAGGGAAGGTTGTGAACGGGGATATACCACTTCAGTATGTGATGGATACCATTGGAAAGAGCACGTTCTGAAACGTATAATGGCGTTTTCAGAAACTGCTGTCGACTTCTAGAAGTCGACAGCAGTTTTTGAAAATACCACTATACATTTCAAAACATGCTCTTTCCAATGGTACCCATCACATACTGAAGTGGTATATCCCCGTTCACACCCTTCCCTAGTAAATCATAAAACCATTGTCACAGTCTCCTGCTGATTCCTCCTCTTCTCATCAACATATGCAAAATCAAAAGCACCTGTCTCTTGTCAGAAGAAGGGAAGACCACTCAATCATTGTCTTGTCATCACACCCCCATAAACATATTCTTGTCTCCGCTTGCTTCTGAGGACTGCTGACTGACACCAGATTTCTAATAAAGTGTGATAAATCGCTGCTGATTTGCATAACTCCTGCTCGCCCCCTCCTTCTCAATTTCACATCATCTTCAGAAGACGTGGAAGTCGGTGTCCTCCAACGAACATATTGTGTCCTTGTCTCTTCCTTCCCGCACCTCCTTCAAAAGATGTGTCAAGATTTGAAGAAGAGGAAGAAGAGGAACCTAACGGAATAGATGGGGTCGTCGAGATTGGCGGAGGCAAAAAAAAAAAACCGAAAAGAGGGAAAAAGAAGAAGTGGGTCGGCGAGGGGGCAAAAAACAAAACATGACATCAAATTGGTGGCAAGTTGACAGCGAGAAGTACCTGGGAATATGCAAGAGGATTAGCCTACTTTTTGACATTCAATTTAGTCGGAGACTGTGTGTGTTCTGACCGCGAGTAAAAGTTGTAAGTAGTGGCTTTTTGAAGAGTGCCGATAATGGGGTTTTCCGGGAATCGGGGGAAACTATTTGAACTAGGGAGGGAACTTCAGTATGTCATTGAGTTTTATCGGAAAGAGGAGGCTCTGAAACGTACACTGCCGTTTTCAAAATATGATAATGTCTTTCAGAAGTCTCGTTAGAAGCTCCTACCTCACCTTCGGGAGGTCGCTAGCAGATTTTGAAACCGCGAGAACACGTATCAGAGCCTTCGGATGATACCAATAAGACCGGAAGACCCATTCTTGAAAGCTACTAATTACAACTTTTACACACAGTTTCTAATTCTAAATGTCAAGAAGCACAATTCTTTGGAATATCAATGTTCCATCCTTTCCATTCTGAGCAAACCCCTACTTCGAGAAAATTTCATCACAGATGGACGGCGCCGGAAATCTTCAGAAGCACACGCTCTTCTAACTCAATCAACGCAACCATTTCGCAATTCTTGGCTTAATTGCGTATTCAGTTAGCTTCCCTGTCTGTGTGTCTAAGCATTCAGACGACTTCCCGCTGTTCTGAATATTCTGAAGGTGTCAAACCCATCCTGGCCTCTTCTACCCATCATCATCATCATCATCATCTTCATCCAGTGGTATCCAACGGGGCGACCCCACAATGATTGATGATCGTTTTGCATAAATAAATATCATAGGTCATCAAACCCCCCTCTGACGATGCCATATTTCATATTTCCTCTTGGCAGGTGCTGCCACGAAGAGATTTTTATGACGCAATCCTCTCCACTCATAATAATTTCCATACCACCCACCCCCTCTTCATGCTCAGATTTCTTTTGAGCCGTTGCCGTCTCGTCGCCGTGTGAGAGAAGGAAACGAGAGACGAATACAATAATACAATACAACACGCCTTTGGTCGTGTTTGTGTTGTACACAGAACGTAACCGGATGATCCATGCACACCACCCATATGTCATGGAAATGGAGATGGGAGGGCTCCGGCAGCCAGTTCACGGAGCAGAATGAGCTTGATTGCGCAACAAATGGACGTTAATGGAATCGAGAAGGGGAGAGACAATTTTGAATGACCAAGTAATTCATGGTGTTCGGAATTCAAAAGGAACGGGAATCATGGGCAAGATCAACTTTGTTGAACTGGAATCATAGAAGAAAAATTATCGGAGAATTCTAAAAAAGGGTTTTGTCATTTCCAGTCTGTCGACTCACAACTAAATAACACATGTCTTGCATATTTCATGGAGAAGTTTTCGACGATTCTGAGAGATTCTGCGGAGTTTCTGAAAATTCTTGAGGGTCCAGAAGAATTTTGGTGGATACTAGAGGATGCTTGAAGGTTCAGACGGATTTTTTAGAGTATTTTTAAGGATTCTGATGCTTGGAAAAACAAAATGATTTCGAGACCTTTGGATTCCGAGGCTTCTTGCGATGGACCCACCTCCTCTCCAAACATCCCTCTCCTTCCCTCCAACCCAAGAAATTCAAATTTTGTCTAGTTTCACCTCTCAGGCGAAGAACAAGAAATACCGTGACTATTCAATTGCTCAGGCAACATACACACACACACAGACAAAAAAGGATGGCTCCTGACCTTCTTCTCGGGCGCGGTTACAATGGGATGTGAAAAACGATCTCCCTTTCTTTTTCCTTTTTCTTTGGAGAGTTTGAAAGGAAAACCGTGCGACGAACTGAAGCTGGAGCTGGGAGTGCAGATTGTAATTGACACGTTGATGGATAGTTTTGCCTAAACTCGGCCCCAATGTATTCTCTCTTCCATTTGACCAAGATTCCTTTCGATTCACACTCCGCGAATTTCGATTCTTTCGAACTTCTTAACTTCTTAATGGAAACCGTTCCCCTCTTAGAGATCTGCCATCTTGATCTACTGCGCCGCCGAATATATCTCAGTCCTTGATCACTGCGTCTAGGCCCAAAACACATTTGTGTGTGGAGAGAACAGCTTATCTCACCTTCTGGTGAACACTCTATGGCCAACTATTTACAATCCTCGCTCAAACAATATATGTGTATGTCGTTCCGCTCGAGACCCTACTGGGTGGGAAATAGCAGCCAAGAAACCGAGTAAATAAAACCCGAGGATAGGTAATAGAGAGGAGAACTCTATTGTTTCTTTGAAAGTTGAAAGTGACACTGTTTGGTTAGTGTATTGCAACGGTTTCTCGGGACACACTTCTGGATTTTTCGAGTTGGGAAGAAAAAAAACACTCACCAGAATTCACATTCTGCTTCGGTCGAAGATTCACAACGCCCGACGACGTCGCCGCTTCAGAATTCCAGAAGACCACCACCAGAAGCAGTAGCGATTGTGATAGATGTTCTCGTCGCATTTATTCTATCGCATTGAGGTAGTTGGGTGGCTGAAAGTGAACGTTTGTTATTGATTTTCAAAAATTGCTGACTGATAACGAAAATAAAAAAGGTAATGAGCGAGCGGAAATCAGTCACATCAACAGGAAGACAAGGCGTGGGAAGAAATGTCGGTCAGACCATATGGAGAGGGCAGAATAACAATGACGTGCGATTGAAAGTTGAGAAAATTGGGGTTAAGTGAGCAAAATTTCATGAAAATTTGATGAAAATTGCGAGAAAACCAGATTTTGATTAATTCAAAGAATGCAAGCGCGCTCCACTGAGAACCTAATAGATTTTCAACACTTTTCGGCTCAAAAAGAGCATTTTTCGAAACAAAATATTTTGCAAAATGAATATAAAATTAATTAAATGAAGTTCAATTCAAAAAGAAAACTAAATTTTGATTTGAACAGAGAATCTCTCCGGAAAAAAAAGCTCGGAAACTACTGTATTTTAAAGGAACATATTCGGATTTCAGGTGTTTTCTTGACTTTAGCAAATTTCGAGATGTTTTCAGCTCAGCTTAGGGTTTTTTTTTTCAAATTTCCTAGAATTCCTAAAAAAGAGCTCGAAAAAAATGTGAGAGAATCGCGAGAGTAATTTGAAATTCAAGCATATTCCTTTAAAGTACAGTAGCATTACAGGCACGGTATTCGTTGCGAGATACCGTGGTGGTCGAGTAATAGGATTCTAGTCCAGTCCTAACTTTGGTCTAAGGTTATAAAGCTGTGATGTTCAACTTTTTGACCTTCATCTCAAGAAAAATTTTGAGAACATTCTTTTCGAAAAATCTCGTGACTTTTTCAAAAATTTCCAGCTTCCACTACCCAAACAAAAGAGTCGCCGTCAACCTGACTTCAGCTGATTTTAATCTACTGAGAAGAAGTTAGTAGCAACAAAAAAAAATAAATAAAATGATTCGAGAATGATCATAGAGAGATGGATAGACAATTAGAGCGAGAGACCCAGAAGGCGATGGAAATGAGAAGAGGAATCAGAAGATGTGTAGCAGCAGCAGCAGCCAATGTTGAAAAGTGTAAAGTTACACTAAATTTGATGCTAGGTGTGGACCCACTGGGAGAATGAGATGATCTAGAGAAACGAGACGCAGAGAATCACATTAACAGTTAGTCTAATGGCAATTGAAAGTGAGAGAAAGAGAAAGAGATTGTGAAGATTAGAAGGTGATAATGAAACAGTTGCAAGAAAAAAAACGGGCGATAAGATATTACCTAGTAGCAGACAGTCTAGAGAACTTGACACCTTCAAAAAATCGAAAAACGAGACGCCGAGAAAAAGAGAAACAGTCCCCTCTCCTCATTTCTTTTCTCGTCGAATGGTCACTCGTCGCGCAATGGCGCCCTCCCAATTCCAATTCACACCCAAACGGTCGTCTGCGTCTCTATGATCTCTAGAGAGGGGAGCCACACCCCGCTAGCCCAATAGAACACAAGAACGAGTTACCGGGTGTGGTGCCACTGACCTATTAGCCGTGACTACAAACATGGCAGAAGTTTGAAATGTAGGGTCCCTAGCAGATGACCAGCCAGCAGACCGACCAGGAGCCGTAAAATTTAATGAAAAAGTAGGTATAACACACTGGTGGAGGAACGGGGAGGAGTGAATCAGAGTGGTGTGTGTGTAATGTTGGGAGCTGGCACCAAGCCAAGTACCTGCAGAGGGGAGATGTTTGCAAATTTTGGGTCTGGTTAGGTTGGCTGCGAAGTTTTGGGTTGGAAAACAAAACAACTTGAAAAAAATCTTCACAACACTGGTAGATCAAAACTCCTACCTTCCAGCTGTGGGTTCATTTTGATCGACCAAAACCCCCCGCGTAAAGTTTTACACCAATCTCATGGAACTTGAAAACTCTCGGTAGAATGAAGAATTCGACAGCTGGATTATCATGGAAAACTGCTCATCTTGAATGACAGATGTGTATTAAAAGTTTGGAAGAATCGAAAAAATGAAGAAAAATTTCTCGCAAGAATGAAGAAGAAAGTGAGAAGAACACATGTGTGACAGAATGGAAATATATGCAGAAAAGTTCGATAGAAAGAAAGTTTGGACCTGAAAAATGTTATCGAAAAGTTGAAGAAAAAGTTCTCGTTAGAAATTGGAGAGTCTCGAAAAGTTGAAACATCTGTCTTCCTCTCGAGAAAGGACACTGTCCAGATGGTCCACCTGCTGCCATTCTTCATGAGACTCAAATTCCCTCTCATAGCCAGAAGAAAAAGAAGTTTTTTGATCCTCAAAACTCATAGAGAAGGATCAGGAAGCTAACGGAACGAATCCTCTTCAATCCACACCTGCCGACGACACTCTCTCCGAAGCTTTTAGCCAAGAAGAAAACCCGGTCTAATCCTACTAATTGTGCCACATATATACATCATCATACGAGACACCACATACACTCATAAAGCCAATAAACCACGACCAGTGTCCAATTTCTGTCCCTCGAAGAAAGAACACTTAGTCGAAAAAAGCCGATGATGAGAGGAGAGGAGGAGGGGGATCTAATGTGTCGCCTTCTTGTTCCCAGAGGAAGAATAAGAAGGGGGACGAAACCAAGTGGAGACAGAAAGACCGGGGGCAGGCGGTCGACCGCGAAACCGAAAAGGGGCGGGGCTTGGATGATGGCCAAACGGGGCAGAAGAAGAGACAGAAAAAGACAGTTTCAAATGTAGCACAAAGGGTGTGGGGGTCAGAAGGGGGGGAGGGCTTAATCCTTAATCCGAGTGTCTTACGATGATGAACTTCTAACTAGGTTCTCTTACATAATTGTTTATATAATCCGACGCTCCGGCCACAGATGCCAACAGATGTTCGGCAGGCGTATATAAAGAACTTGCACAATTCGATGCTTCTCGAATAATAATTTGGGCGGTACGATTCAAAGCGGGGCCGATGCTTCTTTTGTTGTGCTAATTTACAGCGGGGGCCGTTGTAAACCGTTTTGTATGGTATGGAGGGGCATATGGGGCACGGGATTGGAGCAAACATTGAGCCAGCACAATGATGAGAATACGGCATTTTCAAGATTGGAGGGAAGTTTGGGAATTTAAGAGAACTTCCCAAGATTCAAAGAGGTTTACAATTTGGAAGTTTTGGGACTTTACTGGGATTTTAGGGATCAATGATCTTCAGAATTTTGATAGCATACTCGATTCTCTCAACCGCTAGAATATTTTTTTTGGCTCAAACTTTTTAGGACGCTTCAAATATTGACCCTCAGTTTTCGAGGTTTCGAATCATTCCTAGGGAAAAGTTCCCATTCTATACTATTCTTTACATTTCCTAGCCTCACAACTAATAACATACACAACCCCTAAGAAGAAAATGACTAATAACTGTACAGACTCTTGGAAACTATTGTCACACATGCATACGTAACAAAAGTTTTCGAATGGAAGGAAACGGAACAGATTGGTTGTGATTATCTCTAATTGAATCGTATTGTCAGAAAAAGAAACACAAGACGTTTCTGGAAATTAGTTCAAGTTGAAGGAGTTCGAATTAGATAACACTTGAAGCAATCTAGGAGAGGGGAACACGCGAAGGTTACTTTTGTTGCATAAGAGGGGACTGTTCAAGCGGAACGTAACTGGTGAGGTTACGGTATTATTGTTCAGGAAGCCGGTTTGGAGAGTAGAAATCGTGGTATTAGAGAACCTCTGAGGTTATTGATAATGAACCGAACATCAAGTTTCTATGGATACGGCTCAGGAGAACCAAAGAAGGATAAAAAACAAAGTATCAATATTTGCAGCTGAATCCTTCGCGCGCTTTTTTAGAGTTGGTAGGTCAACAAATTCAATGGTAAGATTCTTGATCTAACTGTAGTAAAAAGCCCGCGAAACAATTGGGAATGAAAATGAAGATTGAAGGCAACAACGATCCTACCCCTTTCTTGATTTTGTTTCTTTTTTTTCATAATCATCTAAACTGAGATTCTACTACCTGGAAGATTCTGAGCTGACGTCTTAAGTTCGAGTTGTTCCAAGAACCAAATTGAGTACCCCAGTCTCTAAATTTGGGACTTCTGATTGTGTCTGCCTAGTCGATGAATTTCTGGTGTTCGCTTAAATCTGAAAACTCCCCATTTCAATAATGATCGAACTCAAAACTCACGAGACTCAAGTTACCTTAACATGATCAAAAGACCGTCCCAAAACAGTTTGTAACCGGCGATTCTATGATAGAAATCACCGTCACTTTGACCAAGTTTATCTTGGTTTCTGTTCCAAAAAGTGATCAACTAACAAAATATATATATAACAAAATGAGAAATACCTACTTCTAGTGCAAAACACTCCATGCTGTTTACCAGTTTCAAAAAAACCAGCAACAACAACAGTCCTCTCATAACCTTTCCCCAAACCCAAAAGTGTCCTTCGCTCATGCGTGACATTAGACATGTCCATCAGCATCGCCCGATGACTAACAAGTTATAATTATGATTCGGTCCCTCTTCACTTATTAAAAGGTTACGAGGCGGTGTGTTGCAAATTGAATGTGGTGGCCTCATCATTAGGTCAGCCAGTGAAGTATGGAAAATAACGGAACATTCTTTGTGACTTCTTAAGTGGAGAGGGAGCAGAAAACTGCGGAATTCCGCTCCATTCTGATATCTATTTCCATTCCTGAAGACCTCCAACACTTGGAAAATCCAATTTTTCTTGTTCAACCTTCTTTTTATCCCAACCGTCTGGTCTATAGTGATGAATAACTTCCGTAGGGTCAAGGTGTCGCCCCTGCTGGGAGGAGGGAGATTTTCGTGTTTCCTTTTTGAATAGACTCCAACCTTCTTTTGTTTTCAATAGGAAGAAGATCAAAGGGGACGGTAAGGTGTCTAATGAAGTACTGTAGACTTGGAGGGACAATAAGAATGGGTACAAGGTAGAGTTTCCAGAATCTTTTAGGAAAAATAAGAATGGAGATCAATGAGGTCAACATTCAGGGAACCTATGGAATGTTTGGAATCTCTGGAAACCTAGGACTTCAAAGAGTGACTTTTTTCAAATATTATCGTTTTTTAATTGCTGTGTCAAAGAGGCAAAAGTGATCCTAGCGATTTGAAGGAGCACTGAAAAACTACCGTACCTTTGACCAAGTTTATCTCGGTTTCTGTGACAGATATCAAAAAGTGGTCAACTAACAAAATGTTTCTCATGTTGTCATAAACATTTTGTTACTTGACAACTTTTTTGTATCTCTTACAAAAACCAAGATAAACTTGGTTAAAGTTAGGGGTACGCTTCTACTACAGAATATTAGTTTTACCTACAGTATCCATTATTCACTCCGTTTGTCACATGTTACAGTTTCCTTATGTGTTTTGGTGGAAAAATGAAAAACCGTCAGAGGAATGAGGGATGTGACAGCGCTGAGCGCTCACAGGCAATAAAATTCAGGAATGGGAAAAGAAATATGAAAAGTTGTATTGTTTGAGAGAGAAGCAAGAGGAGGAGGAGGAGGGAATGATGATTCTTAGATGCAGAAAAACTACTTTGAAGATTCATGAAATATGGAAACTGTATAGAGCAGAGATGCGAGGAATTTTTTAAACAGAATGGAATTCGTAGTTTGAGATACGGAATGAAGCCTTCTGAACGGTACTTGGAATCTGGAATTCGGAATGAAAAAGAGCAGAAAACGAAGAGTTTGCTGAGTTCGCCCGAAATCTGAAAAAAATCCTATCCTTCAAAAAACACAACGATACTCCGTTTGATCCCGGATCCAAATAAATTGATCGGATATCGAATCAATCAGAACTCATATCGCGAAAGAGTGAAAGCAATGATTTGGATATCTGGCTCTTCTCGGTGTTGGACTCTCCGCGCACGCGGAAAGTGAGAAAGAGTGGGGGAGTTGGCAAACAGTTTTCTCTTTCTCCCTCCCCAAATTATATACTGATAGTGAGGTAAGAAAGAGGGGAAGTGTGTTTGCACTATATATCCATTTCATTTGCTACATATACAAGTTTTGAGTAGTTTGTGAGAAGGAGGAACAACGTGAGAAGAAGGTGGAGTCGAATGAGATGGTCATTGTCGGGTGGCAGATTTTCTCTAAACGCTCCAATTTTTCTGAAAATTTGTGGGTGTGTTAAGCAATTCAAGACCTTCATTTTCGTAGTTTCATCTTTTTTGAAAAATTGTATTCGAATAAGTTATGGCGCAACTTTGATTTTTGGTCGATTGCTGCTCTAATTTCGAACTTTTTTGAACCTCTTTTCTACAACGTCCCATAACTAACTTCACATCGATTTTCGGAAAAAGCTGTCCACAAAAAAATGAAGGTCTAGAGTTGCTTGTTCCACTGATGAACTCTCAGAACAATTGAAGAAACCCATTTTTCAAGTCCTCAAAGTTTTCCACATTTGGTATTGTAACTTGTGTGATGGAAAGTTATAGCCAAGTTCAAAGTGTTTGATTGAGTATGCTGTACAGAATCAACTGAAAAGACGCAAATGGTGATGGATGAGGTATTGGTGGAAGTTCGATTTCAAAGACAATAGAAGATTCAAATCAAGTGAAGAACAAAAAGTGAGAATTGTACAGTTTTTTCCAGGATATCATATGGGTGTTCGGACAGTTACATGAAAGATTCTTGACCATTAAAAAACTTTATGGACCTCCGATTTTTGTCCATCTTAACGTTTCTATGGTCTCAAATTTCAATAGCCTTCCTCAAAACTGTAGACTTTGCCAAGATTACAAATCTCATAATCCGGAAATCTACGAAATTTCAAGTGCATAAAACTTTGCACCCTAAGATTCCTGACTTCAAAAATTGAAGAGAAACCTAAACTTCCGAGAATCAGAAGATAAAAAAAGAAAACTCAATATACAGTCTCCCTTAAAATCCAAAAACTACAGTAATCTTTGTAAAGGAAAAAGTACAGTTAAAGGCACATGATCTTCTGAAAAGGGAAGGAAAACGATATATTTGAGGGTGTGAAACGATGCAAAAACACAGGGGGGAAGAAGACGAATTTTCCTAGTTTACGCCTCACAAATTTCGATTGTTTCTTGGTCTCCTTGTTTTCTGTAGTGTCGTTTTGCGTTTTACTACAACTACTAACAGAAAGTTTTCTCCACATTTTTTTCACTTTTTTCTTGGAAGAGGGAAATGGTTACAGAACGGATAATAGACAGAAAGAGGGGAGAAGACATAACTAATTGGGAAAAGTGGTTTAGAGTGGTGAAAAGTGACACAAAAAGGAGAGGAGATGAATATGGAGATAGGGAGAGGAACTGGTAGCTAGTTTTTTTGTTTTGTAGAAGGGGAAGGTTGTTTTTGTTTTGATGAGAGGGAAATAAACAGTTTGTTTTCTGGGAATTCGGGATTCTCGGATTCTTACCGGAGGGTAGGAGGCAATAATTCAAAAGTGGGACTAATCATAAAACCCAAAATCGTTCCAACATCTTCCGAAATCCATACGATTCCTTCAATAACATCCAGAATCCAGTATCCTTCCGGAATCTACATATGTCCTCCAGAATACTCTCGAGTCTCATCGAATTCTTGAGAACTCTTCAGGAAATTTATTTATTTATTTATTTTATTTTGAATACGATACTTGATCGTGAATTAATTCCATACCAATACAATACAAATCCGACAGTTTTCTTCAGAATACATCAGAATCCTTTAAAAACCGCTAGAAGCTCTCGGAAGTCTACAAAATTTGTCAGGAATCATTCAGAGTCCTTCAGAATCCTAGAATAAACTCATTTCTCAGACTCTTTAAGAACCTTCCGAAACCCCTATCATGAAGATTTCTCGGTTCCAATTTTGGAACCATAAGGACAACTTTGAAAGGACATAACTCGAATCACCCGAGAACTTCGTCCAATTTTTATTTCAGATATTGAATCTGTATGGTTTATTTCATCTTGAAGCAATTTCTGAGAAAAGAATGAGCCAAGAAGTCTCCTTGTAAAATTAAAAAGTTCCTCCGTAGCAGTACTAATGAAACTGTCAAGAAAACAAAAAGAAGACATTGCTAATAGTTTGAAATTCTCCTTCGAGAAACGCCTTCTCAATAATTCATGAACCAGTGTGAACTACTACTGCTACTCTTTCTCATGTTATGCATTACGACTCTCCATTATGCACAAATTTAATTAACACACAATTTGGTACGTATTTGATAAGGAGACGAGAAAGTAAGCGCGCAACAAAAGTGGCTCTCTCTCTCTCTCTCAGTGAGGTGAGAAAAAGAGCCAATAAACCGGACGGTGCGATTATTTACACCTCACACACACACACGGACAGACGGAAGAATAATGTGTGAGAAAAATGATATGGGGGAGAGGTGGAAAGGAGAGCAGTTTTTGTTAAGTGGATCGGATACTGAGAAGTTCAGTGAGAGTCCAGTAGAGCGTAGTCCCTTTGTTCATGAGGAAACTCCTCGATTCCTTCAGTAGCACTTCTTCTCCTAATCTGTGTCAAGGTAAAATCGAATCTGTTGATTCACATTCTGGAACAAAGTTTGTCAAAAGACTTGAATTATGACCTACTAAAATTGTCCTTATCATCAAGGGGAAGTCATGGGGACATATACGAAATTCCTAGCACGAAACAAGTGAAAATTTTGTTGCTTTTCATTTCAGCTTCTGAACCTGAAGAGTCGATTTCACCGTGACCCAGATTACCTGGTGTGGTCGGTATGATATACTAATAGATTGTGAAAAAAAAGATTCATTCAAGAGGAAACTTCAAAACTTTTTATTCTTATCAACTCCAAAGATATCTTGATTCAAGCCCGCCAATGTTTGATAGTTCGGGTCGAAAGTTGCCGCCTTCAGATTCTTCTGCGCCGGCTGCTTCGGACCGTTATTTTTGTTTTGGAAGACATCGTTGTTGAGTCCAGCAAGAGTCTGAAAATTGATTTTTAGAAGTTGACCAAATTTTCCTTTATGTCGGAGGACTCGAGATAAGCTTGATCTGAGTGAAGGTACCTGATAATTCGGATCATTTGTTGCCGCTTTTCCTCCGCCAACTGGTGGTTTTGGAGCTCCCGCTCCGCCTCCTCTCTTATCCTTGAAAATGTCCGCATTGTTGAGACCAGCCAGTGTCTAGAAAAGAAGAAAATTTGACCTAGTTGCAAACATGCTCTACCTGATAGTTTGGGTCATTTGTAGCAGCCTTCCCGCCTACTGCTGGCGCCCTTGGAGCTCCGCCTCCTCCTCCACCTTTCTCCTTGAAAATGTCCGCATTGTTGAGACCTGCTAATGTCTAGAAAAACGTTTCTTGATCTTTGATAATCATGGTCCTGTCTCACCTGATAATTCGGATCATTGGTCCCCGCCTTCCCTCCAACTGCTGGCGGTTCTGGTGGCATAGGTCCTCCTCCAGGACTCCCAAACACCAGATCGTTGTTGAGGCCTGCTAGAGTCTGATAATTCGGGTCGTGGGTACCCACCATTCCAGGATTCGAGCCGGCTGGTGGTGCTCTGGGGCCTGGAAAATGCAGCTGGAAGTTCGCTCTATTGAAAATTCTAGGCCTACCCATTGGCCCTCCTGGGCCTCCAGCTCCAGCTCCAAATACCAAATCATTATTGAGTCCTGCCAGTGTTTGATAGTTTGGGTCCTGTGCGCTAGCAATCGCAGCCATGTTCTTTGGGGGTTTTGGTGCTTGTTGAGCCTGAAAATCATAGCTCAATGCTATAGCAATGTGAAGGAAAACCCGAGCTACAGTACCTGCTGCGCTGCTGCCAACCGCCCCGCTCTTCTCTTCTCCTTCTGTTTTCTCTTCTTCGCGGCCGCCCGTCTCCTTCGTCTTCGTGCCTCGTCAGAATCCTCATCCTCCTCATCGTCATCGGATTCTGAATCCTCTGTTTTTTCTTTCTTCTTACCACCACATTGGATTGCAAAGAACGTAGAGAGGAGGATGAATAGGAAGGGCTGAATGAAAACTGATATCGATACCACCCCTTTCATCAAATGTATCTCGGTTCCTGTAACAGCTATGAAAACGTGTTCAACTGACAAAATGCTTAAAATATCATAAGAAACATTTTGCTAGTTGACCACTTTTCTGCTTCAGAAACCGAGATAAATTTGGTCAAAGACTCTATTGGTTCCTGAACCTGAAAGCCGAAGGAAAATCCGAAAAGTTGAAGTAAGTCCGTGAGAAATTGCGATAAAGTCATCATCGTGATCGAAGAAATTTGATTAGGAATGTTGTAGGAAATCTCAGAAAGTATTCGTCGCAATTTTTTTGGAACCAAAAAAATCTTGAACTTTCGATTCGAGCGTGTAAAAGGAAAACGGAAAACGGGAACGTTTGGCAAGTTCGAGTCGCAGCTCATTTCTTTTTCTCCACTACATCCAGACGCTCGAATATGCTGGGTGAGTTAGCGGAAAACGGAATAAGGCGTTCCGGTTTTTAAAGTATTTTCGAAACCGAATTCCGACAACAAATTTTGAAGTTCAGAGAATCGGAAACATTCCGAGATTCCGGTATTCCTACTCCTAGAAAGAAGTCCTCATTTTTCAGAGTATTTCGTAACAAGTCTAATGGTTTACCATCTCTTCGGGGTCCTCCTACCCGCCGTGTTTCTTCTCTCCACCATCCCAACACAATGCTGCAAACGGAAGAAGCCGTCGTCGGGGTCGAAGAAGCACAAAAAGAAGCATCGCAAGGGCAAGAAGAAGTCGAAGCACCACACGACGACTCCAACTGCGACCCCGACCACTGCCGCCACCACCCCAATCTTCCCGACCCCAGTGACACCTACACCCGTCACTCCGCTGACTCCTGTCATGGCGCAGACTCCGAAGACTGCGCCAACCCCAACTGGAGGATCCCAGGAAGAGTCGCAGGAGGCGAAACAAGCAGCGGCGGTCGTCCCGGTGACATCCAACAAGTCCAAGGAGAATTTGGAGAAGGAGGAGGAGAAGAAGAGCAAGAAGAGTGAGAAGGAGCAAGAGGATTCTGGCGAGCTGCTGAGATGCCGTGACTACACACCTGAGAATTTCGCCGAGCTAAAGTGGCTTTTTGATTTGTTGGATTGATTTTATTTTTTATGCCTCTGTTAATACAAACAATTAAATAAAGATCAACAAAAATTTGAACAAGAAAAAAAACAACTCTAGAACAAATTTTCTATCCGCTGAATTCCGTCTCCAACCACTGCTAGAGTGGATTTGCCCGTTCTAACCATTCCGTTCGGCATGTCGATGGTGATGGGCTTCCGAGACAGCGTTGACAATAGTTGATTCGCCGTGGCCGTCGCGGTTATCGTAGACTTCAGAATCACACAATCCAGGGAGGTGGAGAGCACTTTGTTCTTGTCCACGACGATTCCAACGACGGTGGACAGATGATTATGGATGTCGTTGATTGTAGTGGATCCACTTGGCATGTGGCACTTGTAAACGTGTCCAGAGTCACATCCAACGTATACGGCGTTCTTCGCAAGCGATGACGTGGCAATGGCGGTGATACCACTTCGATCCGAGAGTTTCTGAAATGTTGATGATTTTTGGTTCCGGTTACTGTTTAGAACCTACCAATCGTTTAGACTCGATGAGCTCTCCACTCTCCTCTAGATTATAGGCCAACACATAACTTCCACTGGTGCCCACATACAGTCTCTTGTCGACTCCAAAGTCGATCTTCGTCGCGATTCCCAGCTCATCCTCGATTTCCAAACGAGACACGGATTCTAGCTCCTTCTTGACGCCCTCCTCCTTGAGCCGGAACACTTCCAAAACTCCAGATGAATAGGAGGCGGTGTGAAAAAGGTGATGCTCATCTAGCCGACACGATTTCACAGCGACGATCCGTCCTTCGTCGGGACGTACCACGTGCTGTTGCCAGAAGACGTAGACGAGTCTGAGATCGCTTGGAAGAAATTTGAGAAGGGACAGCTTCGATTTTCCGCCACCAGCCAACACGAACACTTCGTCGGAGTCACTCTGGTAAACGTCAGTGCAGAGCAGATTCTCTCCGACGAAAGTGGTCAAAAGGAGGTTTCCCTGACCATCTGCGATTGATAAGTGACCATCTAGGGATACTGTAGTCAGATAGTCCACTGATCCAGAAGCAGCAACAATGGGTGAGGAATGGGCGGTACTGATGAGGTGTTTCTTGTCGGTGGTGTCAATTTGATAACGACACAATTCAGAATCCCGGATGAAGTCAAAGTAGAGAGTTTGTGGATACACCGTCGACTCTGTCAGCTGCCATATCCGATGACCACCACCACAATATACATCGTAGACAGGCAGACCGGTTGAAGAGTTCCAGATGGTCAGGGAGGTCTGAAAGAGGGTTCATAGTTTTTTAATGAGGTCTTTACCAACCCCATAGAATCCGGCAATCAGCAGATCCTGGTTCTTGTTCCACTCAATGATTTGAGAAGGCCATGCGACTCGACTGGCAGCCGAGAACGTCCTTGAATTCATAAAATCTAGTGTGTTATCTGTCGTTATTTTGAACGAGCCCCAGACTCCAGTCTTTCCAAGTGTCATGAAAAAGTTGGAATGGAAAAGTGAAAAAATGCAAGTGACTTCTTTACCGCCGAACAGTTCGTAAGAATCGTGGTGCTGGAATGTTAGATTTAGGGACAATTATTCGAACTAGGGCTTACCGATAAACTCAGATGTACATCATCTAGTTTGTTCTTCACATTCGTATGATACAGTTCTCCATGCGTCGTTCCAATCACCAGTAAGTTATCGCACAAGCTAATGACGGCGGGAATCATAGAGGGGTTCCTCGGGCGCCACTGATTTATGCATCGGATGTTTTTCGCATCTGTGAAGTCGTAGATTTGCTGAAAATCGGTTTTTGTGGTATTCAACTTATGGGGGGAATCCTGGGTCCTTCTAGCTGAACTTGATTTGGGTCGAGGTAAAATCTACTTTACAGATTCAGATTCTGGAGAGAAAATGGGCAAAATGCACATACTTAGAGATGTTGTCCCGTTGGCTCTTGGATGTCGCATTTTTAAAGTTCACATTTGGAATTCGTAGGGTCGACTTTACCTCGACCCAGATTATGAGAAACATTTGAAAAACGGCTTACAATATTCCCATCGATAGTCTTCAAAACAACAAAGTTCTCATAGCACGTGGCAGTGATGATATTCATAGAGAGCTTCAATCGGTGTACGGTGGGCTCCTCGCCCTCGCGTATACCCATATCCTTGATCTCAATCTCCAAATGGGTGATGACTACGAGAGTATCCTGATGCCACACGACCACACTATCTTGTGCTCCAACCATATGCTTCATGTCTCCGCATCGGAAGAGGATTTTGTCCATTTGAATGTTCTCATAGAGGATTAGTTCGCTGAAATCGTCAAGATTTCGTTAGAATGAGAATTTGACTCTAAGACTTACTTGCTCTCTGTCAACACTACTAATTTTTCCCTTAGATGCCAAAAATTCTTGACATTCTCCTTCAGCACTTTGAGCTCCGAACATCTAGAACTTGGCACGTGGATGTCCAGTAGATCACCGTTTTGTGTACTAACTGCTACTCTGGAGCAGTCGCTCTTGGTGATTTTTCGAATCACGCCACAAGCGATCGCGATTTTCTGGCTTATGCTGATGGAGTGGTCATCGTAGTTCCAACAGAAAAGGGTTTGCTCAATTCCTCCGGTGTAAATCGCTCGTTGACTTGGATCGACGCAGATGGCGAACGGACGGGCGGTATGGCCGAATACGGTGCTGAAACTTATTTAAATTTAGAAGACAGAATCCTTGATTTGACCTACCATATTGGTCCACTCTCTCGATCCCCAATGGACCACATCCGAATCGTGCGATCATCGGAAATGGTGAAAAGTCTTGTTGAGTCTGTGACAATCGAAAAGATCATTCCCTTGTGTCCTTTTCGCATCATAGGTTTCACCTCTCGATTCGGCTGCCAATCGATCAAATCTCCAATTACACTTCCGAAGAAGACGTGCAGGGATTCAAGGGATTCTCCGAGGATTAAGGAGCAAATTCTGCAGAAAAATTTAGTCTGTTCAGGAAGGATTAAATTATTGATGATCTTTAGGAAAATCTGCAACTCACGAGGTGGCAAAATAGTCGCATTGAATCCTTGACTCCACATTCAGATTTTTTGATTGTCGAATCGTCAAAACGTTTCTTGATGTGACGCTAACGATTTTCTGAAAAGATAACCCATTTTTTCAGCTTTTCACAATTCTTTGGGTTGTTTTCTCTTGCATTTCATACTTTATCTTTCTTGAAATCTCTACATCCAATGATATGCTCCGGAAACTCTTCTTCTATCCTATTTGGAGCGTCCACATATTTTTCGTCGTTTTTGGCACATGTGATCACTGTTCCCTCTAGAAGCAGATCTTCGGAAATTTTCGACTGTATGATGTGGTCTAAGAACTTTGTTTGAGTGTCCGAGAATTCCATTGTGTTTTGGGAAGCTGAAAGAATGATAGAATTTTAAAGAATATTTTGTTTTAACAATTTCAAAATGTAATATTGCTTTGAAAATTCAATTCTAATATTTATTGGCCAGGCGCACGACATCAATATGCATGAAAATTTCCAACCAAACAAAAAAGGAAAAAAACCACGGCGCGGCAATCGCGACCTGTGGCCGAGAAAAAATTACATTAAATACTCAGTCTGGAAAAGGAGGAAATACGCAAAATTGCGTCGTGGTGTTTGCGGACACAGTTTTTTCAACCAATTTGTAATTTATCCGTTTTCTAAAAACCGACCGGAAAACTTCATTTCACGACAAAAATAACTGATTTTTATACGAAAATGATTGGAAAAATTATGCCTCTGCGGACAGCTGGCTCATTTTACAATTCGTCGCCTACTTCGCTCCGTATCGTTCAAGTTTTCATTCCCAACACTTTTCAGTATATTTCAAAAACGAACTCGGTTACCCCCTAATTTGAAAAGCGATTATTGCAGATGATCATACGCTGAACTTCGTGACAAAAAAGCAGAAATTTTGTAGTATTAATTTTCGAGAAATCCCTGAAATTAGTGAAATTAGTGCTGTTTTTTCAACATTTCGCTGATTTTCTCGAAAACTAAGTCGGTAACCCCAGTTTCTTGTGGTTTCTATTCGAAGAACATCGTATCGGTAACATGCTCGTAAATTTTCAGAAAATTTGTAGTATTAATTTTCGAGAAATGATTCTTTTCTGTTCAAAAAGGCTGTTTTAGAAGAGTTTGATAAGAGTTCTCATGAAATTCGCATTATGATGCAACTGATTTNGATTTCTGTTACAAACATTGAAGGCCTATATGATGTATTGTTTGTAACAAAAAAGAGCTTGTGTCCAACGTTCCCCTTTTCAATAACGTTGCACATACGTTTGCAAACGGTTTAAGTTGCTGACAAAGCGTTGCTTTACATGATGTACCCTTTCTGGTATTCGGGAACCGCGTTGCACTACTACTCAGTATTCTTGAACGCAAGATATAAGAAAAATTGGAAATTTTCCCCGGGAAACACTAGAACTTAATGCAGAAATTCCATAATGCTTTAAAATCTCGGTGGCCGAGCTGTTGAAAATTCTAGGCCACGCGTCTGTTCGGCCGCGCCGTGAAACTCGATTTGAATCTGCAAGCGCGCTCCATTGCGCTCACGTTTTTCCCGCATTCCCCATCCGAATTGGCTGTTTTCAGCTCTGTTTTTGTCACTTTCAGACCGGATTTTCAAGTTTCCGGCTTGAGAAAAGCGAAGAAAAATGAATAACGCATTCGGCCCGACACAAACAGTGAGTCCGTTCCCGAATCCGCCCGAGTATGCGAGCGCCTACACCAGCGATCGGATCGATAATGGTAAAATGCTTTTAGATGGTCCTTTTGGTTACTAATGATGAATAATTGCAGGTTCTGCACCACCTCCGCCACCGCCGCTCTCAGAATTCCGAGTTTTCGGAGAGGAATATCGATTAGAAGAGGATGTCATTGCGTAAGTGATTCATGTTTAGTGTCAAGAGGTTGCATTACTCATTCCAGACCGCTGAGCACGTCTGATGTGACGCAGTACTATGTAGACAAGAACAATTGGAAAGCGGAGATGAAGAAGTTAAATAGGTTACTAAAAAGTTATCAGACAATTTAGGAAATGTTCTCCTTCAGGTCCGCTATTGCCGCTTTCTTCGATCTGCTCGAAATTCTGATCCGTGCTCCAGACCATCCGATGCGAGAGCAGAAGCTGATTGACTTGCACACAATATTCATCAATATGCATCATTTGATCAACGAATTCCGACCGGCTCAAGCCCGTGACAGTGTCCGGATTCTCCAGGAGCGACAAATTGAGGAGCTCTCGGATGTTTGCTCAAATTTCAAGTGAGAAAGAAACATTGAGTTTTAAAATATAATAATGATGTTTTCCAGAGAGTACTTAGATAATGGTCGTGATCTCGTCGAGGAGCAGTTTCTATCGATCACCGGAAAGTTGCCTCCGCCCCCTAAACCTACACCATTGACAAGAGTGAAACTGGAAGACGATGTGCTTTATGAGCTTGTGGAGAATGAGAAGAAGAAGGAGAAGTCAGGAGAGGATGTTGAAATGAAGGAGGAAGAGAAGAAAGAAGAGAAGGCGAGTGTTGCTCCAGAAACATCCCGGAAATCGAAAGTGAAGGATTTCGAAGGTTCAGATGGACCGCCTACTAGTGTCAGCTTCTTGGCTCGTCAACTTTTCGAGTGTTCTTTGAAGCAATAGATCAATTTTCTATTTTTCCATCGAATTACGTTGTATCATCTGATTCCCTCATTTTCAGTCGATTTCCCCTTTCAATGATCTGTCGATTTTTTTCATTTTGTAAATACAGCTTTGAATAGAAAAATGTTTTCACTTTGCCTTGTATGATATGCGTCCTCCAAGCGCAGTTGTATCTTTATCCAGTGTTGGTCTTGAATTCTCCGTAATTTATTCTAGACTAATTTCAGATCTAGACATGTCAGATGCAGCGACGCGACGGCTGATGAAGGAGTTGGCACAGTTGAAAACTGAAAACCCACAAGGATTGCTCATCGATAACACCATAACGAGTCATGATTTGAAGTGAGAAAACACTAGAGACCAATAGAGTATTCATGAAATAATAGTTCCAGGCAATGGAAAATCGGAGTTGTCGGTGCGGAGGGAACGCTGTACGCTGGCGAGGTTTTCACTTTGCAATTCACATTTGGTCCACAATATCCATTCAATTCGCCGGAGGTGATTTTCGTCGGAGACACGATCCCAGCGCATCCACACATTTACTCAAACGGACACATTTGTCTGTCGATTCTTTCGGATGATTGGACACCAGCTCTCAGCGTTCAGTCTGTCTGTCTCTCGATTCTCTCGATGCTTTCTTCGTCGAAAGAAAAGAAGCATCCGATCGACGACGCCATCTACGTTCGGACGTGCAATAAGAATCCGAGCAAGACTCGCTGGTGGTTTCATGGTACGTTTTAAAGCTTTCAACAAACTCAATTTTCTATAACCCGAGCGTTTCATGTTTCAGACGACAGCGTATGAAACAACTTCTTCTTCGCAGTTTTCTTCAATGATGCTAACGAAACGACACAATATTTTCTACATCTTCTCATTCTCCCTCTCTCTCTCTCTTGGAATACGTGATACCACTCCCACTGAACAGCAGAAGCTAATAAAAATGGTACCCGCCAATTTTTTTGCCCAATTTTTTTTCATTCTTTGCTTGGCCTATCGCGTCGTCGCCAATTATAATATTCACCTTTTTCCTTCTTCTCCCTCTCCTCAGCGTTCATGTTTTCTCACCTTGTCACCCCGCCACAATACTACGTTTCTACCCGACCCCACCTGCCATCAGAAGTATTGAACACCTCCCATCGTCACTTCTGCTTTGTCTATTTTGTAAATAAAATATGTACAGGCTTGAATCTTGTTCCTTGATTGAGAAGTTGAGCTCAAACGCGAGATCAAAATTAGCTGTTTTTTGAAGTGAACCGAGTTCACTTGCTAGTCGTTCAGGCGCAGTTGAGATCCATCCTCTTTTCGAGAAATTTTTCGCGGGTTTGAGATCGAATTTGCCAACTTTGCGCGCCAAAAAAGCCAACTCGTTTTTATCATCATCGTTCCAAAGACAGTCTCACTCATTACTTTTTTCTGCAGGATGTTACGACTACTACTCCTTTTCGGAGCAGTTTTCGCAGGTATCATATTGCTCATATCATTTTCAGTGAAACTAATTTAAAAGTTTTCAGTGAATACTCTTCGCGTCGCGATCGTCGGTGAAGGCGTCATCGGACTGAGTACAGCGACGGCGATTTTGGATTTGGCGGAGAAGGAGAACCTCACCGCTCCGGTTGGTTTTTTTTACTTTTCTATTGAAATTTAGCTACAACTCGCTTGAATTCGCTGAAATTGAGCTTTAAAAACCACTGAAAATTTGTGAAATTCGGAATTGTGTGCATTTTGACGTGACGGAGTTTACAACTGGAAATGCGTCAAGCTTGACGAGCAACTTTGGCTTCGACGATTTTTAACCGAGTTTCATTGAATTTCTCATGATTTTTTGTTTTCCAGGACATCCAAATCTTCCACCACAAGCCATTCGAGAAGATTCTCAGTCGCCACATCGCAGGTCTCTTCCGCATCGATAGCGGCTCGGAGATTAACAAGAAATATGGATATGACACTTTCGAGAAGCTTGCCACTCTCTGGCGCGAGTACGGAGGACTCAGCGGTGTGCAGCTCGTCTCCGGTCACATTTTATCTGATTCCAAAGCCAAGTTAGACTCACAACGCGTCGCCTACGGAAGCCTCGTGTACAACTATCGAGACCTGACCGAGACAGAACTGTTCGGGCCAACATCGCTATTCGATTTGCCTAGAAACACGACGACTCATGGAATCCATTACACAGCGTACACTTCAGAAGGCCTTCGATTCTGTCCGTTTCTAAAGAAGGAGTTGATGGCGAAGGGTGTTCGATTCACTCAACGAAAAATCGAGAATCTGGAGGAGCTGGGCGCCGAGTTCGATGTAGTCGTCAACGCCGCCGGACTGTACGGAGGTGTTCTCGCTGGAGATGATGCTGGAAACATGACACCGATTCGTGGGGTGCTCATTCGAGTTGATGCACCGTGGCACAAGCATTTCTTGTATCGGGACTTTTCGACGATCACTATTCCAGTGTAAGGGAAATAGTAAACGACGGTTACGTGATTACGAAGGATTTTAGAATCGACTCGGTCTACATGGGCACGGTGAAGCAGGAGGGAGCCTACGGTCCGAACAATGTGACGTTCAACGATATTCAGGACATCACCAGTCGCTATGTACAACTTCAGCCATCCTTTAAGGTTTGATCCTGTGACTGATAATTTGAATATCTCAAAATTCAGCGCGTGCACATGCTCTCCTCATTCGTTGGATATCGCCCGGGCAGGAAGCAGGTCCGTGTCGAGAAGCAGATTCGAGAGGCGCATGGAACCAAGAAGTTTAAGGTAAGCGCGTATCAAAGACGCCAGAATTCACATTCAC
This sequence comes from Caenorhabditis sp. 40 LS-2015, assembly GCA_900536305.3. Taxonomy (NCBI): domain Eukaryota; kingdom Metazoa; phylum Nematoda; class Chromadorea; order Rhabditida; family Rhabditidae; genus Caenorhabditis; species Caenorhabditis tribulationis. The sequence continues at coordinate 3,773 of LR543678.1, read as the reverse complement.
TCTTGTTTCAGGTCGTCCACAACTATGGTCACGGAGGAAACGGCTTCACCCTGGGATACGGTAGTGGTGTTCATGCCGCCCATCTCGTCCTCGACATTCCACTCGACAACTATTCCGGAGTCATCCCGGAACCACTTCCTGCCAATACGACGATCGCAGATTGGGTGCAAGTACTTGATGAATAGTCTTCCTTGATTAGTATAACGCATGTTAAATAAATGATTTATTAAGAAAACGAAAAGTGACTAGAGTAACCCGTATGGAATGGACAAGAATGGAGATTAAAGGATAATGTGAGGTGCGATCAGAAATCATAATGACTATAATGGGGATTCGAGTTGGCCGCGGAACCCATGGAGAATCGAAGGAATTGCTCATCCTCAATGTCTTGGAGCATATGTTGAGGGGTTATGGAGCCTCCGTCTGGAAAAAAGAGAACTTTCAATTTTTGAGCTGAAACTGGTAAAACTCACAATTGGAAGACACTAATTTGCTAGTCTCCAAAGACCTCCGACTCCTTGAACTTCTCGTACTTCTCGAATGATCTTTACTGGAAGTGCAGAGTCTTGTGATGATACAGGCGGAGAGCACCACAATTGCAGCCATACTGACAGCCAATACAATGCACATCACCGCTTTCTCCTTGTTCTCTTTGAAGAATTGCACGACTTGAAGAAGATCATGACCAACTCCAACGAGATTCGGCTCCACTCGCTCAGTGACCGGTGGGGGTTCTTGCTTCTCCATTCGGTACTCGTCATGGGTGACGTAGGAGGCTGAAAATGTTTGAGGGAACTTATTTTGAATTGTAGATCAGAAGGTTTGTTGATTTTCAGTTCACAATGGTCGACATTGAGTAGTGAAGTCCGTTATGTTGCGTTGAAGAACCGAGGATCAAAATGTGCAGAAATTGAGGTCATGAACTAATACGCCACGAAACTGATTCTAGGGCGACTTTCATAGAAAGTTTTCCACTACGAAAATGAAGATCTAGAGTCGATTGATACACTCACAAACTTTCAAACAAATGGTATATTTGAGAACCGGATTCCACGTTCTCTAAGTGACCTTCATTATTCAAACACAATAAAAAAGTTTCCTTACCATCATTAGCTATCTGATGAACGTCTGGATCCCTCGCAGGCTCACTATCCACCACTCGTTCCCATTGCGATCTGTCATTGACGTCCTTGAAGAATCTCTCGTCTTCTTGCTTTTGGAGTGCATCGGCTTCCTGGAAGACTTTCTTATTATTTGTTCACTGTTATTGCATTGGCGGTGAGGTCCCGGATTCCAATTATATTTGTTCAAAACCGTCCAAGCCATTTATCGTTTCTTTCCCCCTACCTTCAAATAAGCTTCCAGCGTTGTCAACTCGCCCTTGATGGCCTCCTCCGAGAATATCTCCTCATTGACACAAACATAAACCACGTGCAGGTGTCCGTGTCTACAGTGACCCTTGATTTGGTCACTTTTCAGAGTGCACCCCTCCTTGGCATGACACTGTCGGAGGACTTGTGGCAGGACGTCGGATGCGCATTCTGAAACTTTGGAGATTCGTAAATTCCCCTCTTTTTTCAATTTTCTTCTCCGTCCTCCCCCAGTTCCATCGGATATCCTACTTTAGTATTCAGTACAAAAAGATTCCGGTTCTCCTTTTCTTCGTTCCTTCCATTTCATTTGGCTCACCAGCAGAGCCTTCAGAAGACCACAAAGACGAAGAAGACAATTGTCATCTTCTCACTGCGTCTCTTGATCTCTTTATACTCTCTCGCTGGGTTAGGCTCATTGGCTCAATGGAGGATAGGAGGGGATAGAGGGGGAATGGAAAAGAGGATGGCTAATTGGATGGGTGTGTGTGTGTGTCATCAACCCGAAAACAGAGGGAGAGAGTATGCTGGAACAATTGGACACAAAATGGAAAAGGACCAGTCTAAATAGTTGCGAAATTCGGTTACAGCAGAGAGTGTTTAAAGGAAAGGAGAGGGTGTTTTTCGAATGAAAGAGATGTTTGGAGAATCTGGACAAAAAATTGATCAAAGATCCTGAATCGTTTTGCTAACTTACACCGTGAAAAGGGGACAATCTGAGGTTTTTTTTTGAACAACGGTCAACTTTGAGAACTTACAAGATGATCCCCATTTTTTCGATAGTTCTGAAAATTTGTGACCGTAATAAGCAATTCTAGATGTTCATTTTTTTAGTTGATAATATTTTTCAAAAATCCCTCTCAAGGCAGACGTGATGCTTTAAGGAAAAGAGGTCTTAAAGATGTCAATCTAACAGCCTTGCCAGTGATTTTCCAAAAAAAAAAAATGTATCCTACGAAAAATGAAGATTTGGAATTGCTTGATACACCCATCAGTTTTCAGAAACATTGAAAAGCAGGTTTTCGAGACCTTTAAGTTGAAGAGTTGCCACAAAAAAGCAGCCCAGGTTCGGAACTTTTGAAATTTATGGAGAACTCTATCCCGCTTATTTTGGTCTTCAGAAAAATTCAAGCATTTTTCTAAAAAATGTGAGCATTGTCAAGAACTTTTCAACTAACAATTTCACATCCGGAACTCTCCACTCACCATGCTTAATCTCAGTATCCGGATCACACTGTTGCGACGTCTTCATCTGTGCCGAGTACACTGCCAACCTTCTTCCTTCCCTACACTCCAGCCTGATCTCCGGACGTGCCGGGTCGGTGGGCTTCGGAGTGCAAAACGTCTCCTCGTCGAACGACATCGGAATACACCCGTAGGCCATTTGAAGATATTTAGAAGTCGTCGGGCATGGATCATCTTCAAATGTGTTTGAGTCCACCACCACTGTGCACTTGCGACGCTTGTCACAGAGTTCCGAGATTCTCTGAAATTCAAGAATTTTGGAAGTTATGGAAATTGAAAAAAAAGCAACTTACAGTATGTGCTTGAATCACATCACATGTGCTGGAATGATGAATCAGGGCGAGAGGATCAGACAACGCGTCGGGAACCTTTCGACCAGGTTGCGGTGGACACAGCTGGTTTTCTGGGACCACTCGGCCGTAGAACCCGGTTTGAACGGAAATCTGCGTGTTTCTGGGACAGCTCAGCGTGATCCTCTCTCCATCGCATGCTTGGACTCTATTGGAGCGAAGAGACTCTTTGAGGATACCTGAAACTTTTTTATGATATCAAAAAAGCTAATTTTAGCTAATTTTCAGTCAATAAAAGCCATTCAGTTTCAGCATGTCTCCTTTGCAATTTTCTGTCGGTTCTGTAGGATATGTTTTCTGGATTTCTAATTGCTTCAAAATGTTTGGATTCGTATTCTGAATTCCAAATTCAAAAAAATTCCTCTTCCCAAACGTTTCCCTTTTTCTCATCAAAAGGTTCAGAACCCCATAAAAGAACGCCGCCGGCCGTTCACATACACAAGTACTCAGCACGTAGTGTACGTTTCGTCCCATCATCTCCTCTTTCTCACTTTTTCCAAAACTTTATGGGGTCCATTTTTATGACCCCCTCTTCCTCTCTCTCGCAATTCTTTTTTCTTTTTTTCCCAACACCATTGACACCGACTAATTCACTATTTTTAGTACTGGAGGAGTGAGTGACCTTGGTGTGTGGAAGTGTGTAAAAATCGGGAGGAGGAGATTTTTGAATTTTTCGATTCAAACTTTTTTTGCTGTTTATCAGAAAGTTGCCGGAGGCATGCCCGCTGACTCACACCCCATTCTTACAGTACACGCACATACTCGCAACGACGCTCCGCTATCCCGCTGCCACGTGGCAATCTCGCGC
>LR543675.1:0-12089 GCA_900536305.3 Caenorhabditis sp. 40 LS-2015 | reverse complement strand
GGGGGGGGGGAAGAGTTCAAGGAGCATTCTTCAGGAGGTTCACGATTTTGTTTGTTTTTTCAAATTGTGGACTTTTTGGGGTTTTGGGATTCGGGAGATTCTCGAATTCAAGGGAATTCGGGATTCTGGGGATTCGTGGATTCCGGATTCTTGAGTTTTGACGGAATTTGAAATTTTCGGATTCAAAGTTTTTGGAATTTTGGACTCTCTTGGATTCCATTTTAGGTCTCCTGAATTCTGAGGACTTTGATTTTGGGTAATTCTAGAGTTTCAGATTTTTGGGATTCTCGAATATTTGGGGATTCTGGAGGTTTCCGAATTCCGAAGATTTTCGATATTCTGAATTCTGGAGGATTTTGAAACCTGAAGGAGTTCGAGATTTTGATTCTGAGAGCCTTCGAAATTTTTGATTCTTGGAAACTTTAAATTTTTCGAAATCTCAAATTCTCCAAATTTTGAATTCTGGTGGTTTTCGGGACTTCTTGGATTCCTCGATTCAGGCAAAATTTGGTTTCTGGGAGTTCGGGATTCCTGATGATTTTCAGCTTTTCAGATTCTTGGATTCTTGAGCTCAATCATTTTTTATCAAGTCACAATTCATTATGCATAAATAAATATTACAGGAAACGTTTTTGGAAACAATTCTCTAAATAGTCTGGGTTATTAATATTAATAAGAATAATTACATTACAGTATACGAAAATTTGAATTCTCGGAAATCATCATATTAGTGAGTTTTTTTCAAAAAGACATGAAATGAAACAAGAAAGAGGAAGAAAGACAGTGTATCTATCATATAGTGTGTAGAAATCTAAATTCAGAGAGAGATCTATTTACAAATGGAGAGAGAGGGAGAGAGAGAGGGAGATTTTTGAGATTTGCGAGTAGATGAGACGTTGAAATCGATGGAGCTTCCAGGTTACACCAGTGATGTTCTGAAATTTCAAAATGGTTAAAAGCAGACTTGGCACCGGGCCAGAAAATATCTCGGCTTCAAAATGAGATATTCTGTCGATTGTAGAACCATTTTCAGCGCTTTTTCCCAACTGAAAATCGCCTCAGCCTCCTCTAACCTCTTATCCACCGGGAGTCGATTGAAAAGTGGATGCTTGACAGCTTCATACAATCGTATCCTTCCGAACGGCTCAAAAGTGAGCATGTCCTCCATGAGCTCGAACAGACACATGTGCGCCGGGTTGGTGCTCGTCAGCGCGTGCTGGAAGCAGTCAGTTTTCAGTGAAAAAAAAAGGGAAAACAAAGGGCTCACTCTCAACGGTGCGCACTTCTCCCGAACGTAGGTGGCCTCTTTGGAGGATGAGTTCCAGTTGAGGCGATGTGTGGGTTTGAAGAATCCGGGGATTCTGAAAAAGGTCTATTATCTGGATTTCGGTGGCAGCTATCAAAAAGTTGTCAACTAACAAAATGTTCAGGACAATAAGAGCTACATTTTGTTAGTTGATAACTTTTTGATATCTGCTACAGGAACTGAGATAAACCAGATCCACAAAATCTCACCTCGTCTTCCGAGCCATTCTCACTGGGATGTCTCCGAGTACGCGTTGCATGATGGCCAGATGCTCCAGGTTGTCATGCGTTTGGAAGAGGGTCGTGCCGGTGTAGAGCTCATAGAGAATGCACCCAATCGACCACACGTCACAAGACTTCTCCCAGCCGAGTTCTGAAAATATTGGGTGGTTTCATAGTAGGGAAAACTGAGGTTTCGAAGACTCTGAATCTGTCTTTGGTTCTTAATTCAGGTCAAGGTCTGTTCTGGAGCAAGATAAGACTCATTGAAGGTTAGAGGAAGCTCGAGAAACTCTTCAAGTGGGAGAGAATTTCCCCTGGCGAAGGAATGCGAAATTGGTCTGCTAAACTACAACCTACAAGGCGTGAATTAGCAGGCCACAGCGCACACTCGCTGTTGATTCGAAAATTGGTCTGCTAAACTACAAACTACAAGGCGTGAATTAGCAGACCAACGCGCAAATTCGCTGTTGATTTGAAAATGGGTCTGCGAAACTACAAACTACAAGGCGCGAAATAGCAGACCAATGCGCACACTCGCTGTTGATTTGAAAATGGGTCTGCTAAACTACAAACTACAAAGCGTGAATTAGCAGACCAACGCGCGCACTCGCTGTTGATTCGAAAATTGGTCTGCTAAACTACAAACTACAAGGCGTGAATTAGCAGACCAACGCGCGCACTCGCTGTTGATTCGAAAATTGGTCTGCTAAACTACAAACTACACTGAGTTAATTAGCAGACCAACGAGCACACAAGCATTCGAAACACGTAAAAACGAATATTCAAAATCCTCAAGTGCTTTGCTTTCCAATGATACGACCCTCAAGGGTCTAAGCGTACCCAGAATGATCTCGGGCGCCCTATAATGCCTCGTGGACACTATCGTCGAGTGATGCTCATGATCGAAGGTCGCCGATCCGAAATCGATCAATCTGACGTGCGAGTTGATGAGCATTTTTCGCTTCTTCTGCCCCACTATCTTTGTTCGATGGTCTCCATTAAAGAAGAGTATGTTCTCGGGCTTCAAATCGGTGTGCGTGATGCCGTGCTCGTGGAGGAACATCACCGCGTTGCACAGTTGCCACGCGATGTGAATCGTCTGGGGGATGGGGAAGGGAACGAAGTCGTTGAATCGAAGAAAGTCGAATATCGATGGACCCAGAAGATCGAACATCAGACACGCGTGACCGCGGTACTCGAAGTGGTCGTTCATGTGGATGATCCAGCTGAAAATCGTTTTTTTATTGGTTTTTCTTTTACAGTTTTTGGCCAAATCAGCATCGTTTCTTGACCAGTTTCAGATGCACATCAACTCACCGATTCCTGTCCGTGTCCCACTCGGCCAGCTTCTTCAAAACCTTGATCTCTAGTTTGGCGGCGTCGCGATACTTGGTGACATTCTTGATCACCTTTAACGCCACCACCACATGTTTCGTCTTGTCCGTCGCTCGGATCACCTTGCCGAACGTTCCCTCGCCGAATGTGTCGGTGAGCACAACTGGGAAAACAGATATAGAAGACGAATTTTGAGCCGAAAAAAACTCACATCTGTCGAGAAGCACATCTCCTTTGCTGTACACCAAATGACCACTCTCTTCTCTTGACCTTCCGTTCGACTTGGCGTCCTCGGGTTTTTGGCACATTTACAGGTTCTGTAGAGATTTCTTTTTATCTTTTTCATCTTTTAGCCGAAAAAATCCAATAAATTTGAGAGAAATTCGACAGCAACAACAAAATCATGACGAGACTCAGTTGACAATTTTTCACCATGTTCCTTTAAACTACAGTACCTTTTGGAGAAATTCGTTTTCTATTTCCGAATTCGACCTATTTTCAGTACAATTTCAACTTAAAAGATAAACATTCATTGATTAAACTTTAAAATCTTTTAATTTCTATAAAATCATTGAAAACCAATATTATCCCGATAAAAACGAAGCAAAAAGCAGTGAAGCAAACATGACGACCCTCGCCGCCTTTCTCGGCCACCCTTTCTCTTCCATCGCATTTTTCGAAACAATTTTCAACGAATTCATCCACTTTTATTCAGAAAACACTCATCGACTGGACAAGTAGAAGAAGCACAATGGATGACGAAGCCTTCGAGGTAATTTTTTTCCGAAAAATTGACACTTCTAATAAGAAATCAACGATTTTCAGGCACCCTGCATGCAAGAACGATGTGTGAACGCTCGCGAAAACTTGCAAATGCTGCTGAGAGACACAAGACAGCGAGCGAATGAGCTGAACAATTACTCAAAAGTTCAAGCGGTTGGTGAAGCGAAAAATGTGACTGAAAGTTGAGATAATCGATTTTTTCAGGAAGCCGAAACGCTTCGATTGAAGTTGGCGTCAGTGGACGCGATTTTGCAGGATCAAACGCAGCGATCGATCGAAGCCGTGAACGGGAAAGAGATCGCCGAGGCGAACTATAAACAGATTCAGTCGGATTGGGAGTTTTTGAGGAGGAAGGTCGGGCTGTTGGAGGAGAAAGCAGACGATGCAGATGTACTTGTTTTTTTTCTTTCACTCTGGAAATCGATTAAAAATCCATACATTACAGAGACACAAAGAGCAAGCCAACCACTGGCGCAACAAGTACGACGAGATGTGCTGTCTCGCCGAGAAACTGGAAGCCAATAATATCGACATCAAGTCGAAGTACGAGGCGACAGTGAAGACGTTGGGTGTTGTCGGCAAGAAGACTGTCAGCTATCAGAATCAGATAGCCGAGTTGAAGACGTCGAAAAGTGATGCGGCGCAGAAGGCGAAAAAGTTGGACAAATACTTGAAGTCCGCGATACAAGCCATTGATTCGTTGGGTAAGTTTTGAAAGCGCTGAAAATTTCGGTTATATTCACGAAAAATGGTCCAGATTGATAATGAAAAGAGTTGAATCGTCGTCAAGGTTTGTAGAGGCTTAGGAATCGGTGTAGTTTGTAGTCTAAGCCTCTACAAAATCTCCCACGCGTTTTTTCAATTTGTAGAGGCTTACGAATTTATGTAGTTTGTAGCCTAAGCCTCTACAAAATCTGTCGCGCGCTGCCCACAACGCGGTGCGTTTGGAGAGGCTTAGGAATTTGTGTAGTTTGTAGTTTAAGCCTCTACAAAATTCGTCGCGCGCTGCCCACAACGCGGTGCGTTTGGAGAGGCTTAGGAATTTGTGTAGTTTGTAGTTTAAGCCTCTACAAAATTCGTCGCGCGCTGCCCACAACGCGGTGCGTTTGAAGAGGCTTAGGAATTTGTGTAGTTTGTAGTTTAAGCCTCTACAAAATTCGTCGCGCGCTGCTCGCAGCGCGGTGCGTTTGGGGAGGCTTAGAAATTGGTGTAGTTTGTAGTCTAAGCCTCTACAAAATCTCTCACACGCTCTTTCAACTTGTAGAGGCTGAGGAACTTGTGTAGTTTGTAGTCTCTAAGCCTCACCAAACATTTACCTGTTTTCAGCCCAATCGGTCAATCTCACCAGACAAAGCAAAACAGTGCGCGACTTGGTGAATGTCTTCCGACGCGACGATGTCCGTCTTTTCTTCAACGCTGAGCCATTCAAAAATTCAACGTCTTCTGGAGCAGAACCATCCACGTCGTCACAACGAATACGAAACCTCGACGGTGAAGAAGAAGAACATGTGGATTCGCCAGAGGACGTTACTTCTTCACAGCCACCACAAGACGATTCGATGCTGCTGGCATCCGGACGACGTCTCTCCGATTCGGAGGAAGATGAAATGGGCGACGAAGACGGTGGAGATGAAGATGACGTGGAAGTGAGAAAGCTGGAGAGTATGGTAGCGAAACATGTTATGAAAAAGAGCACTGAGAAACCAGAGTTCGTGTCGACGGTGAAGGAGTTGTCGGCTAGAAAAGGTGCTCCGCGCATGATCAACTCCAATAGTATCAAAAAATGGCCTACAGGAATCAGAAAACCAGACACTGTCGATTCGGGAGGACTTCTCAATCCGAAACGAACACATGCCAGGAAAGTGCCCACGTGTGACTTTGATGCGATCGCCGACGCCACGGAGGCTCGAAAGAAGGCGTTGCTGGGAAACACGACTACAGAAAATACCGGGCCAGCCCCATCGGGAGGGACGATTCACGGAAAGAAGGGAAAGACCGTCAGAGAGCAGCAGGCGGAGATGATGAAGGAGTCTGTCAAGGAGAAAGCGGCCAGAATGAAGGCCGAAGCGGCGACAGGAGGGAAGACGGAAACCAGACCGGCAGTGCCACTTCGTCGTACGTCGTCACGACGATCGACACCTCCACGTACGCGTCTTCGCAGCTTCATGATGTCCGAACGAGGATCCGATGATTCTGAAGACGACGAGAAGGCGGAGGAGAAGGGAAAGAAGACAACTTCAAAAGTCAATGTCGTTCCACAATCACCATCAACATCAGAGGCGCCCCGTAGATCAGGCCGTCCCAGAAGCTCATCGGTCCATCCTGGAAGTCGGCACGATGATGACGATGAGTCGAAGACGCCACGAAAGCGGATGCAATCCGCGTCATCGTCACGCGAGCCACCACCACCACCAACACCATCACGAAGATCGTCGAGAATCAGTAGCCACGTGGCTACGGAAGAGGTTCCTGACGTCGTGGAGCTCGAGCCGCCAACGGCTCGAGTGTTGAGATCCGCATCGAGAGCCGCGTCGAGAGCTAGTTCGGTGAGAGAAACGAGTAAACTTTTTCACCATTCCCTGTTTTTTTTTTTCAGCGCCGCCCTTCTCCGACACCATCAACATCGTCGACACGCGAAGAGCGGGCTCGTGCTCGTTCTGTCCTACGCGAGGCCTACGATTCGGACGCCCCACCATCCGGCTTGATCGCCGCCGCTGTCCGACGTTCGCAGTCGGTGAAGGCTAGACGCGTCATGATTGACACGGACGATGAGGAGGAGGAGGAGCTGCAAGTCGCTGCTCCGAAAGTTGTGAAGAAAGCGCCAGAAGAATCCATGGAGAAGACTGGAGACGTTCTGAGGCGGAATCTGGGCTTGACAGCGAGGAGACGAGCGGCTCCGGCGCCGATCGACGTTGGTGCACCGACGAGAACGCGTGGCATGGGCAGGATGAAGGCGCCGGTGGTTGTGAAGAAGACGTCGGATGACTCGAAGTTCGGAGATATCAGTAGCAGTTCTAACGAGTCGGCGCAAATCAAATTCGACAACGACATCGAATTTGACGATGTGCAAGTGTTCGATCGGGCTCCAGCGGGTGCTGATCCGGCTCGGCCCTCTACATCCAAGGATTCGGAAGCCGTTGAAGATTCGTCGAAAGTAGAGAAACCTTCAGAAGAGACCGTGACAGTTAGCGATGAGTCAAGCGTCTACGAGGATGCTTCCGAAATTTTTAACAAGCCGGAAAACGTTGCACAGAAGGTTCAACAACCAAAAGTCGTTCGCACCCTCTCGGAAGCTTCTAGCGATTCTGGAGACATTCGACAATCCGTCGAACCAACTCGTTCTCCTAAAGTGACTTCTGAAGTGCCTCTAACTATCTCCATAGCGGAACCATCAACTGCGCCAACTCCAGAAGTCGCCGATTCCACCCAAAAGGATGCAACAGTCAAGCAGACAACATCACAACCTTTGCTCCAAGCACGTCGTCAATCGGGGCCACCGAAAAGTCCTCAACATCAAATAATGATCGATCAGCTGGGTCTGAATCTGAGTGATAGTGAGTCGGAGGGAGAGGAGGAGGAGAAGAAGCCAACGTCTTCTGCCTCTATATCAATGGAGGCGTCAGGACCATTGGTGGTCGAAGAACCGGTGAAAGCCTCAGAAGTCGCCCCATCGGCCCCAGAAGTTGCTCCATCGACTCCAAAAGATGCTCCATCGGCTGCAGAATCTCCGAAAGACGTTCCATCGACTCCAGAAACTGCTCCATCGGCTCCAGAATCTGCTCCACCGGCTCCAGAAACTGCTGTGGCGGCTCCAGAAGCTGCTCCATCGGCTCCAGAATCTGCTCCACCGGCTCCAGAAACTGCTCTGGCGGCTCCAGAAGTTGCTCCATCAGCTCGGACAGATGCCTCATCGGCTGCAGAAGCTGCTCCATCGGCTCGGAAAGATTCCTCATCGGCTCCAGAAGTTGCTCCAGCGGTTCCAAAAGCTCCTCTAACGAATCCAAAAGCTCGCCCATCGGCCCCAAAACCTCCTCGATCGGCTCTGAGAGACGCTATATCGGCTCCAAAAACTGCTCCATCGATTCCCAAAGCTCCTTCATCGGCTCCAAAAGATGCTCCATCGGCTCCAAAAGATGCTCCATCGGCTCCAAAAGATGCTCCATCGACTCCAAAAGATGCTTCATCGATTACAAAGGATGCTTTATCAGCTCCAAAAGATGCTCCATCGACTTCAGAAGTTCCTCCAGCGGCTCCAGAAGAAACTCCATCGGCTTCCAAAACTGCTTCATCGATTCCAAAAGCCCCTCTAACAAATCCAAAAGCTCCTCCATCGGCTCCAAAAGAAGTTCCATCAGCTCCAAAACTCTCTCATCAGGCTCCACTCACCCCGAAGTCCACTGCCGCTCCACGACCACCCCCACAACGCCTCCCTCTTCCAACGCAAACCGTCTCTTCTGAGTCCACCTCGTCGTCTACATCGTCAAACTTCCGGACACCTCTGAATACCCACGACGATATTCTCGCCGATATCATCTCCGGAGCTCACATGACCAAGAAGACTCCAGTCTCCAAGCCGCCGGTGATACGCGGTCGAAAACGAGCAGAGGCGGATCCGTCCTCTTCGAAGATCGTGAAGGCAGAGGAAGCAGCTGCTCCTCCGAAGCGTGCTGCTCCATCTGTCCGGAAAGAGGCAGCCGAAGATGAGATGGCGTCGATTCTGTCCGGTGCCAAGGTGACTGCTCCACGAGTCTCCACTCGTAGAACTCCGCCCACTGTAGCAAAGACTCCGTCAGCTAAGACTGAGCCAACCAAACCTGCTGCTCCAAAAGCTCAACAAGAAGCAGCAAAACCAGGACCACAAAAACGCCCAGCTCCGCCCACTTCTTCTTCTTCTGATAACGCTGGCCCCGTTCCAAAACGTCAATACACCCGCAAGACACCTGGCGTTCAAGTAATCGATCCGATTCCACTGACACGCAGACGATCGTCGGTCCGCGTCGCGTTGAGCCGAGCCGCTTCCGAAGAACCACAACATCCATCGTCACTGCCGACGACGTCGTCCGCATCTGAATCTCAACAATCGGTGGATGGAGAGTCGGCGACGACGTCTTCTGTTGTGAAGAAGCCGGGACCGATGAAGACGATGCTCATCGATGTGCCGAGTCGACCACACGGAAGAGCGATACGACAGGAGCAGAAGGCGTCGGCGGCAGTGGTGAAGAGTGAGAGAGGAGGAGGGAAACGAGTGGATAAGGTGAGTGTGTAGTTTGTAGTTTAAGACATTGAATCTATCTTTCCAGAACAAGGCACACTTCCGCCAAGCGCTCGACCTGAAAGTGGGTCTCAACGAGCTGAAACGTCAGATGGAAGACAAGGGCATCGCGATCAACGACGCCATCCCGCTGACGCCGTCCGACGCCGTCGACGTGATGATGGAGTTCCTACGCGAGTCGTCTCCGGCAGACATGTGGGCCGTGCTGATGCGTCAAAAGTTGGATGGAAATGTGACGCCGTTGGTGAACACCGAGGAGCAGAACTTCCTTCAAGTCAGCGCCTCGTTGATTACCGAGGATAACGAGTTGTTGGAGTTGTTCATCAAGTGAGTTGTAGGCCCTGGGAAATGCTATAATCTGAATTCACGAGTTTTCAGACGAATCCTCTACGAAATCTCGCTTCGAGACTCGATCGACGCGAAGCAATGCGGCCGTCTGGTCCGTCTCTTCTGTCACACCATCAAATTCGTTCAATTCACCCCCACAGAAGATTCAGAAGACGTTGAGGCGATTCTCGACGCGAAACGATGCGCATGGATGCGATCGCTATTCCTCTTGCTCCTCTATCAGAATCCCACGCAATTCCCCAAAGCCTTCGCCTACTGTTTAATCTCCGACATGTCTGCGTACTGTCAGCTGATGGTGGATGAGCTCGAGAAGCCCGCGACGTCTTCAGAGCTCAACGTGGCCATCAGAATTCTGATGCACAAGGATCAAGACCAGGCGGCTGTTATCAACTGGTTGCTGAACTCCAAATTCGAACTGGCCATCATCCCACGGATGTCTCAAGAAGACGTTCAGAAGGCGTGCCTCGTCGCGCATCGACAATTCGTTGACGAAGAGGTTGGTGGCTTGAAGACGTCGCTATTCTTGGCAAAGACCGCAGATCCGGAGATTCTGAATGTGACGTTCCGTGTCTTGCGAGACCATATGGCACTCGTGAACAAGCAGTTCTTGGAGCCAAAAGAGAAGGATCTGGAGTTGAAGCGTAAGTGTACAGTTAACAAGGAGACTAATAACCAGCGCTGCTTTTCAGACCGCACCGCCTACAGTGTCCCCACGGTTGCCGCCAAGATGAGCGCTTCTGAAGCGTACTCCTTCAATCGAGTAGTCGAATGGGTGAAGATGATGTTGTTGGTGATGATCGACAACCCGGCCTCGACGCTTTATCAGCCAATTATGACGGCGTTGACGGAGATTTCGTCACAGGTTAGTGTCTAAAGATTGCCCATCAAGACGTGGCAGAACAGCATGAAAACTCAACAAGTTGCTTTGTTTTCATGTTTGTAGAGGCTTGCGTATGCGCTTGTAGTTTGTAGTCTAAGCCTCTACAAAATGTCCCCCGCGCTCTTTCAATTTGTAGAGGCTTAAGTGGTTTCGTAGTTTGTAGTCTAAGGCTCTACAATGTGTCTCGCGTGCCACCCACAAAGCAATGCGTTTGTAGAGGCTTAGGAATTTGTATAGTTTGTAGTCTAAGCCTCTACAAAATCTATCGCGCGCCGTTCACAAGGCAATGCGTTTGTAGAGGCTTAGGAATTTGTGTAGTTTGTAGTCTACGCCTCTACGAAATCTCTCGCGCGCTTCTCGCCTGTAGTTTGTAGCCTATTCCCCTCCCTAAGCCTCTACAAAATCACCGCTCTTGCTTCCAGATCGTCTCATTCCGCGAAATCATCGAATCATCGGACATTGAACAGTTCGTCGATTCGTCGGGCATCGAATCGCTTCGTGAAGCCGTTCAACACTTCCTCGAGCTCACTTCTGATTTCACCAACTTCCCATTGAAGCCGTCGACTCTCGATGCTTCAGGCCCATCGACGTCTTCTAAATAATTTGAAACGTTTTTTTTCTTTTGTTGTTGGTTCTCTAGTAATAGTTTTGCGTTTTCCGTTGTTTCTTTTTGTTGTTCTCTGAGTGATTTTGATCATTTTTCTTTATCCCGGTTTTCTTTTCTTTTTGCTTTAATCATCCTATACATTTGTATCTTCTCTACAGTGCCCTTAAAGCTCCGCCCACACACATCATATCTCTCTCATTGTTCTCTCAGGTTACACCTAATCATCATGCATCGAACTGTGAATTCTTCCATTTTTTTTTTGGTTCTCTATTCCTCCGCACCCCACAGTGTTTGACCAAATTTATAGTGTCATTGATTTTTCGAAAATAAATGAGCGAGTGAAGTAGCGGGCATGAACTCTGATATTCCAAACTGAAAAAAAGCAGATGGCCGAACCAGACGATGGACATGTGCAGATGATTAGAAAGTTGGACAACTTGTTGGCAGACCTTTCTGCTAGCAGGAGGAGGTGAGAGACTACAAAAACTACAAACTAGCGAATGAAAAACTGCTTATTACACCGAAATTCGAAACTTGGAAAGTTCCAAAAAGGAAATCAAAATACGAATCCCTACGTTTTCATTAAAAATAGGTCAGCCATCTCCTCCAGTTGAGATTTCATCAATATTTCGTAAAGAAAAAGATGTTAATTTTTTTTTTTTGACAAATTTTCGTTGTTTTGGTCCTGAAATGGGGGGCGTGGCCGGATGAAACTTGTGGTTTTGTACTTTGTGGTGCTGTGGAACGCCTCTCAACTTTCAGACCTTATTTTGTGAAAAAAAAAGAGTGAGCTGAAAATAAGGCCTGCAAGATCCGAAGAGAAAATATATTCTGATTTTAAAAAAAACGTGAAACATCCTATATATAGAACAGCAAAAACAGCAGATTTACACGCTTTGACATCGACGTGATGCTCCGAATCGGACCGTATTTAAGAGGGCGGGAATTCAAAAATAGTTAGTTCTGTCCAAAATGGAAACAACCAAAACTGAACAATTGCCGGATGGGGCACGAAAACTCTCGTCTTTCCATGTGACTGACATTTATGTGGTAAGCTTGATTCTCTTGGAAAATTTCCGAAAGTGAGAATATTTCAGTACCAGTCAGCCTATCACTTGGCAGCAATTTCGATCTTCTCATCTGCTACCGCCTTTCTCAAGGACTTCTACGACAAGGAGTCTTCGCCCACCTTGCACCAGATATTCCTCTTCAGTGCCGCCATCGGATGGGGTTAGTAGTGAAGGGTGGGCGTTTTTACCCACCACAATGTCTGCGTCTCGCGCCGCGGCGCGCTCTCTCATGCGCGCGCGTCTCGCTGCGCCCCTATGTCTGCGTCT
>LR543674.1:0-300374 GCA_900536305.3 Caenorhabditis sp. 40 LS-2015 | reverse complement strand
ACATATTTTTCAGAGCGAAAAAATGTCTAATCGCGGCGAGATATCCTTTTAAGTAACGTCATGCGCCTTTAAAAGAGTGCCAACAGACTGCGAATTTATAATAGAGCGTCAGTGATATGGGGGTAAAATGTGGCGTGTTCTTTTTTGGTGTGTCTTTAAAATGCGATGGAGAGGAATTAGTCGAGATTGTTGCGTATTAGAGTCGAGTTTTCCGGTTCTGTTCTTAGTTTTTGATGTTAAAAGTCAAAAGTATCTCTTAGTTTTTCATCTAGTGTCAAGTGAAGATCGAACTGTAATGTCTGGGAGTTCGGAAGTCAAACTTCTAGACTTCCGTCCCAGGTGATCAGCGATATCTATCTTCAAGAACACTTGCCCTTTCTGAATCTTTTCAAAAGTACAACCTTTTTTCTTGCAATCCCTCTTGTTTACTTCTTTCTCCAAAGTTCGCTCATCGCTGTAACAAAAACCGTCGATGGGTGAAGATAATGATAACAAAAACTGGTGTGATTTTTGCTTTTTCTCCAAAAATTTCCATCCCCGCCTTCTCTCTTTTTCTAACTGATAACACCGAGTATGATGAAAATGTGAAGCATCTTTCTGATATTTTTTAAATTTGATCGTCATTTTAATGTGCTTTCTCCCGAGTTCGTGTATTTTCCAAGACCTTGTTCTTGATCTCGTTCCAATGAATTTCTGCAAGTTTTTTCTTTTTTGTTTCTTTTTTTCCGCCGTATAGTTTTTGATCTATACTCATATATCTCTCTTTTCGGGACCCGAACTCAAAATGGGACACACTTCTGTGACGTCTACCAGACGCATCTCGCCACGAGGCAGTCCGCCACATTTGAGGCGAACTCCGCCAAAGTTCCGAAAAGTTTTGGTGCTCAAGGAAAAGGTTTCGATATTGTCCATGATTTCTGTAGAAGTCATGAAAATTGAACATTCCTGATGTGCATTTTTCCAGAGACCTGCTGAACCAGAGGACCCAGTGATGGATGATCTACTATTGTCATCGAAATTAAAGTGAGTTTCTGTTCTTCAAATACCGAAGTTTTGCGACAGTACTGTACTCGCACATCCGCCCGCCCCGTTTCATGGAAAGCAGTTCACCGGAATCCTTGTTGTTTCAATTGATACCAATAAGATTCTAGCTGTCGTAATTTCTCACATAGTCTGCGAACGCCGATATGCGCCAGAGATCACGTTCTAGTTTCTTACTGTAGCTTGAAATGTCATGCGGCAGGCAGCTGGCTAGATTCCAACAGAAAAGACAGGCTCTCATACCCAGCACCGCTAGATTTATTTCATTTTCAGACGGGTCGATTCCGCGACAGGATCTGTATCCCCACGTGTCTCGTCTGGAGACACACTCCCTGCCGTCGCTCCTGTCTCCACTCCGCGCCAGACACAGAAAGCACCGAAGACTCCATATGTAATCCTCCCAGCTTCCGATTCATTCCAGAAGTTCCGGAAGTGTAGCAGAGTGGCTGTTGATATTGGTTCGTTACCGATCCCTGGATTCTGAATCTCAATGGTCTTGCAGGAGGAACTCTGATAAAAGTCGTCTATTCCTCTGTAATGGATGACGAGCTCCCCGAGGAGACATTGAATGGAAACACTCGGAAGTACGCATACGAGGATGGGAAGAGAGTTCTTGTCAACTTCAAGAAGTTCACAGATCTCGATCGATTGATCAACTTCCTCAAAGAAGTATGGACTGATCGCAAGGCGGGAGACGTGATTCATTGCACGGGTGGAGGATCTTACAAGTACTCGGAGATCATAATGAAAGAGTTGGGAGTTCGTCTCCAAAGAACGGACGAGATGCGGTCACTCATATTCGGAGTCAACTTCCTGTTGAGCACAAACGTCGATGAGAGTTTCACTTATCATCATGACGCGATCGGAATCAACAAGTGAGCGAAGAGAGGAGCCAGTTTTTCTATAGAACACCTTTCAGATTCCAATACCGCCCGATTGCTGCTGACTTGATCTATCCATTCCTTCTTGTCAATATTGGAACGGGAATAAGTATTTTGAAGGTGGACTCGCCAACAAGCTATGAAAGAGTTGGTGGAAGTTCGATGGGTGGAGGAACATTCATGGGATTGGGAAGCTTGTTGACTCCAGCTCAGAGTAAGTTAGCCGCTCAACTCCTAGATTCGGAATGTTGAATTTCAGATTTCGACGAACTTCTTGAAATGGCAAACCGCGGAGATCACAGAAACGTCGATAAGTTGGTCTGTGATATTTATGGAGGAGCATACGATGAACTAGGATTGAAAGCGGATCTCATTGCTGGATCATTGGCAAAATGCAACCGATTTGGTGAGACACCCATGAAGCAGACTCACAAACCAGAAGACATTGCAAAATCCCTTCTTCTAATGGTTAGCAACAATATTGGACAGGTAATAGTTAGAGGATTCCAGAGTCTAACTTGATGCTTTTCAGATGGCATATCTTTACGGAACCCGATACAATTTGAAGAGGATATACTTCGGAGGATATTTCATCCGACAAGATCCGATCACAATGAGAACTCTCTCTTTCGCTATTAACTATTGGAGCAAGGTAAACAATTGAAGTCGTCGTTTCATTCCATCATATTCATTTTTCAGGGCGAAATCGAAGCGTTGTATTTGAAACACGAGGGATACCTGGGTGCTATGGGTTCATTCTTGGACGAGGATGGCAAATTGGACGAGTGAAAACGAGATTCCACACGTTTTTTTCCTTGAGCTTTTATTCCAGTCATAATCGATTCCTTAATATATATTTTCCTCGCTTCATGGTTTTCTTTTTTTTGTCTCTTATTTTATTTAATTTTCCAAAAATTCAAGATGTGTATACATGAATAAATACCTTATAATATGTACTCATGACGATAACGAGTCCATCTGATCAATGCCAAGAACCCAAACTCTGAAATTCGCTCAACCGAAAACTGTAATCAGAATCTGAGATTTTTCATTTCCTCTTCTGATATCCCCCATTTTGCCTTATGTCTCTACCCAAAACTATTCTGGAATATTACAACACGAATTATACGAAATGCGCGAAATCTTTTTCCATCTTCTCCACTCCAGAGTTTCTATCAATCGGAGCAAAGTCTCAGTTCTTCGTCATCGTTCCAATCAATTTGTTCGGATTTTACTGTATTCTCTTTCAGACTCCAAAGTACATGAAAGAGTTTCAGTTTCATTTGTTTCATATGCAATTTTGGTTAGTTAGACTTTTTGAAAGAAATCTTGAAATGTACTGTAGAATTGGCCGGTTTTCAGATGAGACTGAGTTGACAACTTTTCACTATAAATAATCGAATTGCATGAGATTTTTAGATTAACATTCAATTCATTGGAACTTGTAAACAATCATGTTCAGGTTCCTGATACTCACAATATTCTACACAACCCTCACAACCCCTTATCACTTCTATCCTGTTGAAGTCCGTTGTTCGGTCGGCTTATTCCGCGAACTCGGCATCAGTTCGAGGCATCAAGTCTACCTGATCAATATAGTCTACGGAGGAATGATATCTGCGGTCATAATGCTCTTCGAAAACCGACATCGTCATTTGATTCCCTCCACCGATTCTCACTACAGAACTAATCGATTCCATCGGATTTTCATTGGAGTTTTCAATTTTATGATAGGAAGTTCGAACCTGTGGGCTGTTTTCATGCAAGATGCAAACCAAGAGGAGCTCAAACTGGAATATCTGAAAATAGTTCCGTGTCCAACTGAGCTGTACTTTGATTCGTGTTCAAGTGCAGTTCTTCGACATCCAACCTTCTGGAACATTGGAGTTCTCGTAGTGACTCTCTTGGTTCCGATTCAAATCGCATTCTTCATCACACAAAGTGTCATGTATATACGAAAAAGTCGAACCATTAACACGTTTTCGAAGAGAACCAAGAAACTTCAGAAGGCTTTTTTCCAAGCAGCGCTTGCTCAAGTGGCATCGCCAATTTCTGTATTGATTGTCCCGTTCATACTTCTGATGTACATTCTGGCGACCAAGCAGTACATTCCAGGTAATTTTAAAAAGCAAAAACATGTTTGTCTGAGAAAAAATAGAGATCGAAAAAGGATTTTTCATAGAAGTTGAGACAACTCTTGCTTTCCCACAAGGTTGGTGGGAGAATTGAAAAATGTGATTCTGAGAATACTACATCCAAGAACTTCATCCTTGGCCAAGATGTCCGCTTTCGATTAAAAAAACCGAAACCACGCAGACAGTGAAGGGAAATAGGCCGAATCTAGTCTATTTTTCAGGATCCATCAACATCTGTATTCTATGCATACCATCTCATAGTGTACTCTCAACAGCCGCACTTTTGGTTTTCAACGTTCCATATCGAGTTTTTGTTAAGAGGATTCTCAGGATCGGACTTGATAATACCACTAATAGAGTGGCCATTGTTTCAAGTTACTAACATAAGTTTGAATAAAACCAGATATTCTGACTGTTCAATCAAGGAAACGTCACATGACCTTCCTTCTGCAAATTCTCCCCCTGAACTCCTGAACTAAAACCAAAAAGTCTTCCGAGTCAGAGATCTTGCAAACTAAGGTACATGATGCATGAAATAATGTCTGGTCTGGTCAGCGTGGGAAACTCCTGACTTCCACCTCCATTTTTCATCACTTTTTCTGTTTCCACTCATGTCTTTTCGACCTTCAACTCTTGCTGAATACTATTCAACTAATTACACGAAATGCTCGGAGACTTTTTCGTTTTTTGCATCTCCAGATTTCCTGTTAACAGCTGCCAAGATAGAGTTCTTGGTTATTCTTCCCATTAATTTGTTTGGATTCTATTGTATTATTTTCAAGTCTCCGAAGTATATGAGAGAGTTTCAGTGGCACTTGCTGCATCTCCAGTTTTGGTGAGTTATAGATATGTACTTTAAGTTGTACTTTAAATCACAGTATTTCAACAAGGGTATACGTTACACTAGATCGCATTTCCTATCTTTTCCAGGTTTCTTCTCCTAACAATATTCTATTCCATCCTTACCACCCCAGTCCATTTCTTCCCCTCTCAAGTCCGTTGTTCAATTGGACTCTTCCGAACTTTAAAAGTCAGCCCCGAGTATCAAGTCTACGTCGTTCATTTTGTATTCGCTGGAATCGTGGCTGCTGTAATTCTTCTCTTCGAGAATCGACATCGACACCTTGCACCAACCACTGATTTCACCTATAGAATTCATAAAAGTCCACGAGTCATTTTGGGACTTTTGAACTTCTCCGTCGGAATCACCAACACGATTCCAGTTCTTCTACAAGAAGAATCTCAAGAGCAACTGAAACTGAAGAATCTTGAAATCCTTCCGTGTCCGATGGATTTATACTTCGATTCTTGCTCATTCGCTCAATCGAAGAAAATAACCGGATGGAGCATTCTCGCCTACTCCACAAACGTCATCATCACTTTTGAAATAGTATTTTTCATGCTTCACAGTTGGATTTGTCTGCGACGAAGTCTACTGATTGACACCTTCTCGGTCCGAACGAAACGTCTGCAAGTCGCATTCTTTCGTGCTGCCATTGCTCAGGTCGCAGCACCCCTCGTGGTACTTTTTGCTCCGTTCATCATGCTCTTTTATCTTGTTGCGACGTCAGCTAATTTGCAAGGTGAGATCATATTTGCGTGTTTCGTAGCGCGGAAGTTTTAAGAGAGTAGTGACGTACCAGAGGGTCAGAAAATGCAGCACCTGATTTCTCTGAAAAATGGTGGTTGTATGAAGCAACTCTAGATCTTTATGATCTGGTTGACCATATTTTCGGAAAATCGTAGTCGTCAGATAGACAGTCCCGAAAATGGCCACTGAAGTTTATCGAAGTTCAAAATTTGACCGTACGGCGCAGATTTTCTGGAGTGAAATTTTCGTAAACGGAAGCTGGAAATCGGAGGCTAAATATCAAGAAGAAGTGAGAAATAGAAAGTCGAAGACAAATTTTCAGTCCAGTTTCTTCAAATTTTATAATTTCTCCTTTGTTCAATAGTTGGAAGTCAAACTTTTACAACAGAAGTCGGAAATCGGAATTCAGAAAAACTTTACACAACACGATCTAACTGACTGGATTCTGATAATAACTAGAAGCTGTCAACTACAAAAATGAAGATTTAGGATTGCTTGAAAAACCTCAAAACTTTCAGAAAAATTGAGCTGTTCTGAACCTATTTTTCCACTCCTCATAGTTAACCCATCTCAACTGAAAATGGTCGAATCGTACAAAAATATTGTTCAGGTCTCATCAACATCTGTGTCCTCTTCATCCCTGCCAACAGTGCCTTCTCCACTATTTCTCTCCTTATCTTCAATGCTGCATATCGCAAATTCATCATCGGCCTCTTGAGAGTCATACCCACATCGGAAAACTCGACGAATCGAGTCGCAGTTGCTTCCAGTCTCTGAATCTGGATGGATAAATAACCACGAGCTAATAATTCCGCATAGTATTTCAAACTAGAAATACAAGACTAGCGAAGCAAGATAATGTGACTAACAAGTGTGTAAAAAACGAAAAAACTTCCATTTTCTCATTTTCTGATTTTACGCCCAATGTCGTCTCCTATAAAAAGTCTACATGAATATTTTACGACCAACTATACAAAATGCCCTCAATCTTTTTCTGTACTTTCTACTCCAGAATTCCTATCAGTCAGTTCCAAGACTGAATTCATTCTTATCGTTCCCATCAGCTTTTTTGGCTTCTACTGTATAGTGTTTCACACTCCGAAGTACATGAGAGAATTCCAATGGCATCTTTTCCACTTACAGTTTTGGTTTCTGATGATGACAGTATTCTATTCCCTCCTTACGACTCCCTTCCAGTTCTATCCAGCGCAAGTTCGTTGTTCGATTGGCCTACTCCGTTATTTGGGAATCAGCTCTCAGTCACAAATGTGTATTGTTCATTTCGTCTACAGTGGAATCGCCACTTCCATGATTGCTCTTTTCGAGAACCGGCACAAACATTTGGTTCCATCCACTGACATATTCTACAAAATGAACAACACTCATCGAATTGTGATAGCATTTTTGAATTTCATGGCGGGATTCACCAACTCGATGCCTGTTCTAACACAGTCTGAAGACCAAGAGCAATTGAAATTGAAGTATCTGGAAATTCTTCCATGCCCCATCAGTTTATACTTCGATTCTTGCTCATTCGCAGTCATCAAAGAAGCAAACATTTGGAGTGTTCTCGCATATTCCTCCAATGTCATGATAGCTGTTGAAATAGTCTTTCTGATCACTCACAGCTTCATGTATCTCCAGAGAAGTCAGATGGTCGCCACGTTCTCCGTTCGAACCAAGCGGCTTCAGAAGGCTTTCTTCAAAGCTGCCGTTGCTCAGGCATCTGCTCCCATTTTTGTACTCGTGGTTCCAGTTTTGCTGGTGACGTACATTCAGATGACGTTGACTTATTTACAAGGTTAGACATTGAAACTTTTGGTGGGATGTTAAGAAGGGGTTCAGTTTTAGGTCGCACCATTTTGGCCATAAGTTGCAAAGTATCGCATTTTCCCTAATAGGCCACTTTGGTCACATTCATCTCGGTTCAGTTATGAAAAAGTCGTCAGTTAACAAATTTTTTAGAAGAATAAAAGCAATTTTTGGTTAGTTGACCACTTTTTGATATCTGCCACAGGAGCCTAGAGAAACTTGATGAAAGCGAAGGTAAGGGAGTTTTGTTACGTATCAGGATTGATTGGGGTGTTGGCTGACCAACTTAAAAATTAAGATTGCCAGAGTAAAACATTGTTCCAGCAGATCCAAAAGTTTTCAGGTCTCGTCAATATCTGCATTCTGTTCATCTCTGCAAACAGTATCCTCTCCACATTTTCCCTGGTTATTTTTAACGCTCCATATCGAGAGTTCCTGAAGCAACTTTTGATTTCTAGAAGTGCTCGGGAACATTCTACGAGTCGAGTTGGAGTTGTATCTAGTGTATAAAAACGTTTCTTTTAATAAACAATGTTTTTTTTTTCCAAAGAAAATGGTTTTTTTTGACAATATAGGCTCAATCAAGATACCAGGAATTACTTCATAGATGATCACTTTCCTTTGTATTCGTCCAGTACGCCTTCATGAAACCGCTACTGACGGATAAATCCGCTTACGAAAGAATCAATTTCTACAATGTTCCGTCGGAACCACGCTCTCAAGAACAAGCAGAACATATTTCAATGCTCTTATTCAAAGCCTATCAAACCAGCAGACATCAGAACTGAATTTGTCTCATGATTTGCAGAAAACCACTAAACCGTAAAAATGAATCATCTAAAGTAAAACTCGTGCTCAACCAGACGATGTCTATCTCGTGATTTCCCATTTCATTCGATGATGAATATTCCGACTTCCCTCTCCGAATACTACCTCACAAATTACACAAAGTGTCCTAAAAACACAAACTATATTCACTCTCCCGATTTCATGATCAAAGCTGCATTAGCTGAATCATTCGTTTTGATTCCAGTGAATTTGTTTGGAGTCTATTGTATTGTGTTTCATAGTCCCAAGTATATGAAAAGTTTTCAGTTTCACCTGCTGAATTTACATATTTGGTAATGGTTGCATCCCCTATTTCTTTTACTTGTATTATTCCAGGCTCATGCTCCTCACTATCTGCTACACACTTCTTACAACTCCGTATTATTTCTTCCCGATTCAAGTCCGTTGTTCCCTCGGTCTGCTTCGATACTTTCACGTCAAGAATGAACATCAACTCTACTTTGTTAATTTCGTTTACGGAGGAATACTGTCTGCAGTTCTGATTATGTTCGAGAATCGACACAGACATCTGGTTCCTCCGAATGATGTATTCTATAAGATTCAGAATCGTCATCGAGTGATTCTCGCAGTTATGAATTTCTGTTGTGGGAGTGCCAACTCGTTGCCCACTTTTATGGAGGAGACTTCTCCTGAGATTCAAGAACGGCTAAAATTGAGATACTTGGAAGAGATACCATGTCCGACCGAAATCTATTTCGATCCTTGCTCCTTTGCATTGGGGAACTCTAAAAGTGTTTGGACCATAATAGCAGCAATTCTGAATTTGATTGGTGCTTTCCAACTATTCTTTTACTTGATTCACAGTACGATGTATTTGAGAAGAAGCCAACTGGTTCACACTTTTTCTATTCGAACCAAGAGACTTCAAAAGGCATTTTTCAAGTCAGCCATTGCCCAGGTGGCCTCTCCAATCTCTGTTTTACTGGTTCCACTGACACTCATGACTTATGTCAGAATCACTAGACAATATCTACAAGGTATCCTGAATCTGCTTCATTTCTGAAAAAGTTAACTTTATTCAGGTGTCACTAACATTGCGATTCTATGCATTCCTGCTCATAGTCTGTTCTCCACTGCTTCTCTTCTGATTTTCAATTCGTCGTATCGGAATTTCGCTAAAGATTTGTTGAGAATATCTGAGAAGCAGACGAGTCGAGCAGCGATTTCCAGTTTGCAGAAATAAAGGTTCTGATTCATCATTTATTCTGTTTCTCTTTCTTGTTGCATGTGCAACCCAAAAAGAACATGAAAAGGACATCGAAAAATGCAAGGAAATGGTTCATTCTCGGTTTTATGGACAAAATAACTTCAATATTTTTGTTGAAAGAAGGGACGAACGATTCAAAACTTGGGATAGTGTGAAACTGAAAAAGAGAGAGAGAGAGATAAGACTTTCGTTACTCGTTTATCTGGTTCCGTTGTCCTGCTTTTTGTTTCTTGTTCTACGATTTTTGAACCAAACACTAACAACTCTCGGTGCCAGTCCAATCTCCTCTACCAGCTTTTTTTTCCTCTTAGAATCAAGACAAGAGTTGATTTTGAACTCTGCTTCGAGTTTCTTCAATTGCTCCGCAGTGAATCGAGTTCTGAAGTGTATCTTTGTCTCCTGTGGCATAGGAGTTGCTTTGAGTGTTGAGACTTCGTTAGTAGGATTGTGTTTCACTGGAGCAGTGGTCACATGAAGATTGGGGACAACTGCTGAATCGTATGGTGACAATCCAATCATTCCATTCTGATAGGCATTTATACACGGAATAGGGAAGCTGAAAAAATAGGTAATACGATTTGAGAAGTCCGGGGAATTTTCGACTTTTCCAGCTCACATGTTTTTTTTCATTATGTGGGCCAAAGGGATATAAACTCACTTAATTCCCTGGAAATTCATTGAAACAAGACTCATCGGAATATGAGGAGTTTGATACCTCGGGTTTCCTTGAATTGTAGAATCAACAATAGGTTGAGGACTGTTGCCAGATGAGTAAGAAGATGAGGAAGACGTTGAGGAGAGACCCATAAGATCATGGGGAGCAGGGTGAGGTAGAGAATAACTCATGGATGACGGGTATCCATACCAACTGGAAATATAGTCAGTGAATGGATTCATTTCGAATCAAATGGCAAGAATGAGATAGTAGAATGAAGAGCGAGGACCGTACCAGCGAGTGGGCGGGTCTTCCCAGAGCACCAAATTTTATGACGTGTCACTCAGAAGGTGACAACTTAGAGTGATACAACGAGATTCTAGGCGTCATATGGAGGCAAGTAGGCAATACAGACCGCTCCATTGCTCAGTTACATATTAATGGAAACTTTGCTCGCGGGAATGGGAAAATTTTGGCAGATAGTTGGGTGAGTATTGATGTTACAAAGAAAAATCGAGAATCAGAAGACAATTAGAAACTTCATTCCGTTCTCAAAAATAGGTCACTCTTGAGTGGTGCTCTTGCTCTTCGAACTCGACGATTGAGCAGTCTTGAGCATCGACTCCGATTTCTTCTTTGCCGATTGATTGGCGGGAACTGGCAGATCATCACCACGCGTGATCTCATCATCCACATTCTGCTTCAACGGTTTCGTATTTTTCATGATGACTATGCCAACATTGCCATCTTCTCTGACTGTTAGCACTGCGCCTTTGTTCTGAAATCGATATTCTCAACTTTTTACATGATTGGAGGAAATTCATACATCAGTCTCGTTCATGTAACGAGGAGCCGAGAAGATGGTGACGAGTTGCTTATCGGCAAAAAACTTGAAACCATCAGGAACCATCTAAAAATGTTTTGGTTTATCTCTAGAACCAGAAAAGCTAAAAAAAGTTTTCAACTGACAAAATGTTGATCACAATGATATATACCTGATGAGCACGAACAATCTTGACAATTTTTAGCTTTTTGATGGTTTCCCGAACTGCAGCCTCATTGAATGTACACGAAAGACCGCGAACTCCGTTTTTGTTGTAAAGTGGATCTCTGAAAAACTCAAAATTCAAATATTGATCTACATCTGTGTCCTACTTGTGCAGCGTGGCCAATGTTTGGTCGGGCGTCGGATCCGACCAGAGAAGATCTTGAGCTAAACGACAAGTCGCCACATCTACGATCGGTCTGTGGATCTGAAAACTTGATATTGCATCCGATTCCAAAAAGTTAGACAAACATCCTCAATAGCTTTCAACGAGGTGAGATCCGGACCGAGTCCTCCATGCATGCACAGAATTTTCCCTCCCACAAGAGCGGCCAGTGGCATCCAGGAGAACGCTTCATTGAACTTTTCCCAAACTTCAGCTCCGTCCACATCTCCCAGTTTAATCGTAAGCTCTTCTCTGAATCCGTAAGCAAAGTTAATGGCTCTGGTTTCATGATTTCCACGAAGAAGAATGTAGTTATGGGGATAAACAACTTTCAGAGCAAACATCAACGAAATACACTCAATCGAATGGCTTCCACGGTCCACATAGTCACCGAGGAAAACGAAGCTGAAATTTCAGGCGTGG
The DNA here is from genome assembly GCA_900536305.3 of Caenorhabditis sp. 40 LS-2015. Taxonomy (NCBI): domain Eukaryota; kingdom Metazoa; phylum Nematoda; class Chromadorea; order Rhabditida; family Rhabditidae; genus Caenorhabditis; species Caenorhabditis tribulationis. The sequence continues at coordinate 288,569 of LR543674.1, read as the reverse complement.
AGAGGCTTTGAAGAAACTTTTACCGATTGACACCGAATCCAGCCGGCTTCTTTTTCCCATCCTCTTTCGTCGTCCGCATATTCAAAAGTCTAATGAGATCGATGTACTGTCCATGGATATCGCCAACAATTGTACACGGCGGAGTCATTTTTGCGAGAGTATCCTCTTTCTCGAATTTTGCTTGCGCCAGCTCGGCCACCATTAAGAGTTCAGCTTTGTTGTAGGCTTGCTCTCGATAGTTGATCCAATACTTGGCATGCAGATGTCTCTTGAGAAAATCGTGAACATCGAAATTTTCTGCTCCTTCGCTCATTCTGAGATGTCGATCTGAATCCGAACCCGTGCTCCACGTCTTTTCTTTGATAGAAAACTCACAATGGTTGTCAGTGTGATTTGTGTAGTTTTTACCCGAGTAAAATCAATTTCAAAACTGATTTCGTTTGGGAGAAAAATGACAGAGATTGATAAAAATGGAGGGTCAGTCAGTCACGTTATTTTCAATCTTTACGAGGAGGTTTCTGGGATTCGTCCTTTTCTGAATATGACCTCAAACGGTTAAGGAGTGATTCACCCTTTCTTTGTTGGCATCATGGTGGAAGAGACAAATTCTGAAAGTTCCAAAAAATGATCGAGTTAAAAGAAAGTCTCGAAACTCTGACGATTTTCCGTTTTCAAAAAACAATCCGTCGCTTCTTGAAACAGAAAACATCCCTGATTTCCGGACTGCTCGTTGTTGGATGATGATTGGTTCTTCCTCTTGAGCCTGAGTCATGTTCAGTAGATCCTTCAATTCTGGGGAAGAGCTGTTTCTGAATTGTTTTAGAAATTTGGTTTTTTTTTCCGCCCTGGACCACCCGTTGTCTTTGACTACCCTGCATGATCTTCATCAAACGTCAATAGATTCGATGATCTTGCCGAGTAATCATCAAACCTCAAAATCTTGTATTCTTTCATTGTAAAGTATTCACGTCTTCTGCCTATTCAAGTTCTCCAACACTTTACACCTTCGTTACACCTTATCACCCAACCTCCCCTCCCCTTTTCCTTATTCCTAATCTAATCATCATTCTCTTCTTCTTTCGAAGGGAAAATGACGTCTTCTTCGAAATGGGATAACGTTGCTTTTGGGCTATCAGCAGCCTGTCTTTCAGCCGCTATCATACTCCTTGTATCCATTGCCACGTGGCAAAGTGAGATCTCGAGAATCACCGAGGAAGCGTTGGTCGAGACGCAGTTGTTCCAGGTATAACATGAGTGAATTGATCTGGTTTTCGGAATGAAAAAGTTATAGGAGACATCGGAAAAGATTTGGGATGATCTAGTTTTCGTGGCCACCGGAGAAACGGACCGACACAAAAGACACGCTTGTGAGTTTTCAGGAACCTTTGAAAGATTCCCGTTTTCAAAATTTAGTCCAACGGGGGAGAAGAAATGTTCATAGAATCCCAGTAATCATTAATTACCCAATTTTGAGAAAAAATGTTCTGGCAAAAAAAGCCCTCCTTCCCGTTGTTAAGAACACAAACCACTTTGTGATTGGCGGCTATAAGTGTTTTTGAAGCAGCCGACATCCTACGGGTTCCGCGCTCCACCATATTTTGTGTGTGAAAGAAAGCTTCCAGACCTCACCCGTGCTCCGGTTCTTCCCGTCAATGGAGGATCTAATCAAGGAAGAACTGTCAACAGAGGATGCAACTGTCAAGGACCAGCAGGACCACCTGGATTGAATGGAGAGGATGGCTGTGAGTCAGTTTTTAGAAAACCACTCTTCTTCTTTCAAATCTTGAACCTTCTGAGCTCTGACTGCAATTATGCTAATTACAGACGACGGAGAGCCAGGAGTACCCGGTCAGTCTGGAGATGATGATGTGTCTGTTCTTCGCCACGACCCCGGCCGTTGTGCTCAATGTCCCGCAGGACCAATGGGACCACCAGGACCACGTGGAGACGCTGGACCACAGGGAAGAACTGGTGCACCGGGAATCAACGGAATCCCCGGAAGACCAGGAACACCAGGATATCCAGGAGAACCTGGACTACCAGGACCTGTCGGAGACCCAGGAACCGATGGACAACCTGGACGCTCTGGAAAGGACGGAGTTCGTGTCAGAAGAATCCCGGGACCACCAGGACCACCAGGAGCCGAGGGAGATGCAGGAATCCCGGGAGGACCTGGATCACCAGGACTCGCTGGGGCACCGGGAGACTCCGGAGCGCCAGGACCACAGGGACCAGCAGGGAATAAGGGAATCGACGGGGTCCCTGGAGGATTCGGATTACCAGGACCCCAAGGAGTCGATGGAGAGTATTGTCCATGTCCAAAGCAGATCAAAAAGAGTGCATAATACAATTTCAAACGCAATCATGAATTGTTTCTTCGAACAAAACATCAAGTCTGAATTTCAAAATGAGTTCTAGAAATCAAAGTGCTTATTGATACGTAGACTGAATGGAAACCTACAATTGGTTCTGATCAGTGACAAAAAAACTCAATTTATTCTGGCTGACAACATACGCAATAAATTGAATTAGGCGAGCCATTGGATAAGATTGGAAATTGTATTTCTGTTCTAGAAGAATGCGAGCCTTTTTCGTTCCGAATATTTCCGCTGAAAACGATCCGATATATTTCGATTGTGATGATTCCTTCGATCCAACGATTGAGATCTTAAAATATCTAATTCAGTTTTTATACCTCTCCATTGGAGCTTATTTCAATGCATCGATCATTTATGCAATCTGGTTCAAGAGTCAGAATTTGTTCAAGCAAAACTCATATTTCAGACTGTTTTCGGTAGATTGTTTTGTGGTATGTTTCATTCCTTGAGCTCAACTTTTTCTCATAATCTGGTTCAGGGTGAAATCAATCATACAGACACAGATTTGCAAAAAAAAAAACTGTAAAAAGGTAACTTGGCGGTTCTCTGAAGACCCAATTTATTTTGCTGATTTTACCTTGACCCAGATTTTAAGAAAAGTGTCAAGCCAACCAGCAGAAAAAACTCCGAGACAGATCCACCTTCCATTTTCAGAGTCTTACTCTCCTCTCGAGTGACATTTGTTTTTCTCGTCTTTTCATCTACTTTACCCCTCTGTGTGTATCCATTCATGAGTACTTCTCCACTCCGTTGGTATTCTTCAAGTTCGTCCTAGTCACCTCTCATCACTTCAAAATATGCAAATCCCTACTTCAATCTCTCCTGGCTCTTAATCGAATGACTTCTGTTCTGTTCCCTCTGAAACATAACAGGGCATGGATGAAGAATCTGTGGTGGATAGTCCCATTGGTCTTCTTGATTCCTTTGTCTGCGGATTGGAATCTGGTTATCTCGAGAGCATACATGATGCCAACTTATGGAGGTCTTTGGGTAAACTTCATCAAGAAAGTTTCTTGGGTAAGACTGAGAGCAGCTAGTGAATAGTTAGTGTTCTTGTTTCAGGCATCTCAATCTCTCTTCCAGTTGATATTCATTCTGATTGCACTGGCAGTTACGTTTGTTTCTACATCTGTAACACTGTATACTCTTATAATGTTACCCAACAGACTTCGAGATCTGGAGAAGACTATTTCAGTAGTCACTGTGATAATCTCAGTCGCATTTTCAACTGTCGGAGTGTTCCATGTTAGTGAAAGTCGGTTTATCTCTGAAATTAGAAACTCTACGAAAATTTGTCAGCTGACAAAATGTAGACCTCAATGATCTACATTTTGTCGGGTATGGGAAAGTTTCGCACAATTTATCACTGTAAATAACAAAATGCGCATTTTGTCAGCTGATATCTTTTCCGGAACAATTCTAGTTCTGGAGCTATGTAAATTTTGCCACCTATCAATTTGTTTTCAGATTCTGTTCCACTTCTTTTCGTTCAACACAAAAGTGACATCAGTTTTCCAGCTGACTATGCTAGCATATGATTTTCTGAATGTCGGGTCAGTGATATATTCTCTTTAATTTTTTTGCTCTATTAAATCGCCCATTTTCAGATCCCCCATCGTTATGTTATGCATCAGCAGAACAGTTCGAGAAACAGTTTTCGAGTGGAATACCAATAAAATATCCAATTCTTTCCCTGTTTCCATAACTCAATGAAGTCTCAAAAAATATACGTTGGTCTCGCAGCATTAAGAAATTATTGCTCTAAACAAGTTCTAATTGGTACCTTTGCGACATTTCACTTTCCCGATTTCTCATATCATTCTTTCCAAGTTTTCATTCTTCTTCAAAATGTCTGCCTTCAGCATAACGTCCTCCGACCCGGAACTAGACCCCGTTCCAGTGATTTGTGATACATCTTACAGCAGTACTAATGAAATCATAAAGTTTTCTGTGCAATATTGTTACATTCTTTTTGGGATCTTTCTCAATCTGGTCATCCTCTACACTTTGCTATGGAAATTCAAGAAAGTTTACATGACCCATTCATACTTTGTATTGTTTGCTGTGGATTGTATTCTGGTGAGTTCCACAAACACTTGGAGAAAAATAGGCAGTTTTTGCTGGCTTTCTCAATCCTTACACTTAGTCGCGGCCACGGTGCTCCAGGGAGAAAAATACGTTTCCTGCCGACAAAAACATCGTTTATCCCAGCACTGGAACAACAGCAAACACGAAAACGATTATGATTTAAACTTCCAGAACATATCAATCCTGATAACCGAAGGAGTTCTGGCTAGATTTCTCATCTACTTTACTCCTGCCTGTCAAATCCTTGCCGAATATTTCTCAACTCCTCTCATAGGATTCAAGCTTGTGATGATTTCAACCCATCACACCTCGATTTGCAAGTCTTTAATGCAAGCATTGCTTGTCATGAATCGTATGACTTGTGTTGTCTTCCCGCTGAGTCACGAGCATATTTGGAGACCAAATATGCGATTTGTTATACCTTCTGTCTTACTACTTCCTATTGTAACTGATTGGAATATTGCGATATCGAGGGTGTACATGCAGTCTACGTATGGTGGGTTCTGGGTTAGCTATTTCAAGAAAGTTAGTTGGGTGAGTTTAGAATCCGTCGATGGCTTCGAATAAATATATCGAAATAGCTTCTTCATTCAGGCGAGTCAATCACGCTTCCAGACAGTGTTCGTCGTGATTGCAATATTTTCTACAGTTGTATGCACAACTATTACATTGATTAAGCTTCCGAAGAAGCTGAAAGAATTGGAAAGATCTATCACCTATGCCACAATTTTCATCTCAATCGCGTTCACTATCAAAGCGGCTTTTCAGATATACTATAGTTTTTTCTTCACATATTCAGACGCCTCGAGTCCCGTTTATGGTATCAGTTTTCTGGCTCTGGACTTTATGACAATCGGGTCTCCTTCTGTTATGCTTTGTTTCAACAAACCACTGCGAAAACATGCTTTATCTGGAAAACCAAGAGAAAACAAGCACTTGGCCAAGATGTTATCGAAAACATCAGGAATTTTAATTGCACGATAATTAATGCTCAACACAATTTGAAGAAAATAAATGCTCGCAAGTTAATTGGAATTTCGTTGTTTGAACGCCCGCCTTTGGGGCGTAGTACGGTCTTCGTGTCGAGACACGCAGCAAGGTGCATGTGCCTTCAAATGAAGCGCGCTGGACTTTGGCCAGCTGATTTTCAACTGTTTTTCTTACATTTCGTCCGTAAAAGTGTTAAGAATGTTCAAATGTATTATAAAAATTCAACATTTTTCGAGCAAGATGGATCAGCAATAATATTTATGCTCGTTTGAAATCGAAGAATATCACTCATTCTGTTAGAGAAAAGATTTTTACCTATGCAGAAATTTCTGAAGATTGGCCAACGTTTTAATCCAAGCCGAAAATCTTTCATATGCAAAATATATCATGATGAAACTCATATAATCAATTTGTTTTCAGAAAACTTCCTTCCAAATGATGATCAAAGTGGCAACAGCGGCTGTCGGAACAGACAGTCCAAAAGTGAGTTATCGTACGCCATGACATTTCCTCCTTATTCATATTCTCCACAATGACGTCAGTATTCACTATTGACCCGACAAATGTGTCTTGCACGGAGTGTGCGCTTCGTTCGTAGACCGCACTCGCGTGTGCACTAAACCTCTGCGTCTATAGTTTCTGCACTCACTCTATGGGGGAAACTCGCATTCTCACCGCCCACTCGTCCTAAATTTTATACAACTTGAATAATTTTTGCAGTTTTCGTTGCAGGCTATGAAGCGAGAGCACGACAACGACGAAGCTGATCGGTCAGCCCGTCATAAGCGTCAGAAAACTGATGGGTAAGCAACTTCTCGTCGCCTCAAAAATTAAATATTTTTATTCAGATTCACTGAGGCTATTCAACAAGGAAAGTTCGAGGTCCGGCTCTTGGTGAGCAGTAAGTCTGCTGGAGCAATCATCGGAAAAGGCGGAGAAAACATCAAACGTCTTCGTGCCGAGGTAAAACTTTGTGGAATCTTCTTTGATTTTGTTAGAACCAGGCCTATATGACCCGATAGAGACCCGCCACCTCACCCCGATTTAATTTTCAGTTCAACGCTCATGTCCAAGTCCCCGACTCGAATACCCCTGAACGGTAAATAAGCCCAAGTCCATCAGCCCTCCACAATCTCCTTCCCGGTCACACGTCCCACTCTGATAAGATCCCATATTTATTGATTGATTGTATTCACCATTCCAGTTCGAAGAATCGATGTTCTGGTCCCTTATTGCATCATTTCCCTTGATTAATTTTTCATTTATTTCAATTTCCTCTTGCTTTCAGCGTTTGCACCGTCACTGCCGATGAGAAAACCGTGCTCAACATTCTGAGAGATGTTCTTCCTCGCCTGGAAGATGTAAGTTGAAATAATGGGAAAAAATAACAAATAGATTGGGATGGGGAAGATATAGTTTACTAATTTTGCACAATTGTTCCAGAATTTCTCCGAGCGTGATCCATGTGAAGTACGCATGCTCATTCATCAATCACATGCTGGTGCTCTAATCGGTCGCAATGGAAGTAAAATCAAGGAGCTTCGCGAGAAATGCTCTGCGCGTCTGAAGATCTTCACTGGATGTGCCCCAGGTTCCACCGATCGCGTCCTCATAACTTCCGGAGAGCAGAAGAACGTTCTGGCTATAATTGAAGAAGTGATGAAGGAGCTCAAGGAGATTCCGATCAAAGGCTCTTCTACACCATATCTTCCGAGCTTCCATTATGATCCATCCAACATCTCCGAGTACGGAGGGTTCCCAGGAGGCATGGTGTCTGTGGGACCTCCAAATGGACGTGGTCCAACTCCACAACGAGGAGGACAAGGACCACCGGGAGGACCAAGATCCTACGGAGGAGCTGGTACTCCTGGCGGAGGTCCAAGATCGTTCGATTCGGGAGATTTCCAACAATTCCGTGGAGGCCCACTTCCAGGATACGGAATGAATGCTCCTGGATATGCACCACCACAAGGACAATTTGGCGCTCCGACCAACGCTGGTTATGGTTATGGACCGGGAGGCGGTGGACCAGTTACGACCGCTCAGGTAAGAGCAGGATATTACGATTCCTGAATGGGATTGTTGAAACTGGTTTTTTCATTGATATACTGCACATTCTATCAGTCAATACCCTTCTCAACACCTCCAAGGCTTTTCAGGTGACGATCCCCTCCGATTTGGGAGGTACCATCATTGGACGTGGAGGAGAACGAATTGCTCGCATTCGTCAAGAGTCGGGTGCTCAAATTACGCTGGAACCCAGCAATGGACAAGCGGAACGCATCATAACCATCAAAGGAACGGAACAACAGATTCACAGTGCTCAATACCTCCTTCAACAATGGTAAGTGTAGGAAACAGTTCTAACCTGATGATTAACTTCCTCTTTTCAGTGTTCGCAACTCTACTCAAGGACGCGAGCGGTTCGGAGGAACCGTTTAATCTGATTCCTGTCTCAACAATGTACTTTCACATAATTGGTATTCCTCACCATGCTCCTAAATAGTTTTTTCTTAGATCTTTGAAGTTTACCGATATCGCCTTGCGATTTTATAACCTCAAACACTTCGGAGTTAGGTTGCCAATTATGTTAATATCTTGTTTTTCTTATATTCTTCTAAACTTGCACTTTTCTAACGAAATTTGTAAGTTGGAAACGTTTCTGTTTTTGTTTACCTCCCTCCTATCTTCTTTTTCCCAACCAATACCCAGATTTGGAATTTTCAAGCACCTAAAGTTGTTATCAGTCTCGTCCCGTTTGGGGTTTGATCTCTACTGCCCTGTTTCCCATCCACCAACCACCCATAACGCCCAGAAATGGTCTCCATGGGTTGATTTCTAGTAGAATAACAAATATCCCAAACACTCTAATACTCTTCCCCCACGTTGATACTGCATCCGAATATTATATAAATTACCAGCCTGAAATCGGCAGCTCCGCTGCCGTTTCAGACTGGTGTCCTCTTTTCTAAGTGTGAAGCTGAAAACGCCCGAATCACTTTTCTAGTGTTCAATTTCTATATTTTGGTTTACAAATCATGTATCTATTTTGCACTCTCGGTACCGCTTAAAGTTACATAAAATTTCGTTTTTACTGCAATACGGCCAAAAATTATCATTTTTGTTGACTCGGAAAATGGTTCTCACTAATCATTCAATCTGTTTAAAATTTTGTGGATTCGTTGAAAAAACTCTAGAGCTTAATATTTGTAGTTGAGACCTTTCCTTGAAATGCGCTGAGAAGTCAGATAGGTCGCTTTTACTAATCTCGATTTTTGGAGTATGCCATTTTGTACTTAAAGGCTCCTCGAGCAATAGTCGAAACTAAAAAAAACCTTTTGTGACATGGCTTCCTAACAATTTTCAAGAAAAGTTAATAACTACAAAAGTAAAGATCTAGAGTTGCCTATCAAACACGCTCGAAAAGCACCTTGAAAAGAACTCTGTTTCGAGACATAGAAAACTATCATACTATTTTTGATCATTTTGCAATGAGAAAAACCACATTCCATAAACAGTACCGTTCAATAAGATATTCAATTCGACTGTTTTCTGTGCGAGATGATCAACTTTGAGCAGTTGAAAAAGTAGATTCCAACCGCCAAATTTCTTTGAAAATTGGTTTCCCAAAAGTTTGTACTGATATCAGGCTTGGTCGGAGTCGGAGAATCGGATATCCAATTCTCCGGTTTTTCGGAGAAAAATTTTTTTCGGAGAAATCGGAGAGAAAGTATGGGACTCGAAGAACAAACAGTTGATTAATTTGACTCATTTTCAACTTTTTACTGATACTATTTTTTTCTAATGTTGTTAATTTGTTATTGTCTAAAGTTAAGTGTTTTTAGCCTCACACATTGTTCGAAAAGTCTTAAAACTGAATTTCTCACAGATCTTTAACGCAATCAAATACTCAAAAATGAATTTTGGAAAATTTTCTCAATTCCGGCAATGAAGATCTAAGGTTGCTTGAAACACCCGTCGATTTTCAGAGAAATGGAGTTGATGGCGTAAGACATCAAACTCAATATAATTTTGGGCTGGAAAATTACGGTTTTTGGTGGCTTCGTACAGCCTAAAAATCCGGCTGAAAACGGTTTTCCTGTCTTGAAGCCGCTTTTTGTCACCCTGAGAAAACTAACGCGATTTCAACGCATGCACTTCTTCAGTATTGAAGCTATAACTTTCTGAATACAGTAATCGGAACTGCACTTTTGTCTAAATTTCATCAAGTGCCACACTAATAAGGGACCAAGGAACATTATGTTCTTTTTTCTAGCTTTAGAAAGCCGAAAGGTTTCAGCAATCCCAAAAAATGAAAGACATTTGAAAACGACGTGTAGAAGTTTTGAATAATGCGTGTGATTTTTTTTTGAAAAAAGCCACGATGCGCTCGATATTTTACTTCCTTTTGCCCTCTGCTTTTCTGTGTCCCGCATGGCGCAGTGGGTAACACTGGTGACCACCAATCGGTGGGCGAGGGTTCGAGTTTTGGTTGCGACGAAACTCTCAAAGACTCAAAAAATTTGAAAAACAAAAGCGGACATCGTGACCAAGTCACCGATGGACAAACATTCTAGCGGATTATATATAAGTAAGATGCCTACAGTTTAGCTCCAAGAATGATGATTTATTTTCTGATTTCGGTTGCAGAATTATAGCATGTGCGTTTAGATGGTTAGGCACTTTGACTTGCTCCTTCATAAAACAACCCACCCGTTCCAAATCATCAAACTTTTCCTTCCACATAAATATTTATAATGTGTTGTCTTTTCACAAAATCGCATCATCAGTTTGATTATAGAAACAAGGCACTTAGAAGGTTACCCCACTTATCAGCATTCAGGATTGTTGAGCCGCAACTGCAGAATCGGAGGAGTTTTCGTTTGACAAGAAGGATGTAGATGTAGCATAAACTCCCGAAGTCATCGAGGTGGAAGAAACTCCAAAACGCCAGTCGTCCACAAAACTGGTAGTAGCTGAGCTGATGACTGGCGGATAGAAGTATGGAGACACTTGGGGAGTCAACTGCGGAGTGATTGTGGGAGAAGGAGTGATTCCATTGAATTCAGAAGGACACAACCCAAGTTGAGGGGTTGCATAATACTGCCAATCGTACCTGAACGGAAGACATTTTGAGTGAATGCTTCGAAACGGTCTGAACATACGTTGACGCCCATTGCATCGGAAAATCAGGAGATCCGTATCCGAAGTAGCCAGCAGAAGGAGCTGGATAGATGGGAGAATGATTCGATCCGACCAATTGAGGCAGGGGAATGGAAGTGGCTGAAAAACGGCATTCAGAAAGTACTCGACATTATGTTTCTTACTCGAAGAAACCAAGTGATCAGAAACCGAAGAATCTTCTCCAGTCAAGATATTCTTGACATCATTGTTCGTGGAATCGCCAAAGTCGGTGGTGGAGCAAGGATAGTCGTAAACCTAAAAAAACCTTTATTTTCGGGTGGGTTTATAAGAGCGCGAAAATGTGGATGTCTCTGTTTTGCTCCGACCTCTCATTTCATAACGACGTTCCCATGTTCGCAGGAGAGCGAGATGATACTACTATTGAATTTCAAAGCAATCAGGGGTAACTAATGGGATGGATCAAAGAGTAGAGAACCGGTAAATATGATATACTGAGATTGATGAAAAAGGGAGTTGGAGCTTTTGTTTGTTGAGAGGATGGGAAAGTCTCGAATAATCTCAATGATATGTGGATCTTAGAATCCTCGAGATTCTGAACCAAACGAATCGGTTCCATTGAAAAGCAATAAATCTCTGACTCCTTGTCTACTTGTCCCAATGTTTGTCTATTAGTGACACTTCGACACCTTCACCCATTTATCTTCCTTCCCCCTACCATTTGTCCCATTTCTAACTGCCACGTGACTCTTTGAAAGAGAGATTCTCTTCTAACTTACCGCTCCTCCCAGATCACTTCCATTACCATCCGGAATCGGGTAATGGACCCTCTTCCGAGCCTTGTACCCACGCGGACGACGCCGAAATCCGTTCTCCTCCAACATGAATTCGCAGGACTCACTGATCGTCCACTTGTGACCTTTTCGACCGCGGTAGCTGAAAAATAAACGTTGGGAATGGTTAATAAGGAAGATCTAGTACTTTTCTCCAGTGTCCTTCGGCAGCTTTACGAAGCACTCGTTTAGACTCAAGTTGTGACGAATGGAGTTCCGCCAACCAGCATATTCGCCACGGAAGAATTCAAAGTTTTCCTTGAGATATTCATAGATTTCAGCCAGTGTTGCCTTCTTATCAGGGCGCTTCTGAATGAATCAATGATTCGGGTCTGAATTTCTAAACTAACCGAAATGGCCATCGCAATAAGAGCGATGTAGGAGTATGGAGGTTTCTCCTTCCTCTTCTTGTTTCGTGATCCATCGCTATCCTCTTTCATATAGTCGTCCGAGTTCTCATCCTCGTCTTCATCTTCGTATTGCTCGGCTTTGATTTTTGGAATCACTTTTGCAGAGCAATCGTTGTCCAGTTTCAGAGGACCGAGAGCGTCAGCCAGGGAGTATAAGGTGGGGCTGGAAATGGAGAAAATTCTCTAAATTAGTAAATTCATAGAGTGAAAGGTTTTCGAATGTAGTAGGTGACAAGCTTGGCCAACTTTTGGAAATCGAGAAATTCGCTCCGAAAGAAAATGAACGCCGTTCGAAAGGCTTTTTGTTTGCCAATGTAGCCACCTAAGTCATTCGAAAGTCCAGAATTCATTCTGTAAATGTGCAGAGTTAGAGAAAACGAGATTCCGCATTTCAAAATGTCGAGTATTTTCGGAACCGAAAAAATAATGAAGGACAAATTTCCACAAAGTGAAAACTCTTCCAAAGTTCGAAGTCATAATACTCCGAAACCTGCCGATTCAGCCCACCCCCCATTGAGACTCCCACTATCTCTAGACGTGCTACCCCATCATGCTCCCCTTCCGCAACAGACTTCATACTGTGCCTGGATATCGAATTTGATAACTGTTCTATTCAACTATTATGCAACCACGAACTCACCATTCCGTATGACCAGCAGGCTCCGTTTTGATTGAGGATAACATGAGAAGGTGATAGGTGGAAATCTGCAAATCTATGGATCACTTTTAATGTTCAAAAATTAGGGAAGATTCGAAATAGCGAAGCGGGAAAAGTTAATGAGATAATAGAAGAGATGAGCTCTCCATAAACTTGTATTCTTCTGTTGCTTCTCATTGACTGATGACCCAATCGACTAGCTCCGCCCATCTATTCTCCCCTCCCCCAGGGTTCGTGTTGCTGCTCTCGGATACGGTAACTTGTGGATGGGTGCCCCCGAGAGCAGAAGAAGGGGCTTATGGTGGAAAACAGAAGAGACGAGAGGACGACTATAATATAAACAATTTGGGAAAAATCAGAGGAAGAGAAGTTGGGAGACGACAAATGTGGTCGTGGAATAGGGGACAGACATCTGGTTGGAGGGAGAATGAGCTCTCTTTGCTAATGGATTATCAAGCAATAAGGAGAAAAAGTTGGAGGCTCATTTCGATGGAAACAATAATAAGAACTTCCAAGAACAGTGTTTAGTACCAACCGAAAGATATCAATTTTGATGATGTTCACTGCAAAATAATCAAACTTGAATTTTTTTTCTGGAGTCGGCACCTTTCTATTCCTCTTGCGACAGTTATATCTTATGACTTCAAAATTGATATTTTAAATTCATCATCGTGAACGCGACGACGTCGGTTACAGGAAAAATGTGTAACTTTAACAATAAAGATCTGGAATTGCTCCCATCAATTGCATTTGCTCCCATACACCCATCAATTTTTTAGAAAATTCGGAGGAAAAACTGTAAAATGCGTTCTTTATTCATCATCTGATAAATATATTCTGAAAAAAAACCCATAAAAACAAAGAATGACTCACTAAATTTGAACAGATGAAAAATCTCAACGTCATTCAGATATTGACAACAAGAGAAAATAATGACTGAATCTTACCGGTAGATTTTTCGGCTCTTCAAGTGACACATTTTCTCATAATCTGACCCAAAGCAAAATCGACCTTCCAGATTCAAATTAACTCTACGATGTCTCCCAAAATGCTTTCTCTAATATTGTCCGGGTTTTAACTTCGCGATACCATAACTCGAATAACTTGGGTCTTTTGCCGTTCCAACTTCAGAATCTGAATCTGTTGAGACGACTTTACCTTGCACCAGATAATGAGCGAAAGTTCAACTCAACCTGCAGAGCAACCTCCATGCCCATCTTTACCGGAAATATTTATTGCGTAACTATTTACAGTTGCACTCGAGAGTGGCAACTCTTAAACCTACACTTGACAACCAAGAACATGATCGGATCAGATATCTCTAGAACTTTTGCAAACATCAGGGAAAGGGGACCATAAACATTGGGAAGGTGGCAACTGTCTGTCTGCTTTGGCTCGAGAAGGCTGAACTGTTGTGCAACATTCCTCGAGTATTCCGGTGTCGATTACTGGTAGGAGAGGGAGAAGTGTCGAATGGCGGGGGAGTTGGGAAAACAATGCTTTTGGAGACGGCTCTTAAATAGTTGCTTCTCGAAGTTGGTGAGTGAAAATTGGACCCGTATTGATGTTGTAGTCGAAACATGTTCAGGTTGCTTGATTTTCGTTTCACCGTCATGTGGAATCTTCTGTGTTTGGAATTTTCTACCTATTTTTACAAATGATGAACATTTTAATATTTAGACATCTTCGAAGTTATTTTTCTAAGCATGGAACCTTGAAAATAAGGAACTTTTTGATGATTGCAAGGACTTGAAACATGATGATCTTCGAAGTTCCCTGCAAACATCTTCAGGAACGCCTCTCTTTTTCTTCAGTGTGCTCGGTCTTCCTACAGCTATCGGAAGCCTTTATCACTTCTCCCTGCCTCGATGGTCCCCGTTCAAAACTATTCCTTTAACTGTTGCATGTCGATTGGTGGAGGAGTTGAGTACTTGTGACTCTTCTGTCCACAACTTGTAAGAAGGAGATTTCGTCTAGACTTTGCAAGATCTTCTGAGATGGTTGATAGCCGGAAACAAGTTCAGGTTTTTTTTTTTGCGAAATCTGTTTTTGTTTGAAAATCGCTCTTCACCCAGATAGGCAGCTAAGAGTGACCCAATCCCTGATACTCTTTTCTTGAATGCGGTATAACTGACTTGCTGTCTTTTTCCCGAAGAAGTGTTCAAATACAAAAACGAAGATGAATCCTGAAGTAGAATTCTAGTTGCAAACTATCTTTCAAAGTTCCCTAAACATTCCAAGGTATTCTGTTCCCCCTACAGTGCCACCACGATTTCCGTACCCCTCCAATCCATATGGATTAGGCTCTCCGAGAGTGTTTCCCCTCACCATGTCATGGCCATGTCATCCCCCTGTCTTACCTATTTTTCCCAGTGATGCCCACCTGCTTGCGTAACGGCTGTCCAAGTGACCTTTCACACCCCCCTTCATATCTATCTGGTGACTTGTTACTGTTCCTCGAATATATAAACACAGGAGACGAGAGAGAGTGTGAGAAGAGAAGAGACTCAGACAAATGTAATTGGATACGGTATGGAGTATGCTCGAGAGAAGAACTTGCACAGAGTTGGGGAATAGGAAGATAGGCGATGTTGGGTAACAGTGTGGGTCGGAACTGAAACTTTCGGTGACGGAAATGGAAGACGGAAGTCAACACTGATTTAAATATAATTTGATGGCGAAACGGAAGACGGAAATTGTTTTGCGCGGCAGATCGAACTTGATTTTTTTTTGTATCACACGAGGAACTCACAAGGAGGTTACACGAGTTCTTGGGTTGAACTTTTTCTCACAATCTGAGCCACGGTAAAATCGACCCCGCAGATTCAGATTCCGAAATCAAAATCAGCAAAATGCTCACGTGATTCGAGTTATGACCTCGCAAAGTTTATTCCTGTAGTGATATTGGAGGTAGACCTTTGGGAAGATGGAGTTTCACGTCAAATATCACTATAGGATTCAACTTTATGAGGTCATAGCTCGAATCACGTGAGCATTTTGCTGATTTTGATTTCGGAATCTGAATCTGCGGGGTCGATTTTACCTTGGCTCAGATTATGAGAAAAAGTTCAACCCAAGAACTGGTGCAATCTCCTTGTCAAAGTATGCCTGACGGAAACGTCGACCAAGACTGTTGGGTGAAGACATGGAATTCGGAAGTTTTCAGGGAGAAGCAAAATTTGGACACCGCTGAAATTCAACGTGAAATACAGAAAACTAAAAACTAAAAAAATTTAAACTTTTCTTCTTCTCTCCACTTATTTTCGTTTATTTCTTTTGATCAAAACGCTTTGCGATGATAATTCAATGGATGATCAACTGGTTATTCGATGGTAGATTTCTTCAAAAGGACTATTGATTTTCTAAGATCCCTAAGGATTTTCAGAGAAATTCGTTTTATTTGGCGGATTCCTGTCAATGTCAATGATCCTGGTTCTGGTTCCAATAGTTGGGAATGACTGCGCTAAAAAGAACAAAAAAGGTAATGGGAATGTGAAACGGAATATAGAAAAGCATATGTTTCTTTTCAGCTAAAAACAAGAATAAGAAGCCAAAGGATTCATCGGAATCCGAACCTTCCAAAAAGGGAAAGAACAAGAAAAAGGCAAAGGACGAAGAGTCTGGAGACGATGAAGATGATGATGAGGAAAAGAGCAAACCAGAACCTTCAAAAGTTAAATCTGCACCTATCAAGAAGGTATCAAAGTTATCGGGGCTACAGGAGTTAGGAGCAACTTCAGAGCAGTTTTTTGACGTTTCCTTAAACCCTGCTCAGTGAAAAATTACTCAAAGCAGTGGACTCTACATTCATAGAAAATTTTATTCAGAAAGCTCCAAAGAAAAAGGGCAAGTTCATGAACTCTCGGATGCCAAAGCAGAGCAAAGGGAGCGCCTATAATGTAAGTTTCAGAGTTTTTATCTTCATTATTTCATCCGATTGCTTTCAGCCTCCACCTCAGGCCCAACGGCCCCAACATCCAGGATTCGAGGCTCCAGTCGAACCGACGGAAGACACAAACACTTATCGACAGATTGAAGGATTCCGGGATGCTCAGAACTTTTGAATGCTATAAATGGTTGAAAATGCTCTATTCTTCATTTTGTAGAACTTAGAACTTGCAAATCGATTGCTCTTTCCAGGAGGCCCGTTTATTTAGTATTTCTGAGAATTTATGCTAAATTGTCACATATAGAACAAGATCTGAGCTTTCGAATTTTTTGTTCGGTCTTTCGGGAAAACTTCTAGAAGTTGGAATATTCGCTCTGAAAATCTATGTCCACCGTTCAAAGGGTGGATATGGTAAGAAATGCACCAACTTCCGGATATCTCGACTTCTAGTCATCTTCAGATCCTTAAGACGCTACCCTTTTCTGCGACGAATATTCAAATTTCCTCTCTGTATTGAAATCTCTATATTATCCGTTCGCCAACTTTTGCATCCTCGCGCAAACGACACTCCGCTGTGCGGTAATTTTTAGTGGCGGCAAGACGATTTGAGTTTTGTTTTCCGCGAGGCTCCAAAGTTGGCCAAGGAAAAAATAAAGATTTCAGTGTTTTTTTATTGATTGGTTATACTTGGAACTTCTTGAATAGACGGTATGAAGACGGTGTTTGCAGACAAAAGGGACCTCGCACGAAGGAAGAGTTGGGGGCGGGGCGCTGCCTAATTGAGTTATTCAAGACTGGGTGGAAGAATCAATCAGTCGATGCACAGACAAAATATTGGATTTTCGTTGAAAGCTATCCAGAAAACACAAAGAAAGTTGAGCGACAAGTGAACAAGTTTTGCTGAAGAATCAGTGATTTTCCCTTCCTGAGCCCCTGTAAATACCTTCTTCACTAACTTTTCTTCCTTTTTTTCTTTGAATTAGTCTTATTTCTGGACAAGTTCAGTCTAATATCGTAATTCGAAGATTCAGAGAATGTAGCTCTTCCTTCTCCTTTTGAGCCGATAAGATAGTCCCCCATATCCGCTAGGTCATTTTAATAGACCTCCACGGAGAAAATCCATTTTGAATCTAGAAAAAATCAATGAAAATAAAATTTCCAGCTCGCTAAATCAAAAAATTCAGCGCTTTTTGTTCCTAGTTCTAGTATCTGGATTTGAGTTAGTTCCTTTCTTTTTGTTTATCTTACCATTTATCCTTGCCCTGTTTCATGCTCGAAAAAAACGAATTTCAGAAATCAAGATCTTCAAAAATGTCCACACCATCCTTCACCGCTCCAGTAGATTCCAGCAGAAAAAGCCGCCGACTTCAACTGAAGACAAATGGAGAGGATGAGGCTGCTTGCTCTACTACCGAGGAGTGTACAGAATTCCGTACGTTTCTAGGCTGAATTAGACCTGAGTTATTCTGTTATTTTCAGCACGAGGAACCATCACACCCACTGGAACTCAACGAGTTCCATTCAGCAGTCTCCCGAAAGGAGAAAACGATAGAACTCGCAGAGAGCAGAAAAGATTGATGGGCACTCTGTGCAGTCTTCCGAAGCCAACGAACCACAAAGATAATCAAGTTCTTGTGGGGAAAAACCACCAGGCAGAAGTGGAAGAATTCGTGCCACAAAGCAGCAGCGACAAGTATCTGGACAGAGACGAGCAGATTTGGACTCCAGCAGAAGTTGAAGACGTCGAATCCAACAAAACCCGAGATGTCTACTGGAAGATAGTCTGGAGGCAATTCGACGGACAGATCCCGTTCGAGTCCGCTCTCAAAAACCTTTGGGAAAACGACTACGATATCCCAAAGAGTTTGGAGACTGTGGACCAATACCTGAACGTGGTGGCTCAGAAGTTCGAACCATTGGCCGAAGTTCAATTCAAGAAGTTCGAAAAGCTGTGGAAGAAGAAGACTACTGGAAATCGGGATATCCAGGAAACAGCGGTAAGTTTTTAGAACAATTTAGAATTTTCCATTTTATATTTCTTACTTTTAGATGCGTAACTACCACATCGCTGAAGTCCAAAACTTCTACCACGACTACAAGCGATTGAAGAAGCAGACACCTGGAATCTGCAACTGCAACGAGCCCTTGGTCGAAGATCTCGAATTTGAGCCAAGATGGGCGTGCTCGAATTGCACCAAGAACCATCGAGCGAATCTTCTACCAACGGACCATCTCTGTCTGCTTTGTAAAAGCTATACGGAGATGACTGGAGAATCTCGTCCAGTCTGGAACATCGTCTTCCTGGACGAAGACCTTCAGAAGATTCATTCGTGGGTTCGGATGGAGAAAGAGCAGAGAAGAAGACTCTCGAAGGAGAAGTTCGAGAGAATCCAGAAGCAGGAGAGAACCGAGAGACTGATGAGGATGGAGCTGACGGAGGAAGAGAAGGACATCATGGATGGAACTCCGGTCACGAAGAAATCGATTGGAGAGAAGTTGGAGCCACATCCACTTCCACTGTTTCGGAAGTGCCAGTGTGGAAAGCTAGCTGTTGAGGACCGAGATGCGGAAATTCAACCAGCAGTTACTGGCACATCGGCAGATGAAGTTGTGGAAGAAGTTCAGCCAACCGTTGTCGAGCCAGTTGTTCCAATCACCGAAAACGTGGAAGTTGTGACCGCTCCAAAGAGGCAGAAAAAGGAGAAGAAGAGGATCGCAACTGAGAAATTCAATGAAGATCTGGAGCATCTGCCAACAAAAAGAGAAAGAAAACCAAAAAAGATCCACGATGTCTAAACTTCGTTCTTTGATTGTTTCTTTCCATATAATTTATCCAGCTGTTTTCTTCCCGATTGTGTCATTAACATCACACGAGGTATTCATTTTCTCAATTTTGCTGTTGCCTGTTACAATTTTCTCCCGATAATAAACGTTCAATTCTTGACTGCCTGTTCTTGTTGTTCTACCGCTTGCTTACCGCTTGCCGCTTGCTCAAAAACATTCAGATTTTCGTGTTTTTCATTGCAAACAGGCCAGAAACGTTCATTTCGAGGCCTCGAAAAATGGTTGTAAGTTTCAAAAATAAAGACGTAGGTGATGGACGAATTCATAGATATTTGCTTGTCATGTTCCTACTTATCAAACCAAGCCGACAAAAGCCCCAACAAAAAACTAAAAACACGATTAATGATTCATCACATATTTATTGAGGGTTAGTAAGAATTCTAGCGTTAGTTTGTCATCCAAATCATTGAGCCAATGCGAACAGGACGATTGGAGCCACGAAGAAGGATCCGACCGAGCGGTACGAGGCAGAAGTCGAGTTGGTGGTGGAGTTGAACAAGTCCTCGAGGCTAGTGGTGAGCTCTAGTGGCTCATCAGAAGACGAGTCGGTCGACGAGAACAATGGACGAGAGGTGACTTCTGGAGCAACGCTTTCTTCTGGAACTTCTGGGGCAGATTCCTCGTCCACTGGTGTCTCCTCGGTGGGCACTACTGGAGCATCGGTTTGCTCAGGGACTGTTGCCTCGGTTTGCTCAGGGACTGTTGCCTCGGTTTGCTCAGGGACTGTTGCCTCGGTTGGTTCTGGAGCTGCGGCCTCGGTTGGTTCTGGAGCTGCGGCCTCGGTTGGTTCTGGAGCTGCGGCCTCGGTCACGGGAATCTCAGCTTCAGCAATGGTGGTCTCAGCTGCAGCGGCTTCAGTGGGGACGACGACCGCCTCGGTGACTTCCACGGGCCTGAAAGTGATCCGGTTCAAAAATTTCGAGTTCCATCTTTCAAACTCACACATTGACTTCTTCTCCTTGCTCCGTTGCACGGGCAATTGGTGAGGCGATGAGGAGGATGGCAAAAAGGAAGAGGTTGCTGGTCTGCATGTCGAATGTTTCGAGTAGAGAAGATTGGTTAGTCGAAGGTTAGTGTTCAAGTGAGAACTGATTTTCTTGGAGTTTTCTCAACCTTACATCAATATTTATCATCGCTTTTGATCGGCCTCCACGTGGATTTTGAAGAGATCGAGGAGATAAGGAAGTAGGAGGTTACGTGGGAATTCTGAATCGGTAAGGGACGTGTATTAATTTTCGTTAGTAGTTGGAGAGTTCACGGGATAGATGAGGACGTGAAATTCTTAGTGATACCGTTAACCCTGTAGTACAGAACCGCCACTCTGAACAAAATGATCTCGGCTCCCCGAGCAGATATTAATGGTCAAGTGATAAAATGTTTCCCATTTTGTCATGAACATTTTATTAGCTGACCACTTTTTCACAACTTTTACAGAAACCGAGATAAATTTGGTCAAAGTTACGGTAAGGGGTGGCGGTCTATGAGAGGAAATATGATAGGTATTTTCCGAAGCCATGTTCATACAAAATTGCTCCACTGAGCCCTACTTTTCCTTATCCCCAGCTGGCACCGATTCTCCCGAACCTCCCCACTCCCATCTCGCACATCGTGCCACCTCTCCCAACGTGTCAATAGACAATCCCCGTTCACTGACCATTCCCTTCTTTTCTTTTCTGCTCTCATTTTGTATTTCATATGTTCATCCTCACTTTCCGATTGTCCACTTGAGTATTATTGCAACCTCTCTTCACTTTTCCACACCACTCAATACACTGACCGAAATGCTCCTAACTTTCCCAGTCACTTCAGTTTTTCAATTGAGTTCGAATGAGCTGTGGACTTAAACCTCTGTAAATCCTAGATGTGGTTGAAAAATTGAAAGTTTCGTTGTGGTGCTGAGTGAACTTTTTGCATTTTATAGTTTGAAAGTAAAGTGTGCCGTCCTATTAGAGCAGCACACCGTTTATCGTCACTTTGATGAAAGTTACATCGGTTCCTGTAACAGGTATCAAAAAGTAATCAACTGAAAAAGGGTTGATGAAAATACAATAAATATTTTGTTAGTTGAAAACAAGGGTGGACCTTCAAACCTTCCCCGCGCTGTCTCGTCGTGTTTGAGTTATGACCTCGCAGAGTTGAATCATATAGTAATATTCAAGGTAGATTTTCGGGAAGACGTCGAACATCATTTTAGGAACCGATTCTTCAAGGCTAGAACTCGAATCATATGAACATTCGGCCAATTTGTACTTAAGAATCTGAAACTTCAGGGTCGATCTTTTCTTGCCTCGTATCACGAGAAAAAAGTTTATCTGGAAAACCTGAGGAATCTCCTTGTAAAGTAATCGTCGTACTTTAACCGTAGATCTTCTCTACAGAACTCTCTTATCAAGTGTTTCTTTGCACATTTCAATTCGAAAGCGTGTGGAGTGGAAATGACCTTTTTCTCGTCCGTATTTCCACCGAATAAACCACTTGACGGCTCTTCCCTTTCAATTTCAATTCGACATCCCTCACTTCCTTATCATTTGTTTTTTCTCTCATTTATGAAATGCAAATTTGAAGACACCCGCTCCAAAAAAGTGAGAGTCATTAAAATTCAGTGTCCTCCTCTCCCGCCCTAATAAAATTTCCATTTGTTTCGTGTTTCGTTTCTCTCTCGAGTAGAAGTCATCAAATGAATTTCGTTTGGCAAATGATGGTCACAATGAGTAACCAAATCAAATTATGTGACGTAGAGCAATTCAAGTGGAAAGAATCTCTTGATTTCTGGACGATTTTCAAAGTTCATCGAGGAGTATAAAGGTCGGACGATGAACTTCAATTACTATCTTCTCTTCCACTTTTCACTCATGCTGTAACAAATCAGTTCCCCTATCCTTGATTTTTTTAAGTTCGGTTGTAACTGAAAGACCTATAACACACAATACATGATGATGAAACACGGAACTTTTTCCTCTGTCTTCTCACTCGCTCTCTTTTTTCACAACTTCCGAGGTCATCTATGATTCTCGTTTTCCCAAGGTCGTCTCGAGTTGCGAGGATTTTGTAATGCTTTGTAACAACGATCTTTATATAGAACTACTTCGTACAGTTTCCTCGAACCTCATCCGGTCAGCAGAGGGAATTCTCATAAATCTGATTGACCCATTCACAATTCCATAAGACTACAATTTACTCGTCAGAGAAATGCACTATTTGGAGAGAGAAAGTTCAAATGGGTTTTTTTTTTGGAACGGACACACATGTGGATTTCACTGTGACAGCTGGAACAGTTCAGATGAATGGATCCAGCTGTATTGGGTCAGAGATTTTTTTATTATCTCCAAAATGTGGCACGAAGCGTCCTCCTCCAAATAAGGCCTTCAGATATATAGGTTTTGCTAGATTTGTAGTAGTTCCAATTACGCATGCCTCCTATTCTTCTCATTTTTCTCTCGCAAAACTTCTCACTTTCTCCTATTTCGAAAATGATGATCGATGTTGTTTCCTTCTTTCTCTGCTGCTTCCAAATCTAGATTCTCATTTCGAAAGCTAATGTTGTTCTTTTCGAGAGTGACAGAAGGAACTTGTTCTTCTTCATATGTTCGATTGGCTTTTCGAGATTTTGAACGAGGTGTGGAATATCCATGTACCGAACACCTGTAATGCAAGAACATCCCTCACCGACACTTTAACCAAATTTATCTCGGTTTCTGTATTAGATAACAAGAAATGGTCATCTATAGAAATGTAGACCTTCTTATTAACCACATTTTATCAATTCACAGCTCTTCGAAATTCTCAATGTGAGCCAAGATAATAGCCGTCATCGTAAAAAGAGGGGCAACAACTACACTGTATCGCTTGTGGATATTTTTGAACTTCCGCCGAAACAAAACTTCACGTTGGTCTGGTTGCAGATTTCAGCTGTGTCAACTTCTTGTTATTATTTAGCCACTGGGAACAAATTGTTCTCGGTGTTTGGCCGCCCGTGAGACAACTGTCTATCTGAAAGTTTCCAGCAGATCCAATCTAAAAAATCGCAAAGATTTTCGATCAATTGACGGTTCAACCTTCTCTCGAACAGAAGCCCAAATCAGTAATCAGTGTAATACTTGAAGTAAGGTAAAAGTAAAAGGTGTCTCTCTGTTCACTCCCACCTCCCTCATCTCCTCCTCCTCCAAACTACTTCAACCCTCTCATTGTTTTCTGTCTCAGTGTCAAGATTTACACACATTCGAGAATGAGTAGAAGACCAGACAATGGGCTTCTTATTCTTCTTTTTTTCTTTTCGTGTTCGTAGAAGAAGAAGATGTCAGTGTGACCGAGAGAAAATTTCAGACAAGCTAGTCTATTCTTTTATTACTCTTTGTCATTGTGCGTTCGGTTGTGTCTTTTCTCTTGTCTGCGGGGTATTCTGATCGATTTCAGAAGGCCTTCTGATCTCAAGACGTCCTGAGAAGACATCCTGAACCACACGTTGTTTACCCTTGCAGTATTTTAATGCTAGACTTCCAATCCTAGACCAAACCAAACTTTGATTCCAAAAACGAACCCAACATCTCCTATTACCCTAAATACTTTTTTGTTGTTCTTTCGTTTTCTCGCACCTTATTGTCAATACAATCTCAGCCTGTATATTTGTATTGTCTCTTCTTTTTCACAGCCTAGACACGCTTGTTTTTTCTTTCGGTACCACGAGCCACTGTATTGTTTTGAGGGGCGAAAGGTGAGAAAAACAATAAAACAATAGGTGGAATAATACTTGATTTTTTCATTTCTATTGCTCTTTTGGATTCCAGTGATTCTAGTCGATTTTCAAGCTCTCCCTGTTTTTCAAGCAGATCTTCTTACTTTCTGGGCTGTTATAGTACTGAAAGTGCTGAGCCTAAGACTACCCACCTGTGCTTCAAGACTTAAAACATTCCCTTGTTAAACAAGATCTGATTTTCGAATCTTAAATAAGTATACGTGTGGTGCAAGTATGGGATTCACTAATAAGGAAACTGTCCTTTTTACCAAATTTATATGGGTTCCTGTAGCAGATATGAAAAAGTAGTCCACTAAAAAAATGTTCAGAGACTCAACAACAACATTTTGTTAGTTGACCACTTTTTGATGTCTGTTACAGGAACCTGGATAAATTTGGTTATACACTCTTATCACAGATTTTGGTATCAACTTTTCCATGACTGTTACCCTGAAATTGAACCAAATTATGCAGCACTTGTAGATATTTCAATTAACTTTAGAGCCTTAACAACATATTCTCCATTTCGAAATTTCAATTCAAGAACCGTTATCATCTTTTTGTGTTCACCACAGATCCGCAACATTCCATTTTTTTCCCTCATTTCCGTTTGAACACAAGATCAACAGACACTAGCCGATCATGATCTCTGTGTTCGTATATTTTACCAACTTTTTTCCATTCCCTCTTTTGTTTGAAATGCCCGAGAAGTAGGACTCTGGATCAATTCAAAGGGTGTGAAAACAAAAGGCAAGAGGATTTGGAAAACGGCACAGTTCCTGGACACAATCTTTGACAGATTTTGCATACAAACACTTTCTCGAGTCCACACCTCCGGACTCGGGGCAAACAAGATGTTGGCACCCGAGAAGAACCATTCCTTTCTGGATCTCAGATCAATCTGATCTTGTGTTCCGAGAGAGCCATTGGTTCATTTTGAGAGTTTATAGACTAAATTTCTCTTTCGCCGTTATTCCTAACATTGACTCAAATTATGTCGGTTTCTGGGAGCGCTATGAAAACGTTTTCCACTAACAAAACCTTCATGACAAAACATCAAACATTTTGTTAGTTGACCACGTCTTCATAGCTGTTCATAGCTTCATAGCTGATAAACCTAGTTCCATTTCGCAAAAGTGACGGTGAGGGCTGTTACAAGCCAAGTAAGGATCCTGAAAAAACATATTCAGTTTTCCCATTTCGTCACCAAATATTGAATAGAAGGGAATGCAAATGTTTACCAAACATTCAGCCTTTCCCCTGTTCAAAACTTTGTGAGATTGCAAATGCTTCGTTTTTCTCTTTTCTTTTCTATAGTTCCTTATTTTTGACCAAAAACTAGACCCGTTTGGTCAATTCCAATTTTCACACATGTCGTCCGGGGATTTGTTGTCGATATGTGCTCTCCCGAATCCATGTTTTTCCATTTTCCATAAATTCTCTCCTACTTTTTCGCCCCACCGTAAATGTCCGTTTTTCTCAAATATTTGCTCAGTCGGCTGCTGCTCCACGAGTAAAATGGAAATAAGGGAGGCGGCTCACACAGTTGATGGTTTTTTTTCTTTCGAGTTCTACCGATTTTCCACTTTTCTAAAGAAGGTTTCTTTTTCAAGTATGGAAACAGACACTCTGTTGCTTTTTGAGCCTAGACTATCCGAATCTTTCCAATCTTCAAATCTTGGTGAGAGATGAGATGCTCTTCATTCTGATTTAGAATCCCAGGAACTATTTGACCTTCGGCTTCTAGATAGACCTCTCCCAGCTGAGTCTAGCTAGGTGTCATTCAGCTGAGTACACGTTCAAGTTTGCTAATTTACTGTTTGAACAGAGTGCATTTGAAACTGATTTCAGTTTGTGCTAGATGTTTCAGGAGACTGTAGCCAGAAATCGAATGTTCATTTCCCCTCGTGGCACAGCCGTATCGGTAATGTTGAGATCAGGGGTTCTAGTTTTTCTGAGTGAGTTTTTAAATACGTTTCCCTTCTTCCAGTTTTATCGAGCTACAGAAAAAAAAAACTGCTAAATGTTAACTTGGGCTCCCGAATTCATCACCAAAAGTCTCCTCTTCCATCTTGCTTTCCTTTTTTGACCCATAACATCCGTTCATCAGAAATCACATCTCCCTTCTTCTTATTCTCCTCATGTGATCTGCCCTTTCTCTCGTCTTATCCATTTATCTCTTTTCTCATTTCTTTCTGTCGCTAAATGTTCGTCAGTTTATCAAAAAAGAGTCCAGTTGATGATGCTCTTTTTCTCAGTCCAACCTCGTTTAATCGGAAATTTATGTGCCAGGAAAAGATTGACGTCAAGGATTCATTCATGAAAACTCTTCTGCAAAGACTTTCGAAAATTGAACTTGAGAGAAATGGGATAGGACCAAGGTCAGTTGGTCCGAGACATTCTAGGTTTTCAAAGTTTTTTTGCTCACTGTCAGAGGGTCTAGGAACTTCTAGAAAATGCATAAAAGGAGGTTCTTTTCCATCCCAAAACGTATATTTGGCACCCTTTTACCCATCTGTGTGCTCTTCCTCATTTTTCCAAAGGATTGCACATGTGATTAATGTGTCTATGTCTCCATTTCTCCATTTGTTTATTTTTTAGGAGAAGCAGTAATTGGCACAATTCCTAGCTTTCCTCAGTTTTCTCGAGTTTCCCTCCATTCAAAAAACTTCTGAACATGACTCATGTCTGTTCTTGTTTATCAGCTCTTTTCGATTCGTCATAAATCAAGTGTCTCAACCCACTCGGAGAGCAGAATTCATGAAGATCGGAAATTGAAAAAAGTATATAAATCAAAGAAAACGAATAGATACGGAGAAGAGAGGAGACCGAAGAGACATTTGTCCTACTTACCCATTCTCTGAATCCTCGGTTTTTCGCGACATCCTTTGTGTCGGATCGGTTGATAGACTACTCTGGATTATTTCGAAACAAGCTGGATATTTTTGGATGATATTATCTCGATGAGTCGAGAAGTGGCTTTCGATAAGCCAAATTTTTTGAAAGTTGTTGGTTGTGTTAAAAATTTTTAGATCTTCATTTTTGTATCAGACAACGTTTTTGGAAAAAACACTTTCAAATCCACTAGTTCTCGCGTTCAAAAACAACGCTCCAAAATTTAGAAGTCGCATCACTTTTGGCGTCATAACTTACTTTCAAGCAGTTTTCGAAAATTTTTGTCAACTAGAATAATGAAGATCGAGAGTTGCATAACCAACCTGCAAAATATCAGAAGAATCTGATAGTTGAGAGCCATTTTTCAAGTCCTCAAAGTGGGCCAACCTTCGCTTTGTGTTGCATCTCTTTTCCATTTTTTGCAACATATTCTTGTCTCGGTTCGGTTCCTTCCTTCAAACCGATCTCTTCTCATTTTTCGTCCTCCTTTCGAATTGAATCTAACAGGTTCTTTCCTCCCTCCATTCAAAACTGTTACTGTCAGTTCTTTGCTATCTGTTCATATTTTGGCTTCTCACAGTAACATAGTGTTTTGTTGGCTTTACAGTGTCGAATCATGGAATCAGTACAAAAGGGATCAGAGAGAAGTGAGAGTGATTAGAGAAGTAGAGAAAGAAGACACATGTATGTGTCATATTCACTGCATATTTTATCACTTTTCTCTCTTCCCTTTCTTTTTTATGGACTTTCTATCGACTTCTCCTACCACAACTTTCAAAATCTAGCCCCAAGAAACTTCAGCTCATTCGGACGGTATTTAGTCAGCATTGAGGAACTGTTTTTTTTTATACCGTACAGTCTAGTTTTCGAAAAATGATGTCACAAGTTGCCCTTCTTCTAATCTAAAACACCAATCACTAAAATCCAGTTAATCTTGTCGAAAAAATCAAAATTATAATTGTAATCGGTTCGTCTTGAGATAAATCACAAGAATTCTTTCATCTCCTCCTTTAGAATAACTCCCTTGTGAAGCTTCTGTCTCTTTTGATTAATGTGATCTGTGATACATTGAAACCCTCTGACAGTTTATGAAAACAATCAGAAATTTCCATAGTCTACTATGATATACCGACGATTTTCAGTAGGGAACGCTCCGCTTTCAGAAGTTGAAAAATGTCTTCCTGATTTTCTTTGAAAATTAATAGTTCATAAGGCAACTCTAGATTTTCATTTTTATAGTACACAGCTTTATTTTGAAAATTAAAATTAAAATTCAACTGCCGAATGTTGGTATATTTTTTATAGGTTCTTCAAAATCCCCTACCAAGTAGTTACATGTTTTTTCGCCTCTCTCTGCTTGGCGAGGGATGGATCAAAAACAAAAACCAAAATCCAATTTCAATCTCTAACTACCCAAACAATCCTTTTTTTTCAACCAACCGGTTCTGTATTAAAAATTCAGCGAGCGAGGTAAAGATTAGTCATACTGTTTCCCTTTTAAATCTCGACAAAATCTCTTTCCTTTTTCATCTCCTATATTTTCTCTTCTCTGCCCGTGTCCGCCAATGTGATGATCAAGTTGACCTCGAACTGTGTACCGTTCTTCTGTTGAGAGAGATCTCTAGTAGTTTCCTCTCGGTGTCTGAATGCACTCTCGTTACGGAGATGAGTGGCCTTACCCCCACCGGCGCAGCATAACTTCCTTTTACCTACATGTCAACCCCCGAACATCATTGGAATTTCGTCGCTTCTTCAATTTTCACTTTTTCTTTCATCTTTTCTGGACTGCCAAAAACTGAATAGAAAAGTAATTGCTCTCAAGGACTTTTCATACAGCAAAACTTCCTTGATTGTGTCCAAGTTTACAGTTTCAGAGTAGAGTGGTTTTCTAGTGAACCCTTTTTTGAAGACGACAATGGCGTCGGTAGGACAAATAGTCCAGAGCGGAACAATCTCTATTTCTGTCCCTCATTCTCGGTCGCTATAGCGAACAAGTCAGGAGACATCTAGCGTATTCTTGAGAATAGAAGAAGCCGTCGGCTGATTTCACTTTTCATTGTTTCTTCTCCGCATCACACGCCTTCAGCATCCTCTGTTCTCGCCACTAGCTTTTCCCTTTCGAATCTAAGAGAATCGTCGATTTGACCCTCAGCGTGAAAATCCATCTTTTCTGTTTGGCTTTTCGTTTTTCTTTCTCTAGTTTCACCATTTTTAGCTTCTCGAAGATCCACCACACGTCGGTGCTTGCTTTAACTTCTTGAGAGTGGAGGTATGAGAAATTTTTAAAGAAATTTCGAGCGGGTTCTCAACTTCCTTTCGTTGAAAATGGTTGTAAATTTTAGTACTATTACACCGGCTCTCAAGTCTACCTCATACAGCAGAAGGATTGAATTGCAACAACAAAAAGTGTCAATCAAAATCTCGAATTTCGTCTCATTTTCTCACCGCTAATTTCTCAAATCGAATATATCTTTTACACTTGCCCTTTTGAATTAAATTTCGCATGATGTAGCCGTCTCTCGCGAGATCAGCTTTTCTCAAAAAGTTACACTAAAAACCGGTTGTAACGGGGAATATTCACAATGGCACAAGGTTGAACCAGTAAAACCGAGGTCGAGAAATTGCTTTCACTTCTTGTTTCATCACGAAAATGTAGCTTTTTCGGTCAGAAAATGAGTTCTGAACTCATTTTTTATTAGATTCCGATGGAGCGCGTTTTCGCAACATCTGTTTCATGCACAATTTAAAATCCAATTTCCCTTTCTTTTCGCTCGAACAATTGCTCTTTTCAGATTCTTTTTCACTCCAAAAAATAGTTTTTTACTTTAATTTTTTTCCAGACGTTCGCCTCGGGTCGATGTCAGATTAAACCGAAGAGAATAACCCGTTGAACCCAGCGATTCGTCGAAATACTTCTCTACTCACCCCCATATCATAATCTCAAAACGGATATTTTTGTATTATTAGAACATGTAAGTCATTGTCTGTTTCGCGGCAACCGGAAAACTCTACTGATTTCAGATCACTCCTACTTATTCTGAGACGCGTGATGCGTATATCGATAGGCCGGATAGGATGGCATATTCTGGCAGTTTTGGTTACAGTTGCACTCACCATTGAGCATGATTCCGTAAGTTTTCAATACTACTGATCCGTTGATATCACTATTCTTCAGATTTGTGACGAGAGCACCGGAGCATGTGCTGAGCCACTTCATACAGTAATACGGTTAGCGAAAAGAGACGATGAACTTGCTCGCAGGATAGCTGCTGATCATGATATGCACGTGAAAGGAGAGCCATTCCTCGACAATCATTATTTCCTCTATCATTCTGAAACAACAAGAACGAGGAGACATAAAAGAGCTATTGTCGAGAGGTTGGATTCGCATCCAGCTGTCGAATGGGTTGAAGAGCAAAGGCCGAAAAGAAGAGTCAAGAGAGATTATATTC
This sequence comes from Caenorhabditis sp. 40 LS-2015, assembly GCA_900536305.3. NCBI lineage: Eukaryota > Metazoa > Nematoda > Chromadorea > Rhabditida > Rhabditidae > Caenorhabditis > Caenorhabditis tribulationis. Next base: position 258,258 of record LR543674.1, on the reverse strand, counting down.
TTCTTGATAATGTAATTATTCGAAAATTTTATACGATTTCCTTTTTTTCAATTTTCAGGATGTCCATCATGCCGCCCCATCACGTCGTTCCGTTTTGAGTCGAAACGGTGTTCAACGACCTGGTGTACGAAGACCTCAAAGGCAACAACCACAGTCACCACGGGAAATTCCTTCATTACCATTCCCAGATCCCCTTTACAAGGACCAATGGTACTTGGTGAGTTTTCAAAATATTCTAGCGGCGATTTACATTTTGAACTTCGAAATTTTCAGCACGGTGGAGCTGTTGGAGGATATGATATGAATGTTCGCGTAGCTTGGCAACAAGGATATGCCGGTCGGAACGTCTCTGTCTCGATTCTTGACGATGGAATACAGCGAGATCACCCTGATTTGGCTGCCAATTATGATCCACTTGCCTCTACTGATATCAACGACCATGATGATGATCCTACACCACAGAATAATGGAGATAACAAGTGAGAAATTATTTCCTTGATTGTGACTATTGAAAGTTTTCAGGCACGGAACAAGATGTGCAGGAGAAGTGGCCGCACTCGCTGGAAACAATCAGTGTGGAGTCGGTGTTGCTTTCAAAGCGAAAATCGGAGGAGTGCGAATGTTGGACGGAGCTGTTTCCGATTCTGTTGAAGCGGCGTCTCTGTCTCTGAATCAAGATCATATTGACATTTACTCGGCATCGTGGGGCCCAGAAGACGACGGAAAGACTTTTGATGGTCCAGGACCACTGGCCAGAGAAGCTTTCTATCGTGGAATTAAAAATGGACGAGGTGGCAAAGGAAATATATTCGTTTGGGCTAGTGGAAATGGTGGATCGAGGCAAGACTCTTGCTCTGCCGACGGATACACCACCTCGGTCTACACCCTCTCCATCTCATCGGCCACGTATGATAACCATAGGTGAGTTTTTCGAATTTCGAATTGAAAAGAGGATCGAAAGAAAAATCTTCAAGTTTTCCATCTACTCTCTGCAATTTATTCTACTTATGTCTACAGACCGTGGTATCTGGAAGAGTGCCCTTCGTCGATCGCCACGACATACAGTTCTGCCGATTTCCGTCAACCAGCTATCGTTACTGTCGATGTTCCTGGAGGATGCACAGACAAGCATACTGGAACATCGGCATCAGCTCCACTCGCCGCTGGAATAATTGCTCTCGCATTGGAAGCGAATCCAGAATTGACATGGAGAGATATGCAACATCTCGTGCTTCGTACCGCCAACTGGAAACCACTGGAGAACAATCCTGGTTGGTCGAGAAACGGAGTCGGACGAATGGTAAGCAATAAGTTCGGCTATGGATTGATGGACGGAGGAGCTCTTGTGAATATGGCCAAGGTGTGGAAGACTGTGCCAGAACAACATATCTGTACTTATGAATATCGACTGGCTAATCCAAAGTAAGTTTACTTTCTTCTTTTTCCAAAAACCTTCAAATTTTAGTCCTCGTCCAATCGTTGGTCGATTCCAACTCAACTTCACTCTGGATGTTAATGGTTGCGAATCGGGAACTCCGGTTATTTATTTGGAACATGTTCAAGTTCATGCCACTGGTTAGTCTTCATTTTCTTATTGGTGAAAATATCCTTTTTTTTCAGTTCGCTATCTGAAACGTGGTGATCTCAAACTGACGCTGTTCTCTCCATCGGGAACCAGATCAGTCCTTCTGCCACCACGTCCACAAGATTTCAATGCCAACGGGTTCCACAAGTGGCCATTCCTTTCGGTCCAACAATGGGGAGAGGATCCACGAGGAACATGGCTTCTGATGGTCGAATCGGTCACCACTAACCCGGCCGCCGCTGGAACTTTCCACGACTGGACTCTTCTTCTCTATGGAACTGCGGAGCCGGCGCAACCGGGAGATCCAGTCTACTCGGCGACTCCGCCCACTAATCAGGGTGTACTGTCACGTGTCCAACAGCTCACTTCTCAGGTACGCACATTTTTTGAAGGATTCGGCTAATAGTAGTGTCGGGTTATTCTTGTGTGTTGTGTTGTGTTGTCTTTTCGGTTTTCCCCTTTGAAAGGGCCTGGTTTTTGATTGCTCCCCCGGGGGTCCCCCCTACTTCTCACTTTCTTTACGGGTAGCAGTGCAATGAAGAAATCCAACAGTGTGTCTGCTCGAGTGTGTGTGAGAATAATAATTCAACACAATTTATCTCTCACTTTCTCATATTTACTTTTTCATTTCATCATCACTTTTTCCTAGATATCGATTTGCTTTTTCGTTCATTTATGTACTCGTTCTCATTTTTGTATCCGTCCTTTTTGTCCCTCAGTGTCCTCGTCCCAATTCGTGCCGTTCATTTGTCAGTTTCTGTGTGTTTAGGTCTAATTGCAAAGAGAGAATTAATTTACAATTCGTTTTTCTTGTTTCCCCTTTTTCTTTCTTTCTGCTGTGCGTTTATCTCCCTTCTTTCTCGAGAGTAGTCTTCTAATAAACATGCAACAATACTACTTTTCCCCATAGTTTTGGTTTCTTTTCAAACGCTTCTTATCTCTTTTGGCTCATGCACTTTCACTTTTTCCTGAATGGTTCAGTTTGTTTTCCCTTTGTAACATTCCCCCATTTAATTGTCACTGGCATCAGAACTATCACCATACCGTCACCACGTTGTTACGCACTTACTAGGGATTATTGTGAAGGCGACTTCAATATGTAATGGATGCCATTGGAAAGAACAGATTTTGGAACATGTTCTAACGTTTTCAGAGAATTGCAATAGACTTCCAGAATTCGAGTTGTGAGCTTTTGAAGTTTCCTGTTGTGCACGAAAAGTACAAACTTCGGAGGCTTGCAACTGGACTTCTAATGGTTAGCTTTAGTTTTTGAGAATCTGAAAATAAATGTCAAACCTCCTCTTTCCAATGGTACCCATCGAATCATGAAGTTCCATCCCACATTTCCTAGTGAACAATAACTGAAGTAGAGGTCAGGATACGGTAGATTTTGCAGCTTTCTGAATGTAGATAGTCCAGACATTTGATTTCTCATTCTCTTTCAAAATTCCTTCAGAATCTATCACCTGGAATCCCGAAAGTGCATGACTACCGTCTCCCTCCTCATTCCACTTCAACACCGTCTTTCGATTCTTACCCAACACCTCCACCTTTCTATCCAACTACTGACAATCGAGCCATTTTGATTTATCTACCACCTCCACCAACATATCGTAGAATTTTTTTGGCTAACCTGCAGCATCCATAGCTTTTTGTTCAGGCGAAAATTTAGGAATGGTGTTAGGTAAAATCTTTCGAAAGTAGTCAAACTGTTAGACATGTCAGATCTACAATCCCTAGTGTGTCCTATCCCCTGGAATGATAGTCACTTGCCTTCGTCCCACTCCTACATCTTGATTTATTGCCCACATGCTCGTTGTGTTGTGATTACAGAAGCGAACGTTCTCGAAACGTCCACAAGCGTTCTCGCGTGTTCGCCAAATGCCGATTCCCGCCGGAGTTCCAGTGCAGCGGCAGTTTGTCCCGCAACGACCGCAGCCGCAGACTGTATTCCAGCAGACATCCTTCGGTCAATGGGTCTGGGACCCCGTGGCCCAAAGATGGATCTGGTCGCGGCGGATCCGGAAACATCTGACGCCGCATCGACGACGATACAAGCATTAGAATGTTGTGTTTTGTGTTAATCCTCTTCTCTTCATCTTCATATGTATCTCTATCTACTGGAAGTCTATCTATATTTGTTGGGAATGTCTGGATAGAGGTTTCTATGTTGTCCGATAATGGGTGTGATCTGTTTTCGTGATGGTGGTTGCACAGAGAAGCATGACTTTCGGGCTCTTTTACTGACTAGGCAATGTTGTGAACCAGGAGGTGGGTACCTTGGAAGTTTTGAAGAATATCTTCGAATTTTCGAAAATCGTTGTCGACCTTCTGAAGCTCATATCTCCACTTCAGAATATCGTTGGCAGTTTTTGAAAATGAGAGGAAACATTTCATAATCTCATCTTTCCAATAGTGCTCAACACAATCATCGCAACATTTCTTAGACATTGGTTTGGTTGTAAATTTTCACCCTTGAAGATCACTAGCCAGACATTCCATGTTTCCTTAATTACTAGTACAAATTCTCTCCTCCTTTAACTTTAGAATAACTTTCTCAATTTGCCCCCCGGTTCTCTCTCTTACCAATTTCTCCTGGTGCTCACAATCTTCTCTCCTCCGGTGACGAACGTCTGCCTGTCTGTATCAAATTGAAATTTCACACTCCACAGTTTTTATTTAATGTATTCATTTCTCTCTCGGTTTCAGGTGATGGGTATTCTGTTTGTTCTTATCCCTTTCTCGCATTTCCTTTCTTGTGAAGCTTCTCAGTCTTTCCACACATAGTTTCACCATTCCCCTATTGCACAGTTGCCAAAGAAAGCGGGATTTTTTCTTGGAATTTTATGTTCAATTTCTCTCTCTCTCTCTTATCCATGTAAAACTTGTACAACAAAAAAAAACAATGTGAATTGATTCTCTGCCTGCTTTTTTTATTGTTCATTGTTTCAGAGTTTTCAATGCATGTTTTGTGGGTTATAGGGATCTTCAGTCGCAAATTTCGATTTGGGACAGGTTGCCTACGTTATTGTCTCGCTTTTAGGTATCCTATACCATCACATTCATCGTGGGCTCCGCACTGATCTATGCATGGTGATGGCTTGTCCGAAAAAACCCCTGATGATTCGAGTCCTCTTTTATGTTCGTCCATACTGCTTGTGTCATAAAATCTGAATATTATGAGAACTTGTTCCTACAAAATCCTAAAATGCATACATTATCCCTCTGTACTCTATCAATTCACCCATTTTCCCCCTTTTCCCCTCTGCAGATCGGAATGCCGACAATTCTCGTCGTCGTCCAAGTCTTCGTCATCTGTCTTGTCCTCGGAGTGATTCTCTATGCTTGCCGTCGTCAGAGAGTCCGAGATTCGACGCCCAGTGCCCCTCCTGCATCTGCTCCTGAAAATGTCGCAATGACATCATTGTCGACTGGAGAATCGGACGAGGAACAACTTCGGAAGGCGATTGCGGCGTCGATAGAGGAAGAAGCGGAGAGAAAAATGATAGAGAGGGCGTTGAAGGATGCGGATAGGCGATAGGGTCACCCGTATTAGTTGATTTTGTTCAGGTTTAGGAATTTCTAGAGTTTTTTTCTTATGTAATAAAATTCTGAATGGCTGGGAAACTTCAAGAGAGTTTAAGAGATGGTACAGAAATCTGTCAACAGACGAAATGTAGATCATAATAAGATCCACAATTTTTATTGCCTGATGACATGCTTCTTGTAGCGTTTTCAACTTCAAAGATAAGCTTTTTTTCCAGCCATTTCTTTTTTAATAGGTTTGATTTACTAATTTATTTTCTCGCCTATTTTTATTCTTATTCTATACTTACGGTTGTTTCATTCCTTTTTCCCGAGGTTCCATCCATTTCTTGCTCAATTTCTCATTTAGTCCCGCCTTTCTCTCTTCTCAAGACGGGTCGTTGTGCTGATTCCATTTTTCATCCGAGTTTTTCATATCTCTCCTCCTTATAAACTTGCCTTCTCTTTCACTCTTGAATTATAACTGAATCGTTTGGCATGGTTTTCCTTTCGTTTGAGCACTAACTTCAGTTTCCGTTTCTTCCCACTTCTCCGCTTCGACTCAATCTCCACTTTCCCCCTTTCTAACGCAAACTCGAAAATCTGAAATTTCACTTTTTCATATTTCTAGTCGACGGAGAACGGTGGAAACGAAACCCTTTTGGTGGATTTCTCGAAAGGAGAAATGCCCATTTCGCCGTGGACATTTTCATCGTATCAGACTGGTGTCGCCACTCTGAAAGGCTATTTCGATCAGTTTTTCATGAAAATGTTCGGCGGAACGCCCGGAGTGAATCGGCCTTGGCGATGATTTTCTCATTTTGGGGTCCTCTTTGTTTCTCATTTGCTGTTGAATAATTATCTTGCCGTGATTGTGTTTTTTTCTTTCAACCCGGAAATCGGCTCTCTTGCGTTTTTAAGAGTTTTCTGCACTCGCGAGACTGTATTTATGTTCAAATACAGCCACGCAAAAAATCAGAATAGTTTGAGAGCCGGGGACTCGATTTCTGTTCTCATTTTCATAATTTTGGGATCATTTGGTTCCTTCTAATTCAGAGAAAAAGAAGAAATTTCAGCAGATAAACAAGTATTCGGCAAGATATATTCAACAAGCATCCCCTTAAACTCTCAGAAATGCCATGTCAAAATATTCACACATACAATTTATTTGTTGTTTCTCTACAGGTTCTCAGATTTTCTTGTATCATATTTCTATGCAATTCCCCCACTAGACCCGATTTGACGTTTTTGACATCCCCGTTTTTTCTAGTCCCGTTCTTTTTTCTTGTTTCATATTTTACTGTAATTTGTCAGGTCTCTCAACGAAATTCTCAGTTTCGATGGTAGACCTGATATTAATATTTAAATTTGTTTATTTTTCGTTGTCAATTGTAGGCTGGTCGAGTGGTTGAAAGAAACCGTAACGACTGGGAAATCACTGTGGAAGAGAGTTCACACTGGAATTGGGAGCATGATCAGCAACAGAAAAAATCAGCATCGACTTTGAACTCTTTTTCTTTGTGGTCTCGTCACACTCGTTCCATCTCTTTCAGCCATTTACAGCCAAATGTTTCGATCATTCTTGTCTGTATTTTTGCTGCCATCCATCGCCAATTCGCGGTTTGAGAGTATGAATGTTTTTGGGTCATTTGAGCACTTTTCTTGATATTCAGAAAGACGAAAATTTTCAGGGTCCCTAACGATCTACCGTAATCCCCATCGCTTTATTATTCTCTGGTTGTTCACGTCGTGGTGTGTGTGTCTGTGCGTTTGTCGTTTTACCATCTGAGTTCTTCGCTTTTTCTTGTCCCGGCATGACCAATTTTCATCCCCACTCTCTCTCTCTTCCCTCAATAATCTTGAAAACTGAAAGTGAAAGAGAAACTGAGAGTCGCAGGCACACGAGCACACACACACACACACTACACTGATCTATCCATTGAAACTGTGAATCTTGTAAATCTGAAAACGTCTACAGGGTTACGGTAGATCGTTTGTTTTACAGGTCGAAGAGTCCGCGCCGATCTCATTTCCAGATTTAACATCGGCCGGGAACTGTCATGCCGAATGCAATGGAGGTGAGCGAGAAGTTCGAAATTCTTCAAAAATGAGATTTTCAGGATGCACCGAATCCAATTCGGCTACTTCTTGCTTCGCATGCAAACATCTGACCCAAACACTACGTAATAAGGGAGGAAGTGGATTCAAGTGTGTGCAGAAGTGCGACGATACGTACTATCTGGACGGGGACAAGTGTAAAATGTGCTCATCTCACTGTCATACTTGCACCAAGTCAGAGGTAATGAGTTAAGCCGATGAGTATTATTGTGGAAAGAGGAGGTTTTGAATGTTCAAATTTTCAAAATCTGCAGTCTACCTTCAGAAGTCGAGTGATAGGCTTCGAAAGTTTACTGAGGGATTTTTCTCATTTTCTCTTCAATTAAAACGCACTGGATGAATTTTCAATCTCTTCACTGTCTGCTTTTAGAATACGCTCGATAATATCCTCTTTCAATGATACCCATGACATTTTGAAACGGGATACCATAGTAAAAGGCTGAAAAACTAATCTCGATTTTCAAGGTCTGCGAAACGTGTCCAGGAAGCCTTCTCCTCATTGATGTCGACAACATGCCCCACTACGACCATGGAAAGTGTGTAGAATCATGCCCACCTGGATTGGTTGCTGATTGTGAGTTTTTCCTCCAAACTTTTTTTTCCAAAATAACGGTTCCAGCGAAAAATCCGAATCTGAAAAATGGTAAATGTGTGATTTGCATCCCTTCTAGTCTCTATCGAAATTCCCTTTTCTACCGTGAACAGTCCACTCCTTTTTTAATACATTTCATCTTCTAAAACTTCATCGAAATTATCAAATTTCGCCTTTCAACCTTTTATTTTCCAGACGAATCGAATCTGGTTCAAGCGAAATGTATCTGGAGAAAGGATCTTTGTGGAGATGGCTACTACATCAATGCAGTTGGAAAATGCGATTTGTGTGACTCGGCTTGTGAAACATGCACAGCTCCCGGTCCGATGAGTTGTGAGAAGTGTGCAAATGGATATGGAAAAGGATCGATCGGATACTGTAGACCGTGTTGTGAACCGGGAAGTGGCAAGAGCTGGCAGTGTGGTAATAGAGGAAACCATGTTTCTGTTGCAATCCTGGTAATTTTCAGAAGACTGCTCCAAACCTGATCCAGAACTCTCGAGGGCGTCAGAAAAATCAAAAGGATTTGGATGGGTATTTTGGATTACTGTAGCTTCGATTGCGGCATGTGGAGTGTGTGCGTGCAAGAAATGCACCAATGAAGTGAAAGGATCAAACATAGAGTACGCCCCTCTTCCTCACTACAACGCCACGAATGGAGATGTGAATCTAGGAGTGAATTCTGATGACGAAGATGATGAAGATGAAGATAATGTTTTTGTGAATGTTTCAGCTTCTCAAGCTGTCTAGGCCTCAAATGTTTATTGCCAATTCCTCTGTGTATGCTTGTGAAATCCGGGTACTCTCCTAATGTTTCAAGTGGCCTTTTTTCTTACGTGATAGTTGTATTGTTTCTTTGTGTTTTGCCGGGTTTCTATTTTTGCTGTGTTCACTTGTTAATAAACGTTCTTGTTATCTAGTTTACCGAATTTACAATTTAAACATGATTAGGGAGTTTATTGGGGGCGGTAGTAGAGGTGCTCGAGCCGTTCTCTTCTTGAGCGAAGTCATCCGGATCGTCAACATGAGAATTCAACGGCTGCATGAACAGAATATCGTGCAGAGTCGGAAAATGGAAATTCTTTTTCTGAGTTTTAAGATCTTCATTTTCGTTGTATTCTGGAATGAACATGTTGATAGTATCTCTGAAAATTGAAAACATTTTACATGAAAGCCTCGAAAAAAAAAAACCTAAAAATCTTCTTGATGTTAACGAGTGTTCTCACAGTTCTTCCGGGATTGTGAGAATCGAATGGATCTTCAATGTAGACTTCCTTCCGATTCTCATGATTCAAATTTTGATTCATCGACTGACGCCTGAACATTCATTGATTCAAAACCGAGCAGAAACTTGTTATTACCGATTTTTGACCTCCGAATCTCTCATGGAAATGTATTGCGCTTCGAAGTCGAATTTGAGGTAGTAATGAAGGAATTCTATGAACAGTTCTGCAATTGAAGATGGGTTTCCGTGAATTTGAGGTAGCTCTCTGGGTAGTGGAGCTCCGAAATCCAAACGAAGAGGGTACACTTGATCGTTCTGCGCGATGAAGTTGTCATCTGAAAGTGGAGAAATAATTCATCTGTGATGGATTAATGTCGTCACCTTTATAAAGTTTTGAAAGGTTCGGAAGGATTGGTGGATAAGCGCCACATTGAAGAAAGTGGATCACAAGGATAACGAGAGCGTAGCTGAAATAGACGGTGATGAATTCAATAGTGAATAAACTCGAACCTATTGAAGCCACCATCTTTTGGCTTTTTTACACCTGAACTCGTCGCCCATTTCTTCACAACTGCACATAATGGCGCAAATCGGTTATCGACACTAAAAAATAATCAGATTATGACAAGTATATAGCGAGTATTCTCACTTTGTGAGGTGCCTGATCATGAAGGAATTGTGCATTGATGACAGAAACGGTTCCATAACAACACTGATGTCACATTCGATGCCATCGACCGTTTCGATTTGCAAAATTTGAATTTGAGCTTGAACAAGGTTCACGCCCTTCTCCGGGTTGATTCGTGAGCTGATCTGCTCGTCTTTCTCTAAAATGAGACGCACGATTTGAAGGATTTCCAGCTGCATTCTGAAAGTTTCATTTTCAGTGAATTGTTTTTGAAGTGGCTACGAACTTTCTCCATAACCAATTTCTTTCATGCTCATTTGAAATTAGTTCGGGATGCATCTCTTCTAGAAGTCTTGCTGCTTGGGGAATGTGAATTGCTACATCTAAATCACTGTTTTTCGTAGCCAAGCCAGTGACTGTACTTCCTGTCGGTACTACATTGAACAGCCACATCGGATTATGTTTTGAAATAATGTTCTTCAGTTGATAGCACAAATCCATTTTCCGCTCGAACTCCTCGGTTGGCTGAAAAACTATTTATAAAGCTATGGGATTAAATCAAAGAAATTCTATTACCTGCATTGAATCCTCGAAATAATCGGCCATTTCACATGAAAGCATGCATAATTCATCGTGATAAGCGGTTATGATCGGTGTGAACTTTTCTTGAAACTTGTGGTACGAATCGAGATTCGGGTGAACACGGTATGCATTTTGCAAAGCCTCTTCAAACATTCTGGACGCTGAAAAGGTTATACGCTTTACTCGTATCAAACAAATCTTTGAAACGGCTAAGATGAGCAAAGCTGCAAAAATAAAGCACGACTACAGTATGAAAAAGTTCAACAGCGCTGCGAGAACGCCGGGCGCGAACAGAGAAGTTTTGAAAAGTTAACTTTTTTACTCTTTCCGTACAGCTTCTCCAATTTTTTGCTTTTTTTTCGATAAACTGAAGTTCTCAATCAAATAATAAAGTGATTTAGATGTATAGACCGCATTCTGTAAAAAAAAATTTACCGCCATATTAATAAAATTTCCGAAATTCTCAGATGAGCGAACGGAACTTCTCAACTCCCGTCGAAAGGTCTATAAACCGGCTTGCGCTGATTCAGCAGGCTGCTCAACGAAGTGGAGCACTCCCAGCTGCTGGACAGTTTCGCTACAGCAAACTGTCACCTTTCGATGTCTCTCAAATGTCGGGAGTTTCAATTTCAATGGTATTTAGAACTATTTTGATATATCAAAAAATTTCGCAATGATTCACTCAGATCGAACGCGGTAAAATTAACGGTCATGAATTCATTCGAGAAATGGAATGGCTTCAGAAAGAGACGATGAACAGGTGCTTCCTAGACGCGGAAATGTGGACGAACGAAATAATGGCATATCTCCCGAACGAATGGTGCATCGGGAGTGAATCAGATATTTGGAGTTCTGGAGTGAAGCCGTTTCTGAACGACTCATCGTCTTCTATCAATTCTCCTCCACCAGCAGCTGTGAATATTCCTGAAAATAGTACGACATTTCGGGCGAAATATTCATCGAAATTCGCTCGCTCTTTAATGAAAAACAAAGACTATCGAAGAGCTTCAACGTTCCTGGAGAAGACGATGAAAGATAATCGAGCAGATCGCTTCTTATACTACAGAAGTCTGTTCCTAGCGTATTACCAAGAACATCTGGAAAATGATAGCGAAGGAATTGAGAGGAAGACCAGCTATGCAGAGGATAGATCACCGTTTGCTGTTTTGTATCAGGTAAGTTTAATGAATCCTTATGAATCGTATAACTTTTTTTCCAGAAAATGATTGATGAGAACCTTCGTGAAAACGAAGACATTTGGTTCGAGTATTTGATTGGGTTGTTTGAAATCCAACTCGGACTCAAAGTGGAAGCAGAGAAATCATTCCGAAGTGTCATCCGCAGAGATCCCAGGTCTAAAATTCGTTCACTATTTGAAAAAAAAACTGTGTATTTTAGAATTTGGCCAGCATGGGAAGGTCTTTCGCGACTCGTCATTGATATTGAAGATGCGGATGTTTTCACTCGAAGTTCAGATATCAAGTCAGTGTGGATGAGTGATTGGTTCATGGTTCTCGTTCTACAACGCTTCCATCAACATTCGATGGCGATTCAAAAGGCCGAGCAGCTGGTGTCTCGGGGTTTAACCGGAATCCCAATGATCATCACAAAGATCGGAGCTTGCTCAAATGCTCGCCACGACCATGATCAAGCTATCGCTAACTTCATGGACGTCAGGAAAATGGACCCCTACAGATTGCATGATCTCCATCTGTTGTCAGATTCATTATATATCCGAAATGATCAGCAGCAGCTATCCTCGCTTGCCATGGACGTCTATAAAGCTCACAAGTTCAGATGGGAGACTTGCTGTGTGGTGGCAAACTACCATGCTATGCGTCGTGATAACGAGCATGCCATCAGATTCTTTCAACGTGCTCTTCGTCTGAATCCAGGCTTCGCTGCGTTATGGGTTCTGATTGGACATGAGTTCATGGAGATGAAGAATAATGCAGCGGCGTGTGTCTCTTATCGCAGAGCTATTGAAATTGATCCCGCGGATTTCCGTGGTTGGTATGGTCTTGGTCAAATGTACGACATTATGAAAATGCCTGCCTATGCACTCTACTACTATCAAGAAGCTCAAAAGTGCAAGCCACATGATTCACGTCTGCTGGTTGCTCTTGGAGAAGTTTACACCAAGCTCAATCGTATCGAAGATGCTGAGAAATGCTTCACGGGTGCGTATCTCTTCGGTGATGTCGAAGGAAACGCTCTCTGGAATTTGGCGAAACTTCACGAGAAATTCACGACCACTTATCAAGCTTCACAAGTGTTCGAGGTTTTTCTGGTGGTCTATGAATTGGTGACGTCGGCGGAGGAGAAAGTCATCTATGCGGTAGCGTATTTGGCCAATCATTACTTCAGAATTAAAAATTTCGATAAAGCCAGCGAGTTTGCAACTAAATGCATGGCTTATGATACTGTAAGTTCTCATAAACGATTTTCTCGAGTAAACGTCTTTGTTAAGCTGTGCTCGGAGGGAAATCGTTTGTTCCGTGAGATTGCGAATGTTCAACAACGAGAAGCCGAACTTGATGCACGTGGAGAGCAAGCTGAAGAGCACGAAGCCGCTGGTGAAGCAGAGATCCCTCCGGAAGAGTGAGAGATTATTTTGTGTCTTTCCCTAATTTTTTTTTTCAGTGACCGTGATGAGATGTCAGAGGGTGAAGATGAGCTGTCATTCTAAACAGGGTCTATCCAAATCAGATAATTCTATTATCACTTTTTCATTTGCCATGATTTTATATCTACTGCTCGAATAAATACGTTATGATTATCATAAGTTCCATCTCCCTTACTGAACAATGCGGAAAGAACCAAAACAACGACACTCCGTTATTCCGCCGTGCGCGCTTCTCGGAACATCTGTTTTTCCTCATTTTCTTCACCAGTTTCGCTCTATTTGGCTTCCAAACTTTTTACAATGTCTGATGATGAAGCTATATCTGTTCCGGATGAAGAGCCCGCTTCAGTACCTGTCAAAAACACTGTAAAATGGTAAAACTTTTATTGAAATCGATTTATTCACCCCTTATAAAAGTTCCAGGACCGATAATGCCAGTTCTCAGAAAGTCATCAGCAATTTGGAAAAGTTTGTGATCAACCAAAAGCTTGACAAAAGCTACAAAAAAATTGTGAGATTAAAAGTTTATGATCAGAAAGTATTTTGGCTGATCTTAAGGCTACCGATGGAATTGCCAGTAGTAAAAGAACATTGGAGTCTCTCCTGGCGCGTAACGGCGGCCACCAAAACATTCTGAATGAAGAAATGAGCAAGATCAACAACAAAAACTATACATTAGATGCCAACGGACGAGTGTGTCTCGTAAAGAACTCTGCCAATGAAACTAGCAGACACCAAGAGGTATATCAAAATGAGTAGAGCTGTTTGATACGACAAATCAAAAAGTTCCAGCTTGTCCTTCTTCAAAAAGATACGCATGAGCTCCGGTGTCTTCGTGAGTATTTGATGCTCGCACTTGAAGCCATAATGCAGAATCACCGGGAGATGATGGTGAATTATGTGAAGAAAGTCAGAGAGCGACCAAGGCAAATACCACAATCAGCTATCGACAACGCCATGGTTAATCAATTCTAATTTTACGCATTTAAAATCTAACTTTTTCTAGAAAAAATCAAATACTCGAATTCTCGACGAATTCGCTCAAATGACGTTAGCCGTGGACGAATCTATTGCTCGCGAAGAACTCAAATCGGAGCATCGGCAAAAACTGAAAAAGTCCGTCGAAGCGGAAACTTTTCTGATGAGAATGATGCTCGAATTGGAGGATATACGCGAAGCGAATGTTGATGATTTGGTGGCCTCTTGGAGGTGAAAATGATGGTTCGGACAACATTCATAACTTCTGTTTCAGAAGTCATCAACGCGCTACAAAACCACAACCTGAACCAAATCAAGCCGCCGGAGATTCCTCTAGCTGATGTTCAACCTACAAAAATTGTAATTCTCTGTCATAATACTTCCTCGAACTAGAATCTCAGCAACTCAATTATCTAATTATTTGTATCATTCTTTCCCCATCACTTTTAAACAAGGTCCTTGTGAGTCTTTCCGCTTGTCTTCTGTACTTGTAATTCTTTCCCCCTATTGCTACTGTCCTGTAAATGTTCACTTCTTGATTGCATTGCTTTGTTTGGTGATCTGAAGTCCCCATCTGAATAAAGAGGGTTCCAAGGAACAAGAGTGAAAACACAATCATGCAGAATATTCATACAGAATTTCGTAGAATCAGGATTCATGGAAATATGTTATGGGAACTCTGGATCATTGTTGCTAGCATTTCTTGGTGAAGTATCTTCACTCTCGAAATATTTATGCTGCAGAAGTTTAGAAGCAGTTGGACGCTGCGTTGGATCGAACCTCATCATGCTTTGAATAAGATCCAAAGAAATTTCAGAAGCCAGAGGTATCGCTTCTTCGAATCTCGTGTCTGTTGAACCGTCCAAGGTGATGATTCTCATTACTGGTAACTCGTTTACTGTTGGCCACAGTTCAACAGTTGGCTTGCCAAGGACAGAGATGATTTTGTTGAGCTTTAAATTCTTACTTTGCCTGGTGAAAGTTGTAATACCACTTACCATTTGGATCTGACCTTCGCCTCGAAAAAGTGGATACCTTCTATACATCTCTGCCAAAACACATCCTGCTGACCAGATGTCAACCGCAGTCGAGTGATTCGGAGCTTCCAGAAGGATTTCGATGGGTCGATACCAGAGACTGACAGTTTCTGGAGTCATGTTAACATTGGGATCTGCATATCGAGCCAGACCGAAATCGCCTATCCTTATGCAATCATTAGCATCCACCATCAGATTTTCAGGCTGAAAATAGAAAATACTAAAAATACAAAAGAGAAAAAAATTTGTTCAAAACTTAGATACAAACCTTAATGTCTCTATGAATGATATTTTTCCCATGGAGGTACTGCAGACCAGTGAGCAGTTGCTTTATGAACTTCTGAATCCGGTTAGATTCGAGTGCTTCATCTTCGTAAAGCGACTGCAGATCTCGTGGATATCTTTCAAACACCATTGCGTTTCGGATCTTTTGAACATCATCGAAATTTCGTGTTTCGAATGATTCCAGAAGATCCACGATATTCTCGTGACTGATGACCTTCAGAATATCAAGCTCTCGACACTCTCCAGCATGTCTTGTAACTTTCAGAATCACCTGAAGTTTGGCTATTAACAAGATACTCGAATTTAAGCCTACCGATTTTTTCGCCTTTTTCTGAGTTGCTTCAAATACTTCACAGTCGGAATTTTTGTTATCGTTTGGCGTCAGCAATTCTCCAATTATGTAATCTTCAAGCACAGATTTCAGTTCCAGCATTTTCAACTGAAAGATCCTGAAAAAGTATCTCAACGTCTTGCGGACTTCGTGTACAGATAATTTGAAGCACAAAAAAATGCAGTCTTATCAAGGGAAAATTGTTTAGGCAGACCACGCGCGTCCGCACCACTAATATGGCAGAGTGTGAAAATCCTAGTCCCCCGCGGGGACCAGGATTTGGGCCTTGCGACTTCGGCTTCTTTTTTACAGGCAACTTCTATTTCAGGTTCTCCAGTCAAACTTTGACAGTCGAAAGCAGCGCATTCAGTTCCAGAAGGAAAAATGGAGTATGATGGATCACGTTCGCATTTAGTTCTAACTTTTTTTTTCTTGCAATGGTCAGGCTGTTGTAACATACAGTGGCGAGAAATGGTGAGGGTCACTTTGTTCAGCGATTCATAACTTTTCTTAAACTTGTCCAAAACTCATAAACTTTCTTGTAAAATTTAGAAAAAGTCTTCAGTAACACACCTATACGTTTTTTTGAACATGGAACATTTTCAGAATTTCGGAGCCAAAAAGGTATGATTGTTTTCGTTGGCTAAAACTCGGCTCAAAATAGTTCAAATGAGCTCAGATTTTCATGAAAGATGCGTTTTAAGTTGGTATACAATATTCTGCAAAAATTTCGAATTTTGAAGAAAATTTTTTTTGCCCAGTTCATTACTTTCAAAAAAAATTTATAGTAAAAAAGTTGAACTGGGCAAAAAAAATGTTTTCTTCAAAACTCGAAATTTTTACAGAATATTGTATACCAACTTGAAACGCATCTTTCATGAAAATCTGAGCTCATTTGAACTATTTTGAGCCGAGTTTTAGCCAACGAAAACAATCATACCTTTTTGGCTCCAAGCCTCATAACTTGAGAGCCCATCGTTCAAAATCCTCCAAACTTGCCATGATGACTATTGAGACTGTTGGACACATTATATCCAAAGAAACAGCTTGAAGGGACCAACTTTGAAAAAGTTATTTGATTTATTTCCGGGTGACGTCTACATCTGAAAGTATTCTGAAAATTCTGAAAATGTTCCACGTTCAAAAAAACTTATGGGTGTGTTACTGAAGACTTTTTCTATATTTTACAAGAAAGTTTATGAGTTTTGGACAAGTTTAAGAAAAGTTATGAATCGCTGGACAAAGTGACCCTCACCATTTCTCGCCACTGTATGCAGCTTTCCACCCTTTCATCATTTTATAAACACTTTGGCTTTGGTGAAGGCTGGCATAACCGGATAGAATTGTTTTAAATATTATGCATGTTTGATTGAGTTAATTTTCATGTGACTATTTTTGAAAAAATAAACCTTTTTATTGTGTGTTTTGTTCATACTATGAAATTCAACATTGAATGACGTTCATGTCTGACAGCCAGAATCAGAAAATAAAGTTCTTAATAATTCACGAATTCTGCATCTGAATCTTAACCTGCACGAAAACACCCTGCACTTTACCCTGCATGTCTATTTCTGAAGTGGTCTCGGGTCTAAGAACTCGGCACATCCTTCGCCAATCTGAATCTCGATGTCTTCCCGTTCAAGCTAGCCTCTCCAGGGCCCATCTCTGGTAAAGGAGTACATTCGGTCGTCACCGTTTACAAGAAACTCGTCAAACTCTCGGAGATTCTGCGAACGACTGCATAATCAAGAACGTCGCCGAGTTCGCTAGCGTTCTTCTGGGAATCGACCGCTCTACAGCAATCGCGCACACCAACAAGATCCCGGCAGTTCATCTCCAATATTGTTGGAAAAACTATATGTACGTCTCTCTGAAAGGGTTGTTGAAATGGGATCCGGCTTCAATTAACTATTTTCGATCGTTTGGTGCCCATGAAAATTAGTTTATTAGGAGCTGCGTTCAAGAGTGACACAGTCAGACGAACATACGGAAGTTCTCAAACGTTGTTGGTGAAAAAAAATATGAACAAAATGTACATTCTCTGCTTCGAAAAACAAGAAAAACGTCATTGGTTGGCGAAAAACATATTCACACTAATAAGGCTTCTTTCTTTTCCTATTTTCCTAATCATTCGGTACTAGACACCTGTCCATTCTGCCGACCCTCTATCTAATTATGCAAAGGGCCTCGGGTCTCCTCTAAATGCACACTATTTCCTCCTTTCCATGACAACCGGGGGAGCACTGAAGCCTGAGTAAAGAGCCGCATTTCTCTGAATCTCTTGGCGTATTTGACGCTTGTTCTTGACGACTGAAGTTGTTACTTCTCCCTTTCTTACAACTACTTCAAGATTTCTGCATGAAATTGTCTGGTGAAAATGTCAGAGGATGATATGAAAGAAATCGAGGAGAATACAGAGAAAGTTAACTTAGAGATCGCCACTGAATCCGACGGAGATAATGATGATATGTAAGTTCCCTTTCATCCATTCTTCAGAAATATGAACTGTTGGTTTCAGCACAATACCGGAACTTCCCGAAGGAAAAGTTTTAGAACTACGACTGCTTTCGAACTGGGGTGATCCCAATTTCATTGGTCTCAACTCAGTGGAGATATTTACATCGACTGGGGAACGAGCAAAAATTGAAAAGGTCATTTTTGTTCTGAAGAAATACAGTTCAATCAAGATGTCACTTTGATTTGATCTCAATTATCGTGAATGTGTTACAGTCTTGCGCCTTTCCCAGTCGTCTTTTTTCATCTGTTGTATGAGTTCTTGGGTTGAACTTTTTCTCATAATTGGGGTCTGAGTAAAACCTCTACTAAATGTTTAGACTCTGAAATGAAAATCAGCAAAATGCTCACGTGATTCGAGTAATGACCTCACAAAGTTGAGTCCTATAGTGATATTGGAGGTAGATTATTGGAGAGATGGAAATTTCACATCAAAGTTCACTATAGGATCCCACTTAGTGAGGTCATAACTCGAATCACGGAGCATTTTGCTGATTTTCATTACAGATTCTGAATCTTGGAGCGGTTTTACCTAGACCCATGTTATGAGAAAAGGTTAAATAGGTGAAGCCGAGGAATCATTTTGTAAGTAGTCATTTTGGATTTTTAGATGATATCATTCCGTTTTTAAAACAAAGTTTCCAGATCACAACGAATGTCACCGAATACACTGGCAACCTTGAATCCCTTCTGGTTGAGCGAATCCGATGTAAGGACACCGAAAAAATGTGGTGCGCCAAGAAATCTGACGAAAATCCAGAGAAACAGATAATCTTGAGACTGGAGCTGAAGGAAATCACAAAACTTGCATTGGTCAGATTCTGGGTAAGTTCATTTCTGGGGTTTCGATATTTCCGTCAGTGACTTCCAGAACTACAATGCTTCGAGAGTTCATGCTCAAATCGGTGTCCGGTGTTTGGAGATGAGTTTCGATGGGAAGGGAATATTCAGAGGAGAACTAGAGTGTGCATTCTCTGCTGACTCGGAGTTCACACCTGTCATGGGAGAGGTGAGAGAATGAAAGAAAGGGAAAGCCTCAACTCTTTTCTTTCAGACGGTTTTATTCACAACGTCGGAGAATATTCTAGAGCTGATAGCACAACACGATATCTGCTTGATCAATGTTCCCGAAGATCCGATTCAGAATGCAACGCTAGAGTTGCTGAAAGCAGATCATCTGACTCCATATCGTCCAGCTACTAGTGAGGAGAAAGATACACCAAACACTCCCGTTATCAATGCTCCTGCTCCAAAGTTTCCACTTGCTCCTCCGCCAACTGGTTACAGGCAAGATGTCAAAGGTGATTCCAAATAATTGGTCTCAAAACCTCATATTTGATTTTCAGTTCTTCACATTGAACTTCTGACCAACTGGGGAATGAATGGGTTGATTGGGTTGACCGGATTGGAACTGGTTGATGATCATAACCAACTTATAGATGAATCCCAGTTTACTCTAGTCACTTCTGATGGAAACAAGGAACAGACTGTCAAGCATGAAAAATCTGAATTCAATCTCAAGACTTGTCCTAGTTTTTCAGACTGTTCAATGGCCGCAACTTGACACGGGATCCTCAAGACATGTGGCTTGTCGATTTCGATCCCAAAAAGCCAGCCACAATCACGATAACCTTCCATGAAAACGTTGCTTTGAAAGCAATCTCCATCTGGAACTACAACGCAAGTTTTGAACTCTCGTATGCGGGAGCAAAGGCATCGAAAATCTACTTGAACGGAAAAATGGCCAGAAACGTTACATTCCGAAAGGCAACTGGATTTGTGTACTTCGATTATGTTCAAGATATCGTACTCGATCCTAATATTGTGGATCATGATGGGGTGCACAAGGGAATGAGTCACAGTATTGGAGGATGTGAGCCAAATTGAAATAGTATCAAAATAATCAAATTCGAAACTTTCAGTTGTATTTCAAATTCGTCTACTTTCCACTTGGGGTGACGAGTTTTACATTGGACTGAACGGAATCGAGCTGTACAACAGAAAAGGAGAACTCATTAAAGTTCGAGAAAATAGTAAGTTTTTCAGGATCCCTTTCCTACTGACTGATATCCTTCAGATCTGGCGGCATTCCCCGAAAGCGTGAACATTCTTCCAAACATCAAAAACGATCTGAGAACTTCCAACAACTTGATAACTCCACCAAATGACACTGATTTGTAAGTTTTCAACTTCGAAAATCCACAAATAAAAAGCCGCGATTTCAGAGCGAAGCACATGTGGCTGACTGCTCTTCTCCCAAACCGATGTGCCCGTGTGTTTTTCGTGTTCGACGTGCAGACATTCATTTCCAAAATCGTAATCTACAACTACCGTAAGACCCCAGAGCGAGGAGTCAGGCATATTTCTGTAAGTGTAGAAGAAACAGACACTGGGAAATTATCTAGTTTCAGTTAACTGTGGACGACTTGATCATATTCTCCGGAGAAATTCCGCCGAGTACTGAGTCCACAACCGGAAAACTGGAAATCAACTTGATGGATCTTTAATTGATTTTTTACAAGAAACATTTTGAAACCGGTGGGATTTTGTGATTTTTTTTTGATTCAATAATAAATATTTGTCTCGATAATAGCATGCATTGCCATGACAGCCCGCATCTCACTTTGACCGCATTCATCTCGGAAGCGGGTATAAAATTTGATCAATTCGACGGCAATATCACCTACAGTAATCACAAGATCGTCTCTCGATAGAACTTTTCCATATCCCTATGCCCATAATATATGAAATTTTTATTCTCAAAAACCCTTTTCACACTCTCCCCCTCTTCTCTCTCTCTCTCTCTCTCTCCTTTTTCATCTACATCTGTGTCAGTTGCTTTCCGTTGGCGCACTCCCTACCCTCTCCTCTTCACTCGTCCCGTGCTTTTGCCGTTATCTTTGGCGGCTCCGGTCTTACTTTAAACTGATAATCAAATAGATAAGAATGAGTCTCAAGAACCTTCCCCTCACAACGGTAAAGAATTGCACGCATTCTGTAGAACAATGAGTTTCGCTCCCAATCAGATGCTGAGTGCGGATTTGATTCAGTTGTTGTTGGCAAATCAAGGAGCGACGACTTTGAACTATGGATTGTTGAATCCGGTCAATCAATTAATCGCAGCGAATCCACTTATCGGAGCACTTCCCATACCAACAGTGAGATTTTGAATTTTGTTCAAATTTTCATTCATATTTCAGCCAGCCCCTCAACCATTCCAATTCCTCCCCCCACTGCCAACTCTTGCTCCAATTGCTCCGACTCCAATCTTCACAACCCCCATTTCTGCATTCCCTCCACAACCTTTAGTGAAAATAGAGGAACCAGTCATCAAAGCTGAGCAGAATGATCCTCAACCCTCTACATCCAAAGTTGAAGAATCCATTCCATTCGAAATGGGAACTATTCCAACATCCACCTACTATCCGACACATTTCATGCGAGGAACACAGCTGCATATCGACAATGGGAGCATCAAAAAAGTTGAAGACTTGTCGTCGGATGACTTTTTGAAATGTGCCTCGGAATCTGAAGACGTCACTGTAAATGCGTCAATTGTGAAGTCAATCAGTGTCAGCAAAGGGGGAAGTGTCACGATTGTGTTCGAAGTTGGAGCAGATAGAGATCAGGTTGGTGAGAGAATCAGAAGAAAGCATGGATGGGGACGAAAAATACTGCAAAGAAAATCTGTCAACTGGCAAAATGAAACTCTGTTGATTGTCTATCTATTGATTGTAACAAAATTAGAAAATCTTGACGCTGATATAGAATGTCTGCTAGTTGTGATCTACATTTCGTCAGTTGACAACTTTTTTATACAACTTCCGGAGAAAAAGTAAACTCAAACTCTTCCACTCATCTATCAGGGCATCAGGTGCTCTAAGATGATAATTAGATGACTTTCCAAACACAAAAAAGAACGAGAAATCGGACATGAAAATAGTTTATTGGTTTATGGATTGTATTCGATTGGAAGATTCTTGCGACGGACCATTCCATCTCCTTGGAACCACTCACGACGGAACTGCTTGGCGGCACCATCCGGAGTATTGGTCCACTCGATAGTGATACGGTCGTTGTTGGTGTCCTCCTGTCCGAAAGCAAACGCGTCGCAAGAGACGGCCAAAAGAACGGCCTCCTTTGGGTCGAGCACTCCGCATGGTGGGTCGACTCCGAGACGCTTCATGTTCGTGGTCTTGATTCCGTATCCGATGCGGCGAGCCGACGAGTTGATCACTTTGATGTGATACGTGTGCTTGTCGTCGTACGGAGCATTGAAGACGATCTTGGCGTTGGGCTGGGTCTGGATGTCTCCCGGTGGAACGGATTGAGCCATAGCGATTGATGAACGGTTGTTCGATAACTTTCTACTAGAATCTCTTCTCTTTTATACAGATCTCTTATCAGTGCGCTAGATCTTTGTTCTCAATCCTCGGTATAAAAAACCAAAAGTCCACGGTTAAAACTTGGGTTATGAAGGAACTCGAGGGTTAACGGAGATTATGAAGGAACTCGAGGGTTCACGGAGATAAGTAGCAGGTCAAACAGAACCAATTTTTTCAGATCCCCCTAAAGTGTCAAATCGAGCATCCGTTCTTCGTGCTCGGAAAAGGTTGGAGCAGTTGCAATCCGAGGAAGAGTGGTGAAAACTATGGTTTAGACTGTGAACAGTTACAGGTGAACTCCTTGAAAATACACTTCTTCTTATAGCATACATACTTCAGGTTGATGACGTTTGTGTGATCTTGACCAGAAAACCCGATGAGAGAACCGAATGTGCCGTGGATATTGTGACAGCCGAAAGGGATTTAGAGCTGTTCAGTCAACGAGCTGCCCTTCGGGAACAACTTGTGGAAACTTATTATGAGGTTGAGTCAATCGTATTCAGAAAGGAGAACGAAATTTTCAGCATGTTTCCGGACGGGTTTCAGCACCTCCAGAGGGTATTTGGGCTCATGATCAACTCTTTTCTAGGCAGAGGCGAATGTCGGAATAGAATTCATTATACTTTTTGTGTCTAATAAACTGTTTTGTGGAGAATTTGTTTCTTAAACTATTGAATAATTTTCCTTCGGGTGTCTTGGATTATTGGGCGTCAATTAGAGTGTTTTGTGTGCATAGTTCCGTCTTAGTGTTCGCACACATTTCTTGACTTGCGTCGTCACTTGTGACTGGTCTCTATTTCCTTTCACCCTTCTCTGCGTCTTTTTTATTGACGGCAGCATCGAACACCAGACCGAAAAAGAAGAACCAATATCCCGCTAAATCTCATCACGATGCCGACTTTACTTCATAAGTGCATTAATTGTCGTGCACTCCTCCCTGAAGGCTCACAAAAGTAAATTTCTTTCGTTGTTATTAATTTTTTGATTTATCTTTTTTCAGCGTCACTCAATGTAATAAATGTCAAAAGAATCAGGCCAAATTTGGAACAGTATGTCACCAAGATACTTTTGAGTCAAAACTCCTATTTTCAGCCTGGAACATGTAAATTCTGTCAACTAAACGCTGCGTTCCGCGAACATAAATGTGTCTGGTGTTCGGATGCTGAAAGAAGAACGGGGAAACCATTTGCTTGTGCAAATTGCAAGTTGCATTGCGCGTTTGCGAGACGTGATTCTGACAAGGTTCGTGAAATGCGTGATCCTTTGGTGAAACCTGTACTGTTGCAGCACGAAGATTTTGCTCTACTCTGCCGTTTGTGCATTCAACAAGCCCGCCAAACGAATCAAACGATGCTCAGCGGAGTCACTGTTCCTATAAAAAAGGATAAATCTGGCGACTCTTCATCGGATCATCACCGCCACCGTCGTTCATCTCATCGTCACAAAGATCGAAAGGATGACAAACACAAGAAACATCATCACCATGAATCTAGTCGACACGCTCAAAAACGTCGCCATCCTGAAGAAACCGAGAAAACCGCTTCCACATTTTCGAGTGTGCCACCACTTGCTCCTAACAATGAGAACGGAACCGGGATCCCTATATTCGGAGCCCCCGGTGAAAACATCGAGAAACACCATAGGATGGAAGATGAGATTCGACGACTGAAGGCAACGATCGCAGAGAAAGATCAGCTGCTTTTTGAGAAGGACAAACAGGTAAGGACCTGTCATCATGATGATCATCACTTTCCCTTTTCAGATTAATCTTCTAAAAGCGGAAGTGTTCATGGCAGAGAAGCAACATCGTGATCGTCTTCATAAAATCAACAAAGAAAAGGAAGATAATATACGAGCCATCGAATCCATCAGAAGCTCAAAGATCAGCAAAAAAAACTAATGCCTGTACTTTTCGTTCATTTAATGTTCCCCTAATATCGAATAACCTACTTAATTTCTGTCATCATGCTATACTTCTGTAGTTTTTCTTGTTTCATTTTCTCCGAAATCAAAGGTTTGCTAAAACATGTACCAAAGTGATCCATTTCCTTCTTTCCCCCGGTTGATCCGGTTTCAACACACGTCTGCTGTTAGACATAGCCATTTCTGTTTTACTATGATTGAAATACCTTCTAATTTGTAAAAGTCCTCACCTTCTTACCATGTGAATCTAGTTCTTGTTCTGATTAACAAACTGAAAATGCTCAACATGTATAATAGTAAATAGTTCTTTGTCATGTAATAAATCCGTTGTAAACTTTGGATATATCAGAATCTGATGTATTGCAAAATACTTTGGCTGGGCAATTTTCAATTGCAGACAATCCAAAAATGTTATTTTAAGAAAACAACGTGCAGTTTCTAACAAAAATATTCAAATTCAGACTACGAGGCTTCTGCGAAAGTTTCCTACAAATTTGAGTGATGTATGGCATTTTGATCTACCATGTTTGCGCCAAGTCTACTGTGATGAAAAAGAAGGGAATTCCCGTTGGAAAGTTTCTTGCAATCAGCCCTTTTAAACTTCTCTCACACTATTAAACATGCAATATTGTTCGGAATTAGCTGTATTTCCTCATCTCAGTTTCACCAACAGGTATAATTTCCATCTGTTTGTTCCCCAAATAATTATTTGACTATTCAGAATGAAGCTTTCAGTGAAATCGCTGAAATTTCGAAAATACCACCAACGGTTTCCATACTCAATAAAATCGATGAGATTTTCTCAGTCATACGGACCAGTCAACCTGAACGGAGTACCTGAAGAAGTTGGTACAGGAGAATTGCACGTGGAATCTGTTGTTTTCCATTTTGCATTCAACGAAGTGACTAACAAAGTGAAGATCACATGCTCGTTGACTCCAGGCCACGAAAGAATCTTAGATGACAAATCTGCTTCGAGAAAGTATTTCCAGCATTATTTGAAGTCATCAAAATGCTCGGTTCAGCATTTGCACCTTGTGGTTGGTTGGGAAAACAAGGATTTGAATGTATCCATCTGTTTTCCAGGAGTGTGATCGTCCGTTTCGAGGAATGACTAATTTGAGAGTTCCCTCATTGACCTGGGTTTTGAACGAAAGCAGACAACATGCTCTGTTCCAGAACTTTGCATTTGATCATATTTTCGAAAAGTTGGAGTTTGTCAATTGCCGGGCAGCGGCGTTGTGTGACCGGCAGGTATTGTGTTTCGACGCAGTCGCACAACTTCAAAAGCATTCATCCGGGTTCACAGTGAGAATATCAAGAAATAGTTAACTAAACAAATGGAGTTCTCATGATGAGCAATGTTTCATAATTTGACAACTTTTCGAAATTCTTCATGCGAACCGAGATAAACGTCTTTAGAGTTACGACAGAATTTGCTCACAAACATCCATATTTTCAGACCCGAAGCGCAAAACATCTCTTGGTGGAGAACAGAGGAATCTATGAAGAATTTGTTATTGGAAATGAGCTCACACTAATTGCTCACTGCTTCACTGAACTCAAAAATAAACTGCACGTAATTCAAGGATTCAATCACATGGAATCCTTCATCGCTTTATGTATCGTAAGAATATCTCCGAATAAACCAGCAACAAATCCACATCATTTCAGTATATCGAACACCCTCGTATACTCGTTGGATCCTCCTTCACCGGCCGCTTCAAGCCTTCCCCATATCTCAAACACTTCCTCTGGGATACTCTTCTCAAAGATCCGAAGGCATCTGAAGGACATATTCAAGGAAAGCTGTGTCTGGTCTCCAAGTTGAGGAACGATTTCATCGTTGCTGTGTTTCAAAACTATTTCGATGATGACGACGAGGACATTGAAAGCTTCACAGTTTTAAAGCTGGAAAGAAACATGGAAACTGGCGTTGACGAATTGAGCGATCATCTGGAAGAAGTACAACTTCATGAATCCTCAACTTCGTGAAGATATTAGTTTTCACTATTCGTTGGAGAACAGCTTCAAATTCTTTTCCTGTACTCATGAATGTCTTGTCACTATATCTATTCCGAAAAATAAAACTTTGCTCCCTTTTTTTCTCACCAGAATAAACTATTTCAAAAAATGAATCAATGAAATGTCATTTTCCGAGTCAGCGGGTCCCGGCAGGGGGTTACGGTAGGTGGATGAGTATAGAAAGCTTCGGATATCCCCGAAGCGGAATCGTGTGTCGAATATTATCAAATCCACGAGAAGAGAAAACTATAAGAAAACAGCTTCCCTTACACAGCCCAGTGGTCCAGAGGTTTCTCGACACGGGAGTACAAGTCAGAACGAGACGATCAGCTGGTCCTGATGTCTTATGCAGCTCTGCTCAGTGCAACAGTTACCTTGTCCATACATAAAGAATCGGCATCGCTTTACCTGTGCAAGTGCTCGCAAGAAACTCGAAACATCAGATGAAGGTTGAGTCTAACAAAGACGATCCCTTCCCACAAGACAGCAAGAAAAATGACTTGGAAAGTTCTAGAGTGGAGTAAGTTCCGATGTCACTGTCAGTGAGAGACATCGAGAAAAGCATAAGAAAAATGACAGTCACCTCAGTCAGTTTAAAGATAGATAGGAGGATCAAATCATGGATCGGAGATGCTTTTGGAAGTGAAGATTGAAGAAGCAACTGAGTTAACTAAGAACGTTTCGGTCTGGAAAATGGTGGGGAGACTTCTCGAAAATGAGAAAGATTATATACAAGGAGACCTATAATATGAGCTAGAAGAATATCAATCTGGATGTGATAACTCTATCAATTCTACTTCGTTTGCCCTTTATTCATACAAAAATGTTGCCATGAAGTTTCAATTTTTTATTAGAACACTCGCTTCCGATTCTGAATTCTTCAAAACCTACAAAACCTACAGAGTGAGGTACTTTTGACGTGCTCAAAAATTGTCTGAAACTTTGAGATGAAACAATAAAAACGTGTGCTCTCAATTTCTCGCGTGACCTGCGTGAATTCACGTGGATTTGGCATTTCTTTCAGACACACGCTTACGTGAGTTCTCCAGCTTTTATACGAATTTTGACCTAGTAAATGCATCTCTCATCTCCGAACCCGAATCCAAATCTGAATTCACAACGAACATCCACCGTACCACCGCCGATAGCAATTTTTATATTTCCATTTAAAGGCGCTTACCTGGAAAGAGTCAACGGGTCTCGACAGGGGTTACGGTAGGCGAGCGCCAACGCGACATTTTCAATGGCGGCGATTTTGACGAACGTCCCGTTTTCAGCTCGTTTTTTGGCAACCCGATCGGCGAATTCGGACGTGGGTATCCGCCTTTGACAGTCGCTAATATGATAGTGGCTCAACCAGAAAAGATTTCAGAGCAAATCGGTAAGAGCATTTAAAATTGATATGCAAGAAAAGGTATTATTTGAAGATAGCATTTTGATAAAATTTACAAATTCTAAAAACAATGAAATTAATTCAGTTTCGAATTATTCCAATTAATGTAAATTTTCAGAGGAAAGAGCTCGGCAAAGTCGGTCGCCATCGGCCGATTCAGTGAGTCGTCTGCATCAGCAAAGTGGGGGCTTTGCTTCACAAAATCTACAGCCAAACCAATCAAACGCGCAACAAAACCAACAACGCCGTGGAAGTGTTTCGAAAGACACCGCCGGCGGTTATTATCCGCAACAGAGCCAGAACAGTGGTGGTGGTTACAGAAAACGTAGGTTTTCATGGTTTTCACTGTACAAAATGGTTTTCAGAGAGCTTCAGTCAACGTGGTAGCCGCAGCAATAATCAACGCAGTGGT
This sequence comes from Caenorhabditis sp. 40 LS-2015, assembly GCA_900536305.3. Classification (NCBI taxonomy): domain Eukaryota; kingdom Metazoa; phylum Nematoda; class Chromadorea; order Rhabditida; family Rhabditidae; genus Caenorhabditis; species Caenorhabditis tribulationis. The sequence goes on along the minus strand of LR543674.1, from coordinate 230,094 downwards.
AATAATTACCAACAGAATGGCGAGAATCTCGGTACTAACTTCCAACAAGGTTATCAGCCGAAGCAGCGGAGCTATCAGAAGTAATCCACTCGTTATAATTTTGGATGAAACATTTTAAATTTTAGTTATTCCCAGCACAATTCGAAGCAAGGATTCTTTTATAATTCGAGGCCGATTTTCAATTCAACCGGTAGGCGTGTCTATGTAAGTCGTCAGCCCACATCAAAATCATTTTTAAGCTGAACACGGCTCATACTCGGTCCGCCGCCAATCTCCGTCTTCACCGTCATCGCCGACGCCTTCAACAACTAACACTTCCAACAGAAATACAGTTCCAGCTCCAATTCTTCTCCGTCACGTTGAGTCAGTGCAGACTGATAAGCTTCTCGAGCAAGAGCAACACCACGAAGCCAAAATTCATCAATACAGATCTGCGGGCACGGCTCCAGGTGGCTATTCTAATAGGTACATAATTATATTTATATTTGTTTTATTCCGTGTCAATGTAATATTAAAACAGCTCTTCTCCCTATAAGCAACAGCCTACGCCAACCACACCTTCTGACAAACGCAGTGATACCGACGAGTGGCCATCGCGATTTCAACATCCACCTCCTGGTCTTCAAAATCAATTCAGACGTTCGAATTCCCTTTCTTTGAAGCATCCACCGAAACGAACTTCAGGTCATGACAATATTCCGCCGCCAATTGAGCTCCAGCGTAAAAACCCGATTCCTTCGGTTCCCATTGAAACAGCTTCCAACAGCCAACCAACGACGCCATCATCTACTGAACGGCAATTCAGAGGTAAGAATATCCATAGCTTAAATGAAGAACCCCGTTTTCTCAGCTGTTCCGAAAGACAATCAGCTAGGAGACAACGTGGATGCCAAACATCCATGTTTCGCTGACGAACGCATGCATAGCGCTCTCTATGGGTAAGGATTTCAACCTTTTCACTGCTCCAGTTCTCAGAAATCATATTTTTGTCTGCGGCAACATCTATTGGAATGTGTCCTCTGCCCCTGTTGTTCATTTCGTCAGATGCCTGTCTTTCACATTTTCTTGTACAGAAGGAGAGAGAAGATGTTCGTCATCTCGCTTTTTGCTATGAATGTAACCAGTTCATCACCAATAACAATTATCTGAAAGATGGCGGAAGTTGACATCTTCGAGGAAAACAATGTAGATTATCTTGCGAGTAACTCGGCATCGTTTTCGTCGATCGAGAATTTTTCAGTTTTCCTCCTAATTTCACCTTACGTTTTGCAGCTCCTGGTTCAACTCAAACGATATAAGACCATTTGAAAATATGGGGTTTTTTCTTTTAGAGATCAGGTTGTTTAGTGATCTTACTCATTTTGAGGACGCATGTCTCTGTTGGGTCTAAACGTATCCAAGAACCGTTCATTAGAAAGTTGGCGTTACAATAAACTACCATTCTGAAAAACGAACACGGAAGTTAATCGTCTTTAGACTGTAATGCTGCGGGATGAAGTCTTGAATTCCCTCTCAGCAAAGTCGAACATACTCTCTTTTGTACTTAATTTTTTCCTATGATAACTTCTCCGGGTAATACGACTCTTCTTCTGACATTTTCCTTTACTTCTGCTGTTTGAACTCAGTGTATCTTTTTCCACAAGGGAATAAGTAGCACTTTGAGATATTATCTCTATCCATAGTTTCAAGCTTTGTGAGCATATCGATCAAGTCTTGTTGTTAATGCGGACCATCTTCTGAAATACAATCATGAACAGGTGGAACGAATAGATTGGTTTCATTCGCGCTCGTTAACTTTACACTTATTATATCTATGTCACTTGCGATTTTCAGAAGAAAAGTGAAAATCTGCAGTCTCTCTCCCTCTGTCTTTCCATCTGACTTCTCTTTCCTCCTCTTCTTTTTCATTATTATTGTTAGAAACGGCAGCTGAGGATAGAAGATACGAGATACAGAAGATGGGTGTGTAAATGTAATGGCGAAGGGCTTGATATGTATATTCCTATACGACTATATCGTTTCAGCACGCATAAAATGACGAATTCTATCGCTGTTTTTTTTTCGTTAAATGCAACTGCAAGGTCTTCAAAACTTAACTTCACGGTTACTGTATAGAACTGTACTTCTAAATCCCTGTATAGCTATTCTGATGTCAGACTTTTAACAATATGCCAAAAACCGTGACCATTTTCTCTAACACCTCGATTTCTCCCACTGAAAACCGCTGACAGCTGTTCAAATTCTACCATGCGAACGGTGGTTTTTGCTTCTTTTTTGAGAAATTCGTTGGTATTTTGTGGATACAATTGGTCATATAGAAAGATGTCTACAATGAAAAAATTGCTATAGTGTATGTGAAGGGATCGGGAACAAAAAGGACAATTCAACCGTTCCCAGGGAGGAGTTTACAGTGGTTTGTTAAAATGAGCACACATACCGAGGAATAGAGACAAGAGCAGAGACCTTGCAGCACAAATCCAATACTTCTTTCCGCATTCTATCGCCTGCCATAGTGTCGAGAGTTTTACCGATTTCTTTGACGCAAGTGTGTGTTAGTTTCTCCTCGGCCCTACCGCTTAGATCATTGCCCTCCTTGTCCCAAAGCTGCGAACGAAACGGGACGGACGCAATGCTTTACGTGCAGTTTGCCTTGGTTTCTTTTTTCTTACCGCCTATCTCTCCGCATTTATATCTCTGATCTTGCAGTTTTTCCGATAGAAGAAGAACACACTGAGTGTTTTGTTAGTGTTTTCTGTTTTTTTCCCGTTTACTCGCGATCCGTGAATCTCTTCGTAGTAAAGGTCAGGGAGCATTTACGACACTGAATCTCAGCTGTTCCATACCAATTGTTTTTCAGTTTGAGGCTCCAAAAAGCTCTGTTGTATTTCTCTGATAACTCAAGTTTCTACGGAATGTTCTGAATCAGTAACCAGATAATTCTTGAACCCACACTTGTTCGTTATTTCAGTTGCTACGTTTTGGTTTGTAAAACTAGAACGCCCTAGCACAGTTGATCAATTGGTGTGGGCAAACAGTTAAACTAGTTGAACATCTTGGGTCCAAGAGCACTCATAGTCAGGTTACCAATTTATCAAATTTCTGCATAGTCTCGTTAACACTATCTTGCGGAAGGTCACAAGCCAACTTCCAGTTTTGAAATAGATTCCTTGTGGCTATCAACCGTCTATGGCGGTGCCTAGAAACCAGGAAATGACCTTGCCATTTTACCCTCAATTCGAACCGCTTTTCTCGCGTTTCGTCCAAATATTTCTTCATTTCCTTCGATTTGGCAACACTGTAGAACAGATGAAGTGAAAGAATAGCTAACACTGGGTCAATTCTGGCATATGTGTCAACACGCACGGATTTCACTTTATCCTTCCTTCTTTTTTCTTGTTGTGTTTTCAACTGTTTTGTGGGCGATTGCCAATGTGCGATGATGATGGCACACAAGACAACAAACAGTTTCACTCGAATTCCTTTGTTGTCTCCTGGCACAGATCCGCGAATTAAATACATCATAAAAACCCCCACGTGGCTCGAGTTTGCTCACCTGAATCGGCGAGACGACGGTGAATTGCCAGTTTGCAGCCATTCAACACCTTTACCGACAGCTGCAATTTATTCGAAACTTTGAGGCTACGGTATTGTTCTGTCTGGAATAGTAATATTACGTAGCTGTCTGTAATTCTGATACAGACTTTGATCTTTTTAGTTGTAAACAATCGTTGCCACATAATTTGGAACATACAGTCTGTCCTGTCTGCCACCGCTTCTCTCGAATCAATTCACATGTAAATGCTAAAATTCGCTTTTTACGAAGTCTTTCTCTCGAACTACACCTTTGCACACAAAAAGCAACAGTGAGAGGGTGAGAAACTGGTCTCTCCTCTGCGCCTTAGTCTTGCTCCTCCGCACTTTCGCTTGTCAGTGTTTATTTCTCTTCAACCTGCACACACTATCAATACGGTCCTAGAGACTGGACTGTCCGCCCGTGTGGCTGACTATCGATGACGACTTTGGAAAGAGGGGACAGATAACACATATGAACGATGAGATTATTGCAATGGATGTAAAGGGTCGGAACACTATTCGGGTTTGTTGCATTATAACGAAGTTAGTTTCGAATTGGTTTTTTGCCTATTGATAAGAAACTTTTCATAGAGGAAGAAAAAAGTCGAATGTATGTTACAGTCATATTAGGGAAACGAGAAATAAGAAAATTTGAAAAAAATTTAATGCATTTGACCAAATGGAAGAGATCTCAAAAACTTCAAGTAGCCACGTTCCACCCACATGCTTCTTTTTTGATGCTTCTACGATGTCTCTCTCATTGTACGTGTTGATCTTTTCATTCTTATCTTACTACATGCGCTCATTAACATAATCGGTTTCTTTTCTCCCCATGCCATACCATAATTTATCGAAACATGTTCTTGTCTAAGTTCCGTTAGAAACCATCAACTTTTCACAATTTTCAAAATGTTAACTGGTTAAAATTCTTCATTCTTCCGAAAATTTACCGGAGTTTGTTGTTGGCGTCGGCTTGTCGGCCACCGATAATCCAATCAGTTTCATAGCTTTCACTTTTTCTGTGAAAATTGACACTTTGTTGGTCCGACCCGTCAATTTCCTCTATCTTTCAGCCCGTCTTTCATGTCCTCTTTCATAGCTTGATGACCACTTCATTTTGCTGGTCGAACTGTAGTTCGAGTTTTTTCTATTCCATGTCGCTCTTCATTTTTTTAAAATATTCTCTCAATCTTTGAAATTTCGATTATCCCGAATGTTTCTAGAGTCTGAATTCGACCCAACTGCTTGTGCTGTTCCCGGATTAAGTCATGCCACTCTCCACGGGTTCCATCGATTCTGGTTTCTTCGGGTGCACAACAGATGACTCTTCAAAGAAGGGAGACTCTGAAGATCTTCGTAAAGCCTCTCCTCTTTCTATGACCGACGAGGAGGAAACTTCATCGACGTCTTCTTCTGGATTCTCGCAGAACTCGGCTCCTACTGGAGATGCAGCGTTGTCTTCTTCTTCTGTCCCATCCTCGATTTTCCTGACGACGAATTCTGGCTTTTTCTCCAGAAAACAACGAACCCGTGTGCGACGCTCAAATCGAAAACTCAAACGACCAGCGCACTACCTGAATTCGAGATTTGATTCCACAACATCTCTCCTCGCCTCATCGTCTATTTCTGCGGAAACTTCAACCTGTTGTCTTTCGGTAGCTGGGAGTAGCCGAAGCTCCGTATCGTCAGCGACTTCCTCTGTGAACACTTCGATTGATGATCTCGCACTTCGTCTTTACTTCTACTTCAAATCCCTCTTAATCGCAGTGAACAAGCAAAAAACTATATGCGAAAACATCGCCTATCTCGTGAGAGATTTCGATGCTCGATGGGGAAATTCTGGTGTGAGAAAGAAGATTTGTGACCCCAGAGGATGTTTGGCTCCGGTGTATTCTAAGAATCGCGATACCGATGAATCTTCTCGTGAATTAATTTCTCCAGCCAAATTTCCATTGTGTTGGGCTGTTCCACAACCTGCCATTTTTTATCAATTGATGGCCATTGATGTATTGAAATACATTAAATTTTTGGAACGGTTAGAATTTTTAACTTGGAAGTCTAGAGACTGTGTTTCACATCAGTAACACTAGGCTACTCATGTTTTTAATAATGTTCTCTTTCAGAGTTTCGCCACAAGTGAAGTCTCAACAACAACCATCCGGACCTATGATTCAAAACGAAAGGGAAGCATCCATTTCGATCGAAGCTATGAAAGCACTTCAGTTTCAACAGCAACAACAGTGGCAACAAATGGCACGTAACGGCTATTGTGAGTAGAAACCACAGCTTTTTATGTTTGTCATTATTTATTTCAGTCCCTTTTGGTTATGCGTTGGACAATCAGATGAGACAGCTGAAGCAGCAAAGTCAACATCAAAATCTGAATCTGCACAGAGCCTCCTCATTCGATGGGGAAACATCTTCTCTTGGAAAAGTATGTACTCTCCAATCCTCGAATCTTCTGAACATTTTGATTCGAAAATTTTCAGTTTTCGAAATAATTAAACTGAGACTGAATTTTTTGCTTTTCGATGTTCCTTCAATATTTAGAGGAGACTGCATCTTAAATCGGCGCATTGCAAGCTCTCAGTTGTGTTATTTCGGTGATGGAAAAATTCAAAAATTGAACTTTACATGAGAAAACGTTGTCAGCTTCGGTGAGAAGACCTAAAGTTTCTCGCCTAGTTTAGACGTTTCCATTTCGAAAGCATTTTTTTCTTTCAGGAAACTCGCCAAAGAGACTCTTCAAATGAATCCCGTGGCAGTAGTTGTGACGCTGATCCCAACGCCATTTTTCACATCGAAAAGTTGGAAAGCGAGTCCAGTGGAGCAGATCTGGACAAAACACCGACCGTCGATAAAGAAGGACAAACTAAATCGAGAAAAACCGATCCGAAAAGTTGGAAGAAGGATCAACCGATAAAGAACGGTTAGTTCTTTCTCACTGATTGGAGGAATGACTTCGAATTAAACTTCAAATGTCTTGAGTTTTGGGTATTTCCATCTAACACTTCTTGATTGGCATGAAGAGTCGTAAATACGATAACTGTGTCATTGTTATCTGTCGATCCCCCCATGGACCTCTCTTTTTCTCACACATCTCTTTGTCTTCCTACCAAACACCTACTATTTCTTCTTCTGCTTCTCCACCATCGGCACAGTATCTTCACATCGAATCGTCGACTGATTGCGCTCTCCTTTCTATCTCTTCGTCTTTTCAACACTCCGCGATTCGACACACTATATCAACGGCCGTCTACCGTTTTCTCTCAGTTGTGTCTTTTCTCTGCTGTCTCTTCCTTTCTCCGTACTCACTTCCCTCTGCGCCAGCGCACTCCGCAGACTTTTTCGCACTTTTTGTTGCTATTTTGAAAGCGTTTTACTCATTATCTCGGCTGTCGTCCTGCGGAAAAGCTCAAATTTGTAATTTTTGAAATTGTCGTCTCTTGTTCTTTCAGATCATATGTCGAGAACTTCTATTACATGGAAGTTAACGTAGAAATACTCGGTTTTAGGCCAGGTACAAACATCTCGAGTTTTCAAACTCTTCGCGTTCTCACGGTTCCCAGTTCGAATCTTTCCTTTGTTGGATCGCTTTTGAATATTCCGTCGTTTCTCATGTCTTCTGATAGATTCCATTATGCAATTCATGTCTTCAATTGACCCACAAGATTTTCTTCGAATGGAAAAGTCTGCTCCCTATGGATGTGTTTATTTAGATGAGACATCCACTGAAAAACGTCGCGTTACTCATTTTTCTAATAGATGTCTTTATTTCAGTTTTCCTCCTCGGATCTCAGAATATGTCTTCTGCGCCCCGCTCATTTATATCTTCTCTCTTCCTTCTTTTCCTTTTTCCACTTTCTTACCCCGACGCCTTTTTTCGTTTCTTGTCCTGAACTTCTCATTCTCCTTCTCCATTCAATTATTAATTTGAGAAGCAGTAGACTATGGAGTAATAAATACACTATGTTTTGATATATCGAGATAAAAATACCTCAATTTCTCAATGAATTATGAAGCTCTGCACTTTCAGACCAAAACTTGACACGCTTTGATTTATGAAAACGTACACCTTCCAAAATAACGTGACGGATTAGAACAAGAGAAATGTGAAGTCTCGTGATTGGCATCTAATTGGCATATACTAGTACTCGGTCCCTCCGTTTTCTTTGCTTGCTTGTTGACATGTATGTATCATGTGTATAGCGGAGAGCAATAGTACGCTGATAATCGATGAACCTTGTGTTCATTGGCATTTTAACTGTATAGTTCTTCGCTTATTACCTCTTCTCCGTTCTTTCACCCCATTCATCTCAAACTTTCTCGTGTCCACAATACGTCGTAAAGCAATTGCTCAGCTCAATTGAAAGTATACTAAAGGTCGCCAGCCGTTTCTTCTTTTACTCTTTCTCGTATCTCTTCAGATTTTTTCACTCCAGGACAGCTGATATCATGACCTTTCACGAGTATATTGTTCTTACTATCCATCCGTGTTTGTCTCATTTGTAACTGTGATGGATGTTCAAAAAAAAAGCGGTAGCGTCCTCCATCACTGGTCGCCGCCGGCGATGCATACATTTTCACCCCTCGCTCTTCGTCACCTGGCCTTTGTCGTGCCCTCGTCTTTTCCCGTCATTCCGTTGCTGCGCTCGATCGGTTGGCTTGGCCCCCATATGTGTGTTCCTGTCCCTTTTTTACTCTTTCTCTCTTTTTGTCGCTTCTCATGAGTTTCTTCTAGTTTTTGTCCATTTCTCTCTTTCACATGTCCGCATCCGAGCGCATTACGAAAGTGATTTGTGGGTGGTTTTTATGGGTCTCCTATTTTCTGGATTACGGTAGTTGCTCTGCCATTTCAGTTTTCGAAGACAAACCTTGTTTACGACCCACCTTTCATACTCATGGGATTTACGAGGTTTTCCCGAGTTCTGATTTTCACAAATATTTGTGTTAAACTTTTTCTTCATCTCCCTGTCATGTGATTCCGAGTTCACATGCAGTCCCGCGAATCTGAGCGGTAGAGACGCAATTTTGGTCGGATGGTTTTGAGTGAGAACTGTAATTTTTCGAAAAAAATTTTGAGTTGTTACTCAATTTAAAATCTTTCGAGAGCCTGCGAGAAACATCATATGTAGCCCGTGATTCGCATATATCTTTCCATGGATTGATGATCTAGATTGCATCGTTGTGATGATTTCTTGCTTGTAGGCGGCAATCCAACTCTAGCGGCGTCAAACACAGGTGGTCTGACGGCGACTAATTGGTATTGATGACTAACTAATAGAGACTCGTAGACTTTTCAACCAATTTCTTTCCATCTTTTTTAAATATATGATCTTGATACCTCATTTCTCATCTTCTTTTTCAATTGCACTTGATAAGTTGTCCTCGTATATTACCCTTCTTGTCTCATAATTTCTCAGAACAATTCCATTCATTTAGTAGGACGTAATTGAGACCTGGCGAATGAGCTAACTTTGCTGACCCACTGTCAAAAATGCCAGCGACCATGACATCAATGTCATGCGATGTGTTGCATGGAGGAGAAACATCCGGAGAGCCATCTCCGTCCCAGTCATCTCCGTCTCCAAGAATCAGAAACGGGTTCAATCACACCGTGAACCATGACCACCACTACCCAACCAAGACGAATAGAAGAAAGTATCACAATTCGATTTCGACTCAATCTTCTTCTTCAACGACAACTTCTTTGGAAAGAATATCCACGTCAACGTGCACTTCATCAACATCTTCTGCTTCTGAGGCTTGTCTCTCAAGAGCGGAAAAAGATGTGCAGACAATGTTGGTATCAGATGCATCAACCGAAGGGGACGAAGATGATGATAGGGATAGGAAGGATCAGGATGGCAGCGAAGACTATGATTATGAAGAGGATGAGTTGGGATCGGAAATGGAGCATCAAGAAGAGGAAGAAGATGCGATGGAACCGTTTGTATCCTCATGGTCTTTTGCCATGGGAACACAGCGTTCAATGCTCAGCTCTGTTGGAGAAAAAGCTCCAAAGTCGAATGTAGAATCGATGGAAGATTGGGAGTTGACAGTCGTCGAAAGAGCCCACAGAGAAAGTCGCTTGGCTGAACTCTATGCTGATCTCTCCTGGAGATTCTATACTCATCCGCCGACTGCATTCTGCCTGGCACGCGTTTTCATGCGTCATGGGTTAACTGGAAATGAGGGTATATCAGTGTGGAGTGAGTAACTACCCATATTAATCATTAACACATTTCATTCCATCAAAACAAAATTAGTCATCAATTTTTGAAGAACATTGTGTTTTCTTTCAGGATTGCCTCGCAAATCTCACCGTCGTGATTCAACTGGCTCGAACGCTTCTTCTGCATCTGGTCCTTCGTCTCCGGTGTTGGATGAGTCTACTCTCACGAAGATTTATCCAGGCGACGAGTTCCGTGGAGGACGAGGAATCGCTTCTCCGTCTCCACCGGCTGCTATCCTGTCGGAACCACTATCTAGAATGGATGTGGTATGTAAACATATTGAACCTATTCAGTTGCTTTCCGAACCGAACAATTGAAGTATTACACCTCACCTCTCGTGCCTCTGCCTCACCATTTCATCTCTCTCACACCTCGCACGCTCTTGACACCCGTAGCGCAGTGGGGTAATGCTTCCGCCGCGGGCTGACCTTTCCTGGTTCAGATCTCGCGTTGTTGAACCGACGATTGAGAAGGTGATATTGCTCATTGAATGGCACTCTCGCTGGTTATCTCGTCGAAAATTGAATCGCTCTTGGGATTGCCAGTCAATTAATTCATTTAATGACTATGCTCGAGAGAGAAACAATCGTTTTTGGATAATCCTATACACAAGTTTCCGTTTTTAATTTCAGCTGAGCGAGAAGATCTGGGACTATCATAACAAGGTGTCACAAACTGACGAGATGCTACAGAGGAAACTTCACCTTCGCGACATGCTCTATACTGCTATCAGTCCAGTGTTTCCATGTAAGTCATTCCCAAACTATGATCCTCAGAAATAATCCTTGTTCAGTGTCTGGGCTGTACGTGGTTGGATCATCTCTGAACGGGTTCGGTAACAATTCGTCGGATATGGATCTCTGTCTGATGATTACGAACAAAGACTTGGATCAGAAGAATGACGCCGTCGTGGTTCTGAATCTCATTCTTTCGACTCTTCAATACGAAAAATTCGTGGCGAGTCAGAAATTGATCCTGGCCAAAGTTCCCATTCTTCGGATAAAATTCGCGGCTCCATTCGACGACATCACAGTTGATTTGAATGCTAATAACTCGGTTGCTATTCGTAATACTCATCTCTTGTGCTACTATTCTTCTTGTAAGTTTCATCGAAAAGAGCTTCGAATTCAATCCGTTTCATATTCAGATGACTGGCGTGTTCGTCCGCTGGTTTCTGTCGTCAAAGAGTGGGCAAAACGTAAGGGAATCAATGATGCCAACAAGTCGAGTTTCACAAGCTATTCGCTCGTTCTGATGGTCATTCACTATTTGCAATGTGAGTTTATTATTCTGTGAAGTTTGTGCAATTTTATCGTATTCTTTTTGCAGGCGGAACAGAAGCGAAAGTTCTTCCAAACTTGCAACAGTCATACCCAGATCGCTTCTCGAACAAGTGCGACGTGCGGACTCTGAATGTGACGATGCCATTGGACGCAGCGGCGGACGAAATTGATCCATCATTATCAGAGAATACAACTCTCGGAGAGCTTCTCATTGGATTCTTGGACTACTATGCCAATGAATTCAATTATGATCGTGATGCGATTTCGATTCGGCAGGGAAGAAGAGTTGAACGAGCGGCGCTTGCTGTGCGACCGAAGATGCATTTGAACAGTGAAGGAGAAAAGGAAACGCCTCCACCGTCGTCCTCTGCGTCCACCTCGTCTATTCACAATGGTGGTATTCCGATGCACCATTCGATGATGAATCCTCATTTCTGGCGGTCCCAATGGCGGTGTGTCTGCATAGAAGAACCGTTCACGAATTCGAACACGGCTCACTCAATATACGATGAGATGGTGTTTGGAGCCATCAAGCAAGCATTCCGTGAGGCACATGGAGAATTGCAGGAAAATCGTGATTTGGATCGTTTGTTGGAATGCGAGCCAATAAAAGCATCTATCACTAATGCAGGGTAATATTATTACTGTTAATCGATTTTTGTTAGTCTCCTCCTGTTTTCAGAGCCGCCGTCTTCGCAGCCACTTATGAAGGAGAACGCCCTGCAGCTCAACAACCGAACTCTATTGCATCAGCCAGTCTTCGTGCTATGAACGTGATTCCAGCAGCTTCCGGAGCTGGTCATTTCCACTATCAGCAACAGTCCAGTCAACAGTTGATGAAACAGAGACCAGGGAGTAATCAAGGATATCAGCCAGTATGTTCCAGTCGTTCCTTGTACTAAAACGATGACAATTTTTAGAGTAGCAACCGTTCATCACATGGAAATGGGCACCAACACCAGCAACAGAATCGGCGAGTGTACAACAGTCAATCTTCATCGAGTGGTGGAAATGGAGCGAACAGCTCGCGCTTGTCGAAGTCGAATGAGAGCTTGAAGGATGCTACATCGCAATCTCAACAGAACCACCGCCAGCAGCAAAGAAACAGTTCTGGCTCTTCCAAGGAGAATCAAGTTTCGACAAATGGGACAGCGAACTCTGCAGAGAGAAAGCAGTCGTCGTCGAAGAGAGATGAAGGGTGCGTTGAATTCCTGAATACTCCTCGAAAAGTTTGTTTTAGAAACAGAACCAAGCGGTCGTCCATGGTCCAATCGCCGGAACCGACAAAGCCAAAAGCTGAAAAACTTCCAATGACGCCCACCAAGTCATCTCAATAAGAAATTCATTGCACAATATTATTGCGAAACGTGTGATATATGATACATGTTGCTCATTCCCTTTTTATTAACTATTGCTCTTCTTTTTTTTTTCTCTGCGGCCCTTTCTGTACAAGAATTCCCTTACCCCCTCCATAGATTAAACCCTCTACCCATATTATTCCTGTTTTGTTGGTTTTCTGAAGGTTTTCCCTCGTCTACCACTTTCTAGAACTTGTTACCCGACTGTTTTGTTCATTATTGATTGACTTCCGTGCCTATTTTTTTATTCATCCGTCCACACCTACACCCACTCCATCTTCTCGAAAATCATCTATCCAATATGTGATGATCTCTTTAACTATTGCTTAGTTCCTCCACCCTCCTATGGCTTTGTTACCCATCCACGTACACACCTACAAGATTTCCTGTATTTTTGACAACAAGTTCAAAACGAGGTGCAAGTCTTCTAGCTTTCCGTAGGCTCATCCCGATTATTTCTTGAACACCCGATTATATGTACAAATTCCCAAAAATCCAAAAAAATTGCAAAAATTTGAAAATCCCGTTGATATTGAGAAGTTTTCAGCTTACTTTGCCCGGATAGAGGTCCCCCAGCTTCTAATGTGTTCCGTTTCTAGAAGTCACTGAAAATTTCCAGATCAATAAGATCCAAAAACAATACCTTCTACCTTTTTGTATCTCCCGTTCACCGCTCCCAACATTATTCTTGTTTAGACCCCCATATGCCCCCTCCAATAGATTAAGTATCCCATCTAGATTCTCCATGTCTTTTATGAATGTACCATAAGGACCCCTCCTCTATCCCATGAATCCCCCTCCAAAAATATCACTTTCCGGTATCAACCCTTCTCCGTTTTCCCCTCTTCTTAGTTGCCTCCAACCACCTCTCTCAATTTTTTTGTAATTATTATATCACTTCTTTCTCTAAACAAATGGGTGTATTTTCTTTTGCCTTTCCTCCGGCTTCTCCGAATTCTCTCAATACCTGTCTTGTAATTCCCAAAATCCTCCATCGTCTTCGCTGTCCTCTGTTTCCCTTCCTCTCATTTCCTCTCGGTTTTCGGTTCGAATTTCACTTTAAGTTATGACACAAACAATGGTTTATAAATGAACGAGAAATCTGATGAATCTTGTTTTTGTGATAAAAAACCAACGAAAGTTTAGATGGGTGGTGAGTTACATAAATAGATATAGATACATTCTTCTTACAATTACGGGGGAGAAGAGGTACATTGGGATATTCAAACCCGTTTACAGTTGTTTTCACAGGTATTTACAGTATCTTCAGATGTCATCCACAATCACATCGTCCTCAATATCTTCCATCGGAGGGACTTCCACATCTTCTCGAGTCGTCTGATGACGTTGACGGAGTTCCTGGGCTGCCATTTTATGGTAGTCCCCATCAGAGAGACATCTGAAAAAGTTAGATTTTGTCAAACTCGAAAAACTGCAAAAATTGAACTTTTTTTCAAACAGTCATAAGTAAGCCCGACCAAATGCGGGAACATTACAGTGGCAGGAGACGAAAAGTGGGCGGAGCCGAGAAATTTCAATTTATCGTGCGATTTGTTTGAATAGATAATAGAAACAGACCTTCTAACATTTCGATGCGTGGACAGAGTCGACGGAGGAGCAGTCGTCTGATGGCGAGTCGACATGTGACGAGTCAAAACGTCACGTCTTCTCTGCAGAATTTAGAATTTCGAAGTTATAATTTTCTGAACTATAAACTAACCGCTGAATAATTACAAACACAACAGTGATACGGCTTCTCATCTGTGTGCGTTCTCCGATGTGTTCTCAAATGATCGGATCTCGAAAAGTATCGATTACAGTCTTCGCATTTGAACGGTTTCTCGCCGGTGTGGCGACGAGTGTGACGAGAGAGAATGTCCGGACGGCGGAAGTCTTTCTCGCAGATGAAACAGTAGTATCTGGAAATGAGGAAACTTTTCGGAAGCATGGAAAGCAGCAACATACTGTCCGGGAACGGAGCCATCAACAGCCACAGAAGTAGAGGGTTCAGTGACAATGATAACTTCACTCTGACTGTTTCTCGTGTTACTTGTCGACGAGGATCCCGACGTTCCCAGACGAACACGTTGGAGGATCTCCTCAGCACTCTGATGATGAGACGATACGATTTCGAAAGCTGATTTTTCATGCTCAATGTTCATGGCGAGACCTGGAACAATAATATTGGGATGACTAGAACCCTTCTTTTAATTTCGAACCTCCTGGGGACAGTCCAGGTGGTCCAGTCGAAGCCGTCGCTGGAGTCGAGTTTGTCGAAGATCCGACGAATGGGATGTGGTCGAATGTGAACCGGTTTTGAGTTCTGAAATCATTCAAATCCTCACTTCGTGTCCATCACATCCCCGTACCTGACTAAAGAAGACGTTGAGGATGGGGTCGATGCGAGTGAGAATGGCGATCCATCATTAAAGTTCAGAGGAGACAATCCTGGCGGCGAGAGAGCCAATGAGCTCACCGATCCACCTGGCATTGGAGATGAGAATCCGATTCCTGGAGATGTCGACAGGAAAAGTGTCGACTCGACGGCCGCGTCTTCATCGTCGGTACCTTCCTCGCGAGGTGCTTGGTAGGCAACCCTGGAAGGAGTTTCATGAGCCTCGGAAGTTGGCGAGTTTAAAGGTTATAGCTTTCTGGAACCAACCGGTTTTTTGAAATACATTTTCCACCGTTCACAGAAGAATTGATTCTTGGTGTTTTTTTTAAAACTTGGTGGATGTAACAACTCATGAGCTCCAATTTTGTAGTGACAACTTTTCATGAAAAGCGAAGTCAACTCCTATAAGTCGAGTTAAAGAACAGAGGTCAAAAATGTTCCAAGTTTCCACAGAATGCAAGAAAATTTCAGGTATCACTAAACGAGATCTAACTGACTGGAATGTGACTTTCTCAAAAAGTCGTGAACTACAAAAATGATGACCTAGAGTTGGTGAATCCAATCACCAGTTTTCTAAACAATCGGCTTGTTTAAAACTAGTTTTTCAATTAGTCAAAGTTGTCAGAATAACACTAAAACTCCCATACAGGTCTGACAAGAATTTTTTGCTCGACAAGTTTTTGAACCAAAAATTTTGTTCGAACTATACTATCATGAAGATGAAGATTCCAATATTTCTTTGTAAATTAAGACACTTTCTGTAGCTAGAATATCTTAATTTTTGACTCATTTTTTGTCGTGGAAATTGAGTTTTTTTGGAACATTCTTTGAGGTTTGCAATATTCCAAAAATAGTCCAATTAAATGTACTGGAACTTTTTGAAAACTTTTGGTCCCCCCTAACATACCATGGCAACGAGGCCATCGCTGAGACGGGTCGTCGTCGGAGCGGCGGATGCTGCAGCTGTCCGATGAAGATCGACGATTCTCCGACGACTCTATTCTGAAGGTAATTTTATAATTATTCCAAACTAGAGTTTATTTGTCAATCAAGACTGAAACAAGTGTCAAAAGTCAAAAGAAACGAGGTGTTTATGGAGGAGGGAAGAAGGCCCTGAGGCAACACTGAATACTAATGAAATGAATCAAGAGACACTTGTTTTTCCTCTTTTTAACCCTAGCTGGGAGGTAAGAATGACGTAAAACTCTTTTCAGAAGATTTGCGCTCAGGATTTTCAGATTTTCAGATATATTCTGACTCCTATCATCATAATATTTTCTTACGCTAATGATATCATTTGACACGAGAATTCCGAAATAAAAACTCTCTCTCTCTTCCTCTCTCTGCAAAATCGAAAGTGAGAGAAATACTGGAAACCTGTAGGAGCAGCACGCGGGGTGGGTGGCTCTTTGGCATGGTGCCAAATAGTGTGGCATTTCGAGAGAGTCGTCAGACTGCTTATCAGAAGACAGTACTGAGGTTATCGAGGGAAAAAAATTCTCCTCAAAACTCGGAGGAGTGAGAATCGAAAGGTAGATTTATCAGAACGTTATCATGATTTTTGCAAGTTTTCGATGAAGGTGAAAGTGGGAGGAAGTTGGAAGACGGGAGAATAAAGACAAAGCACAAAACTGGTGTCAAAAAATCGGAAGTGGGCGGAGCTTGTGAAGTTTCGTTGGATGATGATTTTTAGCTGATTCTTTCAAAATTTCGGCATTTCAGAAACGTAGAAAAGTAGGCGGAGCCTATTCGGAAGGTTCCTGGGGACCACTCTGATATAAGCTCCGCCCACTATGTGGTTTCAAAGCTTCGAAACTCAGTTCGCTCATAAGCCTTCAAAATTCCAAGGAATCTTCAGGAAACTTCAGAATTATTCAGAAACTTCCAGAATCTAGCATGATTCTCCAGAACTCTTCGAACCTTACATAATCCCAGATCCCAATCTGAAATCCTCGAATCTCCGATCAAACTACTACCTCTTAAGACAGATCTGAAACTCAGCATCACTCTTCCTGATTATCCATCGGATAATATCCTCTACACGAGGACTAAGTCGAATGGTTAATCCGATAAGGTCTCTGAGATTCGCCGCGTCATAATTCGTCTAATGAGAAAAAAAAAGAAATGAAAGGAAGAGAAGGATTATGAGTCAAATACAAACAATGTTTTCCTTCTGAGAAATATGGATAAATTCTGAATGGAAAGGTTGGGTTTCAAAAGGATGAAAGACTACTGTAATCTTCATCTAAAAGCTCAAAGGATATGAGATGTTTATCTGGAATAAAGATCAAACTCACTTCAGCATCAGTGGATGAGGATGGAGTTGCCGTGTCGATGATTGTGGAGATTTCCACTGTCGGAGGGATTATCATACCCGGTCGCTTGTTCATTTTTGTCTGGAAGATAAAAACAACAGTATTGGGAACTGATGAATTGAAAGTGAGACTGGTTTTTTAAACAAAAAGGATCTGAAAAGGTTCAAAATTCCTCATATTTTTTGGTTGAAATTTTTGTCATAATTTGCTCCAAGAAGAAATCAACTATAGGTTCAGATTCTGAATTACTTTTTTTTAATTGATAATTTCAAAAAAGCTGTTAACTGTGAAAATGCTGTTCATTATTCGAACGGAGAGCAACTTTTCGAGGTCAACACACGCGAACACAATTCAATTTTTACTTCCCTTTCTGAAAATGGATGTTACCTTGAACCTAGACTATGGGAAAAGTTCAACCCAAAAACCAAAATATTGCCCGATAATTTTTCCAAACTGAAAGTTTGTCAAGATTTTAAAGGAAAAATGGCTTCTGATGATGCGCAACCTTCGCTCTATTACGAATCTCTTTTTCTTGACTGATCATGGATCACAGAATGATGTAAGTAGAAAAAGGACAAGAAACCTTAAAATGATACGCAAAACGTTCTTAATAAGACTTTCGAACTTTCGAGTGTTGAGGAATCAAAGAACCAGAAACATTAAAAGTGAGATAAGAACCTCATTTCTACCGTAATCCCATCAGAGTGATCAGCCGGGGGCAGTCAGGTGTCCCATCCCGGGACGCCCACCCAGGATCATGAAAGAAATTGATAGGCAGAGAAGGGCGAGAGGAGGGAGCAGTTGTTGTCTCCTCGTCAAACAAACATTTCCAAACGAACACTTTTTGGTTATTAATGAGCGGGATTACGGTAGGGGGATTGAGGTCGATCCCAAAGTATTGATGCTCTTAGGGATTCAAGCCTTGGAGGACACTTTAAATGTAGCTGCATTTCAGAATAGTCAAAAAGTAAATTTTTAAAACTCATGGAGTCGGAACTTGGAAACCAGATTCCTTCTCCGGAAGTCGGTTATCGGAAGTAGAAAGTTTTCCCTACAACACGGCATCCTCGATTGGAAATAGGTTTCACGTCTTCCACGTATCTGGTGCAGTAACTTTTAGCAAAATTAGCACTGAAAAAACATGTTTTCGGGTCATAATTAAATTAGAAAAATTAAATTCAGAAATCGGCCCAGAACATTTTGTTAGAAACGTTGCTAGCTACCTTTTGATGTATGAAACGTCTCTGAACTTTCACTGCCCACCGAGTTTATTCGCCCAAAAGTCTTCACAGAAAATGTACTGCAAATCACGGTTTTCTAAAAAAATAATCACGACCTATTTCAAAATTCGGCTCAGAACATTTTGGTCAGAATTTCATTGGCTATCTGGTGATATAAATGTTGTACATGTATGGTCAACCCCAACTGCGTTAACCTGCCTCAACGTTTTGAAGCAGTGGAAAAGTGACTTTTAGGTAACTTGAAAATAACGTAAGTCTTGACTTCATCTAAATTTCTGTATTCCAGACATATTCGAGGAACCCTAGACACATACTTGAAATCTCAGATCAGTTTTCGTAGTTGACTAGAGTGATTTAGCTGTAGGACATCTACTGCAGTTCTCATTCTCTCTTACGTAAAAAAGTAAAAATTTTTACGTCAATTTTTTTTTGTTTTGCTCTATTTCCAGTCGAGGATGCCGTGTACAATGTTTGAGTTGGATGTTTTGTGGAATCATGAAAACCCCTTTTTCTGAATCCAACTCATCAACAGTGCCTCACACCTCCAGATTCCTTCATTTCCAGAAGCATTCTTCAAACTCACCTAGAAAAAAGTTGCGTCGGAGAGTTTGCAAAATAAATGAAAATGTAGTGGCTAGAGAGGAAACAAAATAATAAACTGGAGTAGAGTTTTCCTTTCACAAATCCAACAAAATGTCAGAAGGATTAATGAGAAGAGACATCTTGGCGAAGGAGACGATATAGACGGAGAGAATGAGATTCAATGTTTTTTGTAGTGGTTCCCTTCGAATCTGAAAATATGGAAATAGTCAATAGATCCTTTCTTTCTTCGCATGACTTTTCAGTTCTGATATTGTAGAAGGAAGTGGACAATGTGAGTAATGGAAGGAGAGAGAATTTCTTAGAATTGAGGGACATAAGGAAGAAGTCTGGATCAGAGAAAAAGTGTGGAATATCTGCGACGGAGTTTTGGTAACGGAAAACATGATGATTTTTCGGAATAGACCAAACCTTTTTCGGAGCTACAGTACTGGCCACAACGATACTCCGCAAGGGTGGTTTTCACTTTTAACTTTAGGAACTTGAAGAAGGCTTCTAGTGACCCGAAAATTTTTTTTGAAAATTGCTGAACGTATCAAGCAACTCTACATCTTCCTTTTTGTAGTTGACAACTTTTTTGAAAAATGTGCAATTTGGAATCCGGAAAATGGAAAACGGAGTAAGAATTTCAGAATTTCGCCGAACTTGTAGGGATTTAAAAAGCCAAGAATACATATGGGAAGCCTTGGAAACTTCAAAAAATTGAAAACATTTTAATCCATTTGTAAAATTGCAAATATACCTATAATAGGAAAACAAGAAATTGCAGATTGAAAAAGGATCTGAACATTTGAAAACAGAAACATCTCCAGGATTATTTTCGATAGGACACTTTCTGCATCTCTCCATTTTTTCCTAATCGAATTATTTTTGAGGGAGAACTTCGTTACTTTGAAGTTCCAGTGAGAGCATATCAGCCGAAACACTATTTTCGTAATCCAATTTTCTGGTGTGTGACTGATAGACACTAGAATGAGGTCAAATCGGAATGTGTCTAGAAGTCTAGATTAAAATAGAACTATCCCAGAGGGAAATTAAGGTGCCTAATGAGGCTTTAAGATCAAAAAGCTTCCCAGATGAATAGAAACGAGGAAGAAGTCAGTGCTTCCATATTTTTGGGATGCCTGACTGCCCTCACCTTCAATTTCATGTCCTTTTTGCTCTCCCGGAGAGAGAGAGTCAACCTCATCACTTATTCGCACGCCGATTAGTCACTCCTCTCTCTATCTTCAACACTCTTAAAATGTCCCTTAGCATGTCGACTGACATATGAAGGCACAGGGGAAAAAAAGAAGGAGGAGAAGAGGTGAAAAAACGGAGAAAAAATGGGACAAGTTTGTGAGGAAAAAAAACGAGGGGCAAGGGGGGAGGAGAAGGAGGAGGACTTGAATATTTGATGAGGTTAAAGAGGAGTAGGAGGTGAAGAGCAAGAAGGAGAAAAGGTTGGAATTGTTTGGCCCTTTCTAATGAGGTTAACTGAGCGAAGAACTCCGAGGGATCCTTCTAGAAGGATCGAAGGTTAGAGTACTGGCATCGTTGGAAATCGAATCTCTTATCTCTTCGAGAAGATGAGGAATATAGATTTCTCCAAATTTTCAGAATTCTAGCAACTCTAAAATCTTTGACACTAGGTAAGACGTACATAAAGTAAACTTATAAAAAAAAAGAAAGTTCGAAAACTCAAAGCAAGATTCTTCGGCTTCCAGTTGAACCTTTTATCACAGTCCGGGACAAGGTGAAACCAGCCCTACAGATTCTGATGATTTTTATCTCTCAATCACACTAATCACGATTATGAAAAAAAAGCTCAACTGAAGAAGACGAAAAATCTCAGGATTAGGGATTTCTTTCAGTTTCCAAAATCAAACTCATCAAATTGATTCTTGGTTGAGATTATCCATTTGGTTACAAGTAATCCGGCCATGAAGACGGAAGTTTACTATATTCCTTTTCACTAGGTTTCACAAAGTCCGCTTGGAGAAAACTCATCCAGAATATCCCCTGTCTCGAGAGTTCCCAGCATTTTCAGATCTGCATCTTCTCACTTGAACATTTTCGGAACGTAGGAAACATTTGACATTCAGCATTGTCTTTCCAATATCCGTTCGAAATCCCACTTCGAAGGCTCTGCGAGTTCAATAAAAAAAACTTCATTTTCGGAATACATGTTCGATAAGAGTCACCATCTGAAGGTTCCCCGAAATATTCTTTAACTCAAACAATTACAGAAATTTGCCAGAACTGCGATCATTTTCAAGCCCAAAAATGGCCAATGATTATTCAAGTTATGTGATGTTTTTGACTGACAATCGTTCCGCAAAATGCTATTCGAAACAAAAAAACAAAACACACCCTCACTTCGCCTTTCCCATGTCAAACTACACATTCCCACATCCCTGCTGAAACTGACATGATATCATCATCATCGTCCGTTTCCAGCACATTAGCCGTGAAGTAAAGCACTCGAAACGTTTACGGATAGAAACTGACACTTGCATGCTTGATGAGAGCGATCAGAGACTACGACTCGGAAATAGAGAAGACGTTGCAAGAAATTTCGTGCTGAATATTCAATCGTCTGGGTTTTGAGACAACCTGTGAATCCCTTTTCTCTCTCAATAGAATTTAGAATCCAAAACTCGCGTTTTCCGGGCATTCTATTCCGGAAATTAAACAAACGAGCGTTGAATTTTTATCTGAAATTCGATGCCTCTTTTCCTCTCTGTCTCTTCTGCTACCCTCAATCCCCCCTTCGAATCAAAAAGTGCAATATCCACGTCATCATCTGTTTGTCGTTTCGAGACCCGGAAGCTACAGTTTCTCAATAAAAAAGTGTAGAACATTGAGAAAAGTACAACAACACAAACCATAGGTTTGACAGGTACTATTTATAGTATCGTTTGATCTTTTCTCAACGAAAAAAGATGCTCTTTTTCTCTTTTGAGGTGATGATTGAGCAAATAAAATCGACCTCCGAACCGTTTGAATGATGATGGGTGCGGAAGGAGAAAAGTAAGAGAGAAAATGAGGAATCGGGAAAGAGAAAACGGGTGACTAATGGTCATGGAACACTCAAACTTGGCACGTGGAGATTTCGGTGGAAGTTTAAAAATTATGGATTGTGGACGGAGTTTGAGCCCTAATTAGTATAAGCTCCGCCCACTTTGAAAACGAAGATTTAAACATTTTAAGCTCTGTCCAGTTGAACACAGAAAAAAAGTTGTGGCTCCTGGTTCTTTAAGTTTTCAGAGTCGATGGCAAAAAAGTGAAAGTAATTCTGTATATTTCGAAGTTCAGTAAGAAACTTTCACTTTTTGGAGGGTCAAATTGATAGCTCCTAGACAATGGGATAGTCATCTCAAGGATCAAAATGACTGAGTTGAATTTTCCAAATGATATCGGAATTCCAGTTCCAGACAGAACTGAATCCTAACAGTGAGTACAAGTCAAAAACATGACGACAAGAAAACGTACAACTGATCAGGACCAGAATCCAAAACGCGTCAGATTCGGAACTACAGTTCAAAAATGATGTGGATCACTACAAAAGAGCGAACTGATCCTTGAACTACAAATTGGGAGCAGAATTCAGAATTCTCAACGAAAAAAAAAACAGAATAACAAACAAGAGGGAGGCAATTCGAATAAGTAGTCTCATTGAGTTTGGAGGAAAAAGTGCCGAATTAACTTCATTACAAAATGGGCTTGCGGATTTTTTTTCATTTTTCAAATGGAAAAATTCAAAAAAAAAGTCAGGAATCATTGTGTGATGTCAGTTCTAGAAAATCAGAATTGGAAAAATTATTACTGCAGAATTCAGATTCCTTTAGGGACTTTCAAGTTGGAAGCTCATGTTTTCAGATTTTTAACTGCAAATGGATCACGGTATTCAAGAATATGAGAATATTGAACTTCTATATACATCATCCAAGTTCTCAAATTTTGAATTTCAGTCCTTCTTTATGAAGTTCGGAAATTCTGGACAATGGAAAAACGAAATGAATCAGTTTTCACACGATTTGTTTTGGCTGAAAACAAGTTTAGTCTACTACCGGATTAAAAACCAAAAAGGATGTTGAGTTCCAAACCGAGATCATTGAAACTGAATCATAGAAAGAGGTTTCAATAGACACATAGGATCCGAAATGTCCGGAATATTGGATCCACCCGGATATTAATAAAAACGGAAATCCAATTTACAATATCAATGTCAAAAGGGCATGGTTGTCATGTTCTCTGCTCCCTTCCTCCCTCAAAAAAGCCCTCCCGAGCACTCGAAAAAAGGCAAAAAATGTTGAAAGAGGGCGGAGAAAAGGCGAGAGAATCGAGGAAACAGAGAAAAAGAGCAAGGGCGCGAAAAGGTGTTGCTCTTTTTTCTTTCTTCTTTTTTGCCTTGCTCTGGTACTCCGTGTCCCTTCGGAGGCTCGTCGAGCCGCCGAGGGAGCATACAAACGGGGCGCAGAAAAAATGAAAAGAAGGATGAGACTTGGAAAGGAGACGCAGAACGAAACTGCTCCAGAAGAGTGGGAAACGATGGTTGATGAGGTGAGAAGAGCTGGAAATGGGGATATTTTGAGATGAGATGGTTGTTTGCTTTTTGGTAAGAGGAGCGAATGATGTCATCCATTCCAGCACATTTCAGAATCTGAATGAGAAGAAGACTCAAAAAGAAGACAACACCAAAAGAATGAAATGCTAACTGGTCAAAAGTCAACAGGGTCTAGTCTTACATCCAGAAATGAAATCATTTATGCCTCGAAAACAGTTCCGGGATACAGGGGTTTCTTGGGGTGGTTCCTCTGTTCATCTAGCTGGACGTTTTCCCGTACTCTAGGGCAAGGTCAAATCGACCTTGCAGACTCAGAATCTGAAATGGAAATGAGAGGAATGCCCATAGAATTCGAGTTATGACTTCGCAATGTTGAAACCAAGGTAATACATATCAGAGGTATCCTGAAAATGTTCGAATTCATTACTCAATTCATATCAGAATTATTTAGATTCCGAATCTGTAGGGTAAATTTTACTTGGACCGAGATTTCGAGAAAGATTTCAGCTGAATGAGACGAGGACCTTGTTAGGTAATGATAGAAACTTTGGGATGGTTCAACATTGTTGGTCGGTGCAGTCCGTGGGATTCTGCAATGAAACCGATCTACTTATGGTATTCTCCATTCTAGATATAAGCTTTATGGCAGAATTCCATGAAGAAACCATTTACTAGTTGCAGTGAAAACTCTTATAGTCAAATGACGAAAATGAAATGCTCTTTGATAGAAAGTGCTTCCGAAGTGCGATTATCCAACTGGTTATCCTATGTAAGTGTTTCCAATTCAAAAACTCGAAAAGCTTCTAGCTGTTCGATTGAAAACAGAAAGAACTTTCAATTTCCTGTCAGCTTCTGTTTGAAAAACAGTTGGAAATTTGTACAATTGAACTTTAAAATTTATACTTTTCAGTCGAAAAAAGGGACCATCAGTTTCCGTACTGAAAATTCTCCGAGCTCTGAAATAATAAAAACTTAGTTTTTTAGTCCTGGATTCCGAAAACAATTTTCAACTCAGGCGATTTAAAGTTTGAAAAACCAAAACCCAAAACACAGTTAGAACCTATTTTTATATGCTTCGATAGGATCAAGTAGGATTTCAAAGTCTGCATGCTGATGTTTGTATTGGTAGTTTGGTCTCTAACCGAACCCAGGAAAGTAGTCTCTGATCAATGGTTCATTCAAAGATCTGGTCATCTGAATCTCATCCCGAAATTCGGAACAACTGATCAGAATACTTTCACACCGTCCACTCATTCTCTTCTCTATTTACTATTTGTTTTTTTCTTGAAATTTTCAGATGTCGTCGTTTCAGGGATTCAGCTGTTATTCGAAGAAACTCGAAACAGCTGGAAAACCGTCAATGAGTCGAATAGAGAAGAGTTGGATTTTCGCAGAAGGAGTTTTTGAGTAGAAGCTGTCAGAAACACAAGGGAAGAAAGAAGGATGAAATCTGAATCCAGAAAACAGGAAACACGTATAATTAGATGACGTTGAGATGCGGATTCTGGATGAAAAGGAGATGAGTAAGAGATGAAAAGATGAATGACAGAAAATTTTCATTTTGTTGGCTGATGTACAAAGTACACTGAAATTGGGTTGTTTTTCAGAGAAACAAAAAAAGGATAAATCCAAGACTTCAATTTAAAGTATCGCCGAAGCAAACCACTTACTTTCACTAAAGTTATCTCGGTTCCTGTGACAGATATCAAAAACTGATCAACTAACGAATTGTTCTTCCGATAGGCATGAACATTTTGTTAGTTGAATACTTTTTTGAATCTGTTACAGGAACCGAGATAAACTCGATCAAATTTGTGCTGTAGGATTTACGGTAACTTTCCAAATTACTCGTTGACCTGGGTTGATATCAGATCAAAATCGATGATTCAAACTGAATCTATTTTTGCAGCTCACCGAAAATAGTTTCAGTCTTGAATTATACGCATGAACAGGTGAAGCGATGCAGACGAAATGACGAAAATCTCTAGACCTTGACCGAATAATTATTCGTAACATCAAGTGGCTAAATATAGCCTATTTAGGCTTCCCGGCTTTAGATGTTCCTTTTGCAGAAACGGATATCTTTTATTGAACAAAAATCAGATCCCAATCTCACGATCCCACCGTATTCGTGTCTACCAATCCATTTTGTGTCTTCTGACCCGACTCTAGTCTCATTTCCCCAAGTGTTTGGAAAAGTACAAAAAGGTTTGCCGCCCGGGAGAGTCGGGAGTTCAAAAACCGATCCACTTTGCACAGAATTTGTATGAGATTCTCGAAAAAAAGAGGGGCAATAGCAGCCAGCCAGCCAGTTCGGCTACACGTCATAAAAAGGTCATGGTTGGGTGGGGGAAAAAAGCAAATATACTGAGCCGCCCGTACAAACAATGTTTTTCACGGAATTGTGCTCTTGCTCCGGAGAGAAATGAGATGCAATAGATCATGTTCGGATGATGTTTTGTTTTTTTTTTTGGAAGTGTTCGAGGCTTTTGTTTTTCTAAAGTTCCAAGTTTCAGAATCTCAAATTTTTCAGGGCCCCCACTTTCCCATTCAGCTTCTCAGAAGTGTTAAGGTTCATGATTTCGAGATCATTTTTATGATTGTTGGGAAGTTCTTAGTTTTCTGATTTTTATTTACCTCTTAACTGTTGCAGTGACCCTTTTCAACTCAAAAATCCAAAAATTCCCATTTTCAGGAAACCAATTCAAACTGAGAAGGAGAGAAATAAAGAGAACAAACAATAGATCAGGTGGGGATGTCGAGAGAATCTTCAGAAAAGAAAGAACGTTTTTTTTTCTCGGAGGTCTTTTTCAGCTGAGATCGAAATGGAACCGCCTGTTCGACGGGTCACATGAAGAAATCGAGGGTAAAGGACAAGGAAAGTACGATTGTCTACCTGCGAAACGGAGCAAATGGGTAATAGAGAACAGCTGTTCCGTTAATTAAAGTGTATCCAGGTTTTATTAGGAGATTTTTGAGAGGTGAGCCAGCATTCAATTTGCGTCTTCAGCTGAAAAACTTAAAAGTCCAGTGTGATTCTGAACTTCAAACTTCTATGTTTTGCAAGAATAACAACAAAAAATTGGTTCCTACAGTGAACTTGAAATTCAAACGGATCCTCAGACAAAGCTCAGTGTATGGAACACCCGCGTCAAGACCACCCAAAAACCAAAAGATCTCTCACAGAGATGGCTTCGATTCGGATCATGACAGTAGTCACAGGATAACCGAGAGAGCATTCGAAACCCCATAGAGTCGAGATGAACAGACAAAAAAGACGGTTTGCACACTGGGAGAGACACAAACTGAAAAAGAGGGAGGGATGATATGGTCAACAAATATCGACTAGACTCTTTCGTTTTCCTCGTGTGTGTGCCTTGTTTTTTTAAGAGTTCTTCAAACAGACTGACTTCAATTGGGGAGTGAACAATCACTTTGGGCCAAAAGGTGTCGAGAAGTTAAATGGAGATTCAGATTACCACATTCTTCTAGCAAGAACCGTTTTTTCGAGTTTCAACTTTGTCTCAAATTTGAAAAACGTAACTCAGAATTACCATCATCCAAAATCTACCTCCTACCGACCCATCCCCTCAGATTGCAAAAGAAGGTTTTTTGCCCAAAATGTGAAGCCAAGATGCCCCGAAATATTCAAAATAGACAATCAAACAATAGATCCTTCCATAATTTTAAGTTTAATTACTTCAGCTCAAAAGGGTTAGTTCAGCTCAAATCACCACAAAGTCTGTATCCCTCTTTTTCTTTCCTATGACGGCATATATCACGGTTCAAATTGAGAATTTCAAAAAATTGTAAACTAATAAAATGTTGGCCATGAAAAGAGCTATATTTCTTTAGTTGACAATTTTTTGAAATTCTCAATTTGAACCGAGATAAGTTTGGTCAAAGTTAGTGGAAGAGCAAATTGAACACTGAAAACCCTGTAATGATGTTGCTTCCCTCTCGCCTTCCTTCATACAGATTTATCTCGATTCGCATTGGGAATTTTGAAATTTCTCCAACTAACAACTTGCTCTCCATGAAAAGAGCTACATTTTATTAGTTGTCAACTTTTTAATATTTTCAATGCGAACGGAGATAAATGTACTTGAAGTGAGGTGAAGGTGTGACGGTAGGAAAAGTTCATAAAGTTCTCTTTGAGCTTTTCAGAAACTCCTTCTCTCTTGATAACAGTATTATCATCACTTTCATATGATTCTAGCTTACCGAACCCCTTTTTGAATAACTCTTCTCCCCTAATCTCCCCCAGTACCCTCTCCATTCCTCCTCATCCAATCCTCCACCACCTACAGTACCCCATTTCTGCAAAGGTAACCCATTTCTCACACAGCAATCAAAAAACAACAAAACAAAAACAAGCGGGAAAAGAAGATATCCCCCTTCTCACTTGCTCTTCTCTGGGATCTCCGACACAGCTCACCCACCCTCGCAAACTTTTTGGAACACTGTCTCCGTCTCTCCGCATCCCACACTACTTTTTACTCATTGACGTTTCCGGCGCCCGGGGAGAGGAAAAGTCCGATGGGGAGAGTAGAAGGCAGTGGAGACAACAGATGAGGGCGGAAGAAAGAGAAATGGGTGGGATGGTTTGTGATCCTCTGAGAGAGAAATAACAAGTTGAAGAAATGAAGAAATGAAGGAGTGATTTGAACTGAGTCAGCTCTTGGGGGCTCATGAATCCGAATCACGTGGAGCATCGACTTTTCAGATTGGATGTAACAAAGTTGACTGTAAACCAAATGGATCTGACAGTCAGCAGTTAGGAGCGTGTCCCTGTATCGAAGATCGAAGGTGATTTTTTGAGAGCAGGAAACTCTCAAAGTAAATACAGTGACAGTCCGATTCCAAAATTCAGAGACACTGGGACTCTGGAAATCAGCCAGATTCTGAAATCTTGAGATCCTCCGATTTTGAAACGTTCAGTATCACCAAGCTCGAAGATTAACTATGTAAAGAGGTTTCAGATGAGAACCACAAAACAGCATGAAGTTTAACTTCGAAATTCACATATTTCCTCAAGTTTTGGAAAATCTTAAGGAGTTTCAGAGATCAACCGTATTCTACTACTAGAAACCTCGGATACCAACTATCCGTTTCTTTCAAATTTAAACTTGCAGATTCGCTTTTTTCCTCGGACACGTTACCCGCTACCCTTTGGAAGCGATCAGCCTACTTTGATCCGAAGCTACATCGCCCTATCACCTCTTCTCCTGACGTCATCTTCGTATCCCACACCTCTCCTCCGTGCACTTCATTTCTTCTCCCTTGCCGCAATCGTCTAATCTATCTCATTCCTCCTGGGTCATTCATGTCTCGATTCTCTCCGAAATCGGGAGACATTCCGAATATCTCTCTACGCGGAATAACTAGGCCAATACGGACAATTGGTCGAGTAAAAGAGAGAAAGAACGCGTTTCGCGCCGTCTCGATCCATTCTCGTCACTCGCCGCACATCCACATTTTGCTATCCATTTCTAGATTTTTTAGTTTTTGGAAGAAGCTTGAAAAAAATTTGGGGGTTTTGACTGCTTTTTGCCTGGAATCCTGGCGAGAACTCGCCCAGGTCAAATGATAATTTCCTCCTGTCCACCTTGTAACAGAAGCACAGCACTTACCATCATTTTGCACAAATTTATCTCGGTTCCTGTAACCGATACCAAAAAGTGATCAACTAACAAAATATTGGCCACAATGTCATAAACATTCTGTTAGTTGACTACAATTTGATATCTGTCACAGGAAATAAGATAATTTGATAAACTTGACACCAAAAGCTAAAAATGTAAATTTCTTTTCCGCCAATAACTTGAACCTTTGGAAACCGGTTATTTGCTTGAAACACTCGGAGTTCTAAGTCATTCTATCTGAATATGTATTTCTGGGTCTATCGGATTGTTTCCCCATTTGCAATGCCTTCTTGACTGAATTTTCGCCCTTTCCAGTTGAATATGCCACACGACAAGGTCTCTCCCCTCCCTCCGAACTTCGTCTTCTCTTCGAACGACAAATTCTACTATGCTCCTGCCACGTGCAACTCAATGCACTACACCACCGCCGCCTACGTCTCCGCATTTGTCGAATTCATTGTCATGGGAACCGGAGCTATTTGTTTTTATGGTATAGCTATTTCTGTTGTTGCTCAAGAAACAAGAAACTTTCAGTCATGAGCCACAGAACAGACACCATCGACAGGTGGCTATTCTACTTGCAAGCCCTCATTACTGTATTCTCTGTGATAACTTCTCTTCTGATGGCGGTTGGAATGTGGAACGAGAAGCCGCAGTTATTCTTCCCAAAGCTCGCCTTTATTACTGTAAGATTTTTGGAAGTCTATTTCTCTCGGATTCGAATTATGACTGGTATTCGTTTCAGCTGGAAATCGGATTCCTTCTTTTCTGGGCCGGCATCTCTGTTCTCTGCATGTCGATTGGAATCGATTTCACTCGTGCGGCATTTGGACATTTTGGAAGAGTTCTTCAGATTGAGAAGGATTACGGACCGATTTGGCCATTCAACGTTGCAGTCGTCTCATTCTTCACTGCTGCCATCGCCATCTGGTTAGTTTTGTAGTTTTTTTGGCTTCAACCCAACACCCTTTCTGATCTAATTTGCCTAGATTTCTGTAGCTGTTATCAATAGTGGTGAACCATAAAGTGTTGCTTCTGTTATCAGGAAAGTTTGTTAGTTTATTACTGTTGGATACATGTTACAGGATGCAAGATAAATTTAGATCACTGTTATGACACTGATTCTAATTTCGCTTTTCAGGACTCGGATCATCGTCCAGGGAGCTTGCGACTATCTTCTCGATAAGGAATATTTTGCCGACAAGCAGAATGTTGAGTTGAGAGAATCATCTAAGACGAGATAATAAGTGATCTTTGTAAGTTTTAATTGTACTGATTTCGAGTTTTTTGGGAGATATTTCCCCTTGCCATTGAATGCTAATAAATTAATTTTCTGAACTGAGATTTTGGCATAGCTAAATCATAATCTGGGCCAAGGTAAAGTCGACCCTATGAAGTCAGTTTTTCAGAAAAACAAACTGGAAAGTGGTCACTAGATTCGAAAAGTTGTTAAAGTTGTCTCAAGGTTTTCAACTTTTTGAGTTCATACCTAAAATCTCAAGGATTCTGCAACATTTCATTTCAAAATCAGAATCGGCCGACTTTACCTCGACCCTGAATGAGAGGATAAGCTTCCCAACCATCCGAAATATTGAGATGTAGACCTAACAAAATTGCTTCTAACGAGGACACGTCTCAATATCTTGCAAACGCGGAACAAAACTTCATTAATAATTAAGCAACCATCCCAGAATGCTTCTCTTTCTTCTCTTATAACCAAGTGCTGGGTTGTAACTTCCATATCCGATGGTATCCATGACGTTCTTGAACAGCCAATAAGACCCTCCATCCGGATAGTACATCTTCTCCTTTGAAGTTGACAATCCCTCTATGGTTGCCGTGTCACAAGTGGTTGTTCCATTCAGGTACAACTAAAATATTTGAATCTATCCAACACAAAAAAAAACACGGAGTGTCTCACCTTGAAGATAAGAGTCATATCTCCGTTGGTGAGGAAATCAGTTGGGATGAATCTCTCGAAAGTCATGCATTTGTCTGTCTTGAAGAAACTGTAAGCACACTTGATGTCCGCTTCGCAAGTCTTTCCACACTCCACTGCAGATGCTGATGAACTGGATGTCATTGCATAATCAGCGAACGCATCATCTTCAGCCTTGATATTCTCCCATGCAGCCATACAAGGAGCCTTCGGATCCTTAGTGGTCACTTCTGTTGCCGGAGTCGTGTTTTCTGTGGTTGGACGGTTGGCTCGACATGGCCTGCGAGCCTGAATGATCAAAAAGGAATCTAAAATCTAGAAGAAGAAACGAACCTCGATGATGTTTGCCGTGGCGGCAAAAAGTGCCAGGAAAGTGAGAAATTGACGCCGCATCTCGTTTCTTTGCGATGTATTCTCTCATTTTATGGAGTCATTTGCTCGCATGGTTGATGAAGGTAACATAACATGGGAAAGGCTGATTTGTGTCGTCAACGAAGACAAGAAGGAAGTGAAAAAGGATGGTTAGGAATGAAAAGAGAGGGAAACTCAAAAGCGAGCGATCCTATTGTAGACAGTGAGAGAAGGCACTCAAATTGAGAGTTGAACCAGATCTTCATTTTGTAACAGTTTTTCGATGAGTCAAAAATGACAACTTTCGACAATTTCGCACTGAAAATAACCGAAGACGATTTACTTTTGAGCGATACTGTATGTCAATATTTTGGCAATTTCATGCCAAAATCTGAATATATAGGGTCGATTTACCTTGGCCCAGATTACATATGAGAAAAGTTCAACTGGAGGAGTCGAGGAATCTTCCATAAAAACTTTACACTTCCCGTGATACCGTGACAACCTCATTTTTCCCTGACCCGTAACCTTCCACATCATGAGCCTCCCTATAAAACCCTTCCAAACCCCCCGGAGCTTCCATAATACGCCAAATAATAATCTCGTCAAGAACACTCGAAAGGCTCCAACAAGATCCAAAGATGCGGCAACTACGCACCCGTGACTCCAAAGGCCGTTTCACCCCGAGTGCCAAGAAAGCAGTCTCTCGTGTGAACCGTCGTCGTTCGGCTTCTGGATCTTCGTCTTCTTCGGAGGGACGTCGCAGTCGCAGTCGCAGCAGAAGCCGTGGGCGTCGTCAGT
Organism: Caenorhabditis sp. 40 LS-2015; assembly: GCA_900536305.3. NCBI lineage: Eukaryota > Metazoa > Nematoda > Chromadorea > Rhabditida > Rhabditidae > Caenorhabditis > Caenorhabditis tribulationis. The sequence goes on along the minus strand of LR543674.1, from coordinate 197,808 downwards.
CACGCCAAGCATCCCGCAGTGCATCGATGTCGCTTCATACTGCTAGATCTCCAAGGTGAGCTGCTTCTCGTTACGGTAACTCATATACTATTTTCCAGTGTGAGCTCTCAACGCTCGTCTCGTCGTTCAATGACTAGAAGTCTTGGCCGCTCTTCAGTTACTCGCCGCTCATCTTCCCGCGGATCCGTCTACGGAAAAACTGGACGTTCTCGTTCGTCCCATCGTTCTACCCGTTCTACTCGTTCAACTCGCTCTGGGGCCAAATCTCGTTCTCGTTCGCGTTCGTCAACTCGTTCCAGCTCGAGCTCTCGTTCTCGTCGCTCGAGCAATTCGAGCAAGTCGTTGAAGAAGAAGAAGACGTTGACGAAGAAACGAGGACGTACTGGAGTCTCCACGAAGAAGACCGATCGCAGCCGTAGCCGTAGTCGAGGACCACCTTCGGCCAAGGTTCAGAAAAGAGCTTCTGCAAACCCACGCCGAAGAGCTTAAAGGGATCACCCGAACTTCAACGATTCGACGAATTCAAAACCAAAGATGATTGTGATACACTGATTTGAGTAATGATGAATGAATGATTTGTAAATGTGAATGTATGTGTCATTTCTTGTAATTCTTGACTTCTATTCGCTAGAATCAGTGTTTCATCAGTAAATGTGCAGAAACAGGTGGGAAACCTTTCCAGAATCGCCACTTTTTTTCTCTTNTGACTTCTATTCGCTAGAATCAGTGTTTCATCAGTAAATGTGCAGAAACAGGTGGGAAACCTTTCCAGAATCGCCACTTTTTTTCTCTTCTCAGCAATTTCGTTCGGCGGAACGCGCGAGGATAGACCGGTGGAACGCGCGACGATTCTCGGTGGAACGATAACGCCCGCTCGTTTCGCCGAAACGGCTCGCGCGTTCCGCCGAAAAAGCGGAGCGTCGTTGCCAAGTTGATTACTCGCTTCTCGTTCCTCGGTCGAAATTTAGCTTAAAATGCAGAAATTCTTGTCAGAAACATATTTATTTAGTAAACTGAAAACAATAAAACATGAAAAACTCAAGAAAATCAGAAAAAATTTAAAAAATTAGTCCTCGGAAGTCGCTCTATTCAGCCGTCTCTGGAGTCGTTTCGGTGATTGTAGGCTCGACTCCGTGGTTTGGACGATTTCCGTTGTTGACTGTATTTCGAGAAATCTGAAAAATATGAATGAGAAAATTTATATTTCGTTAAGAAACACACACTTTTCGAATTTAAGCGCATATTCTGATTCTTCTTTCGAGAGACGCCCTTTGTTTGAGAGCTTGATCTTCTTGCGTTCATAAAATTGATTCGAATCGATTCCGTGCTTTCGAGCTTTTGAACGTTCTCTCCAAGTCCTGACTCGCACTGCTGCTTACTATTAGTCTTCTCACTCCACAGAAGTAGTGTCTAAAACACATCTTCATTTTGCTCATAGACAGCGGAGGCAACTTACATAGATCATTCAGAACTCAATATCCTCGACGACTAGTTTACTGAGAAATGAAACTTTGCTATCACAAAGCATTTGTGTGTGCAAGATCTGTGTACATTGAAAGTCCTCATCACTCCGCTTGGTAGGAAATTTATCTGGAAAAACGAAGACGCATTAAAACATACGTCATCATATCGGCGATTTGTTCCTCCAGCTTTCCAAAAAAGTCACTTTTGATTGTGTAGTCCTCGGGACTGCATTCAACTCCGATAGCATTCGAAAAATTGAGTGGGATGAAAACGTTTCGAAAATCACGACGGCTTCGCTGAACGTTCGGGATTTTTTGGTTTAACTGATTAGAAATGCATCTAAAACAATGCAAGTAACAAATAATTACGAAAAAAATCATGCGAAAACTAGCCTTATATAGCAGCTTATGTAGTATGCAAAACTAACAAAATTAAAATGTTCTGCGAAACTGATTTCGAATTGAGTTTCATTTCTTGATGGAACATCGTTTCTTGCGCGTTTCGCCAAAAGCGAGAGAGCGGGTCTTGCAGCGACTTCGCTCTTGGTGGAACAGCGTTTCTCGCTCGTTTCACCAAAAGCCTCTATCCTCGCGCGTTCCGCCGAACGAAATTGCTGAGTTCTGATAAATTTCTCGTCAAATATGACGCCGCGTCTGCATTGCACGGTGTTTGCGGCTTTTGAAAATCGCCGCGAACCGAAAGCAACTTGAAAAAAAAAACTTTTCCCAAAAGCTCCAAATGACAGAAGGGTCCTATGTCTTCACCCTCAAAAAACGGAACAATGATGATTCTGACGACGACTGGGATCGATATTCAGAGAACGTGCGTCCCACAAGGCGAGGACGGAAGATCGATGTGCTGAAAAGAGTAGTTTTGGAACCAAATAACAGCAAAATCTGAGATGGTTGTTTTCAGAAACCCGACGAAGTTGTTACGGAAGCGACCGCGCGAGAGAAACTCGACGATCTTCTGAAAGAACTTCAGGCAGTGGAAAACTCTGGAGCCGACGAAATTGAGATAATTCTCGAGTTTTGTTCGTGGTTCGAGGAAAAACTTGCAATTGGATTCCATAAGTTGTACTATGAATTGCTTTGGAAAATTATCAGTCGGCAAGGATTTATCGAACGGCACAAAGAAGACGAGAGAATGCTAAAAATATGGGAGAAGATGGCAGACAACAGCGCCGGCCACGCTCATGACATTTATCAGTTCGCTATCAGTAGGAATTCTTTGATCAAGTAGGATTTCGTAACATATTTCAAGAAGGAAATACATTTCTTTTTCAGATGCGCCGCCCTTTATGCTCGTTGGTCTCAATGCGTCGAGCTGGCGGGAGCATACGTTGAAGCTCGTCGGGTTCTCGTTTTGGCCAGATCCAATTGCGCAGTTCCTCTCAAAATTATAAACGACGCCGAGGATGAATTGGAAATGAGAGACATGAGGAGACATTTGCAAGATAGGGATTCAGATGATAGTGACGACGAAGAGACCAGGAAGGCGTTCACGAACTTGCCCGGTTTGCAGAATGCTTATTTCCAATCGATTCTCAACGAGTAATTTTCAGTCATCGACACAAAGCACACGGTTCCAATTGTTCGCCTACCATCAGTCTGCTCGGATACAACGAAAAACACTATGAAGTTCGACACACAAAACGTCGAGAAAATTCAATCAGTATGCATCGATAATCAAATGCAACCATTTGAGGTAAACATGTTGCAAGTTCAGTCAAAAATGTGTGGCTGAATTTTCAGGTTCTCTCATATGCTGATGCCGATGACGTCGAATATCTGAAGAATGTGCACGAGTTGAACGCCCACATCGAACGATATGCAATCAAGGAAGTTACGAATCCGAGTATTGCTGGAACTTCGGTATCCGGTGCAGCGACAACGGTATCACGAGATTTCTCATCAGCGAAGAGAGTATCATGTTACAGATCTATCCTGCTTCTGATTATGGGTTCGAAGTGTGGACGGTCGGAAGTTCGAATCCGACGAAGCCAAAAGCCAGAATGGCTATTAAACGTATTTTCAAAGACATGTCGTTCGAGGAGTACGCTGCTTCTCTTCTTCCAAATCATCCATCAATGATGAGAGCAGCTGTGAAGAAATTGGACTTCGATGATACATTGGAATAGCACATTAAGTCAATTATCTTTATTTGACATACAGACAAAAACACTGGAAAATCAATGGGAAGAAGACGGCGAGAAATAGAAAAATCACTTCTGAAATCTTATTATGTACTAAATCACACTTTTGCATATTATTCACTTTTTTCTCACATAAACTGTACTACTGGCATGCGACTATGATTAAAGCTTTACAGAAGTGAATTGGAGCAGCACAGGGAAAGGAAATGGAATTGGAATGAAGTTGAGAGGGCAATCAAATATCTTATGTACAAAATAGGATGGGAGTGAGAAAATTGGAGCACTCAATTCTTGCTCATTCGATCCACTTTTTCTGAGAGCTCTTTGACTTGTTGCATCAAAATACCCATCATCTGGTATAGGTCCTCCTCGTTTTTACTGAAATAGATGTATACTTATAAAGATTTGAACCATCCTCTCACTCACCTAACAATAACAGTTGACTCTTTTTGGAATCCACGAAGAACGAAAAGATTGAGAATGAGGAACGCAGCGAGCAACCCGATAATCATGTACAAGAATGGTTTGTATTCCGGCGAACTGGTGACAGTGATCGCTTGATTCGAATAAGAACTATCGAGACGTCTGTCTGAGATCATAGAGGTTCCATCGGAAATCTTGCTAACTTCTCCTCCAGCAATCAATCTGTTCGTTGACTGTTTCTTGGATCGACGATGACGGAGTTCATTAGGATTCGCTGGTTCAGTTTCAGATGGCTTCGTGGTGTTGGTGTCTGTAGCGGTGACGTTAGGGAAGTTGACAGAAGTGAGCGATCTCTTCTCAGGCTCTGGATTCTTTTTGGCGTACTCATCGAACATGGCATTCAGTATTTTGTAGTGTTCCTCCAAAGCACTGTATGTTGGTTTCTCGATGAAATTCTTCACGACTCCCCATACACTCTTCTTGTACACAATCGTTCCATACACTTTCACGCGACACGAAGTTGGTCCGATTCTTGTAACACAATACTGACAGTTGACAGTGAAATGGTCGGCATATGGAACTCCCGAGTTCTGAGTCTCCTTCTGCATCTTGAATCCATGCTTCGGGTTGGAGAAGTATGTCAGAATCTGTTTCTCATTCACGACAATATCCTTCGATGCTAGTGGATTCGCCACGTAAACCGTATAGGTGCACGTACGGGTGTTCTCTCCTTGATGATCTCGAACCCACATGGCAGCCACATACGAGTCCACTTTGTTCTTCTTATTGCATTCTGCCATGAACTCGTTTTCTGTGAAGACCAGTTCGTAGAACTTCTCGACAGAAACCTTCACCACATTGTCCATCAGAAGACGTCCCGAGTGTTCGGTGCAGGTACAGGGAATCTCCTCTTCATCCATATCGAACTGCTCGGAAATTTGAACAGAGTCGTCGTCATGGAAATCAGAAGATGTCGAACTTTGAGATGTGTTGTCCTTTTCAATGTTTTTCAGAGTGGATACTGTGGAAAGTTCAGTTCGTGGAGAAATGGATCCGTTGAATGAAGAAGTGCTCAGGTTCTGAAAAATTGGGAATTGAAAGAACTGGGACTCTCTGTGATAAGCTGACAACTTTGGGGGTGTAAAACTGGTTTCTAACCACCCATTTTTCTGAAATCTGGTGAGTGTATCAAGGAACTCTAGACCTTTATTTTTGTAGTTGACAACAATTTTTAGAAAATCCCCGACAATAAAGTTATGAGGCGTTCAAGAGATGTGATTGACCTTGACCGAATATTAAGATTGCTTCACTAAACGCCACATAACTAACTTGTTGCCTGCAATTTTCATGAAGAGTTGTAAACTACAAAAACCTAGCTCCTTGAAACTCCCCGAAAATTTTCAAAAGTTGAAAAGTCAGAAAAGTGCTCAAAGTTGACAGATTTAACCGTTCATCTTTGATTGTCTTTTTCAATTAACAAGACAACCCACTCATTAATCTCAATATCAAATAAAACCGATTTTGTTACGTCTTTCCTTAATTTTTTTCAACATTTCGTAACAAGTACTGTCATCCTTCCATCATCACTCTCTCTCTCTCTTTCTATTTGCTCTTCACTTTTCGTCGTTGCACAAAATATAGTGAAAGATAAATATCAAGGAAAAAAGAAACCGATCATTTTCAATCGATTGAAAAAGGAAAAATGGAAAAATTTGAACTTACAGTCATGTTTTCAGTGGATGCGTGTTTGGTGGAAGCTGGCGTACTTCCTTCCGGGGGTGTGTGGTTTTGCGGATTCTGAAAGAAAAACGCGAGGTTGGACAGAAGGATTTGAAAAATCAAAAACATTTATCTCAATTCGCAACGAATATTTCAATAAATGGTCAATTATTGAAATGTAGCTCTTTTTATGAACAACATTTTATTAGTTGATAGCAGTTTGAGATTCTCAGCGCGAACCGAGATAAATGTCCATGAACCAAGACAAGGGAGCGCAAAAATCTTTCGAGGATTCACGGTATGATTCATTGTTGAATCTTATGAATCAAAATTATTCCGATTTTTCATCCAAGAGTGATGTCATTCAAAATGTTTAGACACTTTTACTCATGACTTCGCACCAAAACAATGCCAACTAGTACTCTTCTATTAAGAGATCAGATAAAATCTGATTCCTTTGTTCAGAATCTGGAAACTAAAAAAAACCAACCTGTTTCACTCGTCTTGTACTCTTTCTCACAAAACTAGCAGTCATTTGCTTGGCTAACTTTGCTAATATTTTCATATTAGGAGTTAAAAGATTCTTGGCTCCACCAAAGAATAGTTGGGTCAAAATCTATGGGTCAGTGGAGGGTTTCTTATAGGCGGAATAGTGTGGAACTGAATTGGGGGCGTGGCCAACAGACTATGACCATAAGGTCAACACTAGGGGGATGTTTGACTACATAACCAGAAAAACTAGAGAAGAGAGAGAGAGAGAGAGAGAGAGAGAGAGAGAGAGAGAGACGAAGAGAAAAAGAGAGAAACATTTTCAAAAGTTTCCAGAGGTTACCACAGCAATGAACACTCGCCTGCATTTCATTTTTCATGAATACACAAAATTTAAATTCAAATTTCAAAAATTCGAGAGAGAGAGAGTTTCTGGTAAACGACAATGATAAAACCAAGAGAACCTCACTCCGCACTTTCGGAAACGTCGAAAATTCGGGAAATAGTGTTAAAGAGTTAGAGACGCAGAGAAACTCTGTGCCTCTCGTTTCTGGAAGAATGGGAAGTGCGAGAAAAGGAGGACAAATAAAGTGGTTATTCCAGAGAGAGAGAGGACAGACAGGAAGAGAGAAGAGTCTCTCCTGGAAACGTGTTCTGAGCGTGATTTGTGAGCATGGAATAGAGGGGCAAGAACCATTCAAAACGTTCTCTCTATATTTCTCGTCATTCCGTGATTTGATACCGGTCTATCTTGCGAGAGACGTTCGATGAGCAAAGTGACTCATTTCATATGTATTTAGAGAGGCGACAATGAGAAAATGACGTTTTAATTCGGGGCTTCTACTACTGGATTATCAACTAAAAGTGTTATCAAGGGTGTTTTCCATAATAGAAGTCCAGATTCTCGTCCAGAAATGCAACTTGTCCATATGGCCAAGAGTATCCAATTTCAAATTAGATATTCGTATTGTTCGTCAATAGAACTGCGAGGTCATAACTCGAATCAGGGGAGAATGATTTTGGTTTTTATTACGGAATCCGAATCTGTATGGTTGCTTTTTCCTTGAAGAAGGAGGCTTGTAAAATAGAAAATGTTATGGTTGGAACAAATTTTAATCTTGAAATTAGAAAATGAACATTAACATGGTAGAAACCAGGATAAACTGAAGAAAAACTTATCTGTTTTTCTGATTCTGAATTCAGTCTAAAAAGCTAAATGAAATCTGTTAGATATCTTCTATCTAAACGTTCTCATGTTGCACGAATGCAAAAATTTGAAGGATTTTCGAAGAATGAACTCGGGGACACTAGAAACCTAAAATTCTCATGAAAACTTTTCTGTTCGGAACATCGAATAGTTAAGCATCTTGAGTCATTTGAACAGACCAAGATGTTTCTCGTTGACGGCTTTTTGAGATCTGTTACGGAAAACCAAGTAATGGAGGTGATTTTATTGCACGATTTTCGATAAGTCATCAGGATGTTCCCTGTGCTCTAATCTTAACCAAAAATACTCTCCCACGACTGCAGTCTCACCTTCTCCTCACTATTATACACCATATCCCAAACTTCTTCCCTCGTCATCGCCTTTCCCTCCTCTCCCATCACTTTCTGATGAGCCGTCGTCAGAACTTGAAACGATTTGTCTCGATTGATGAATGAAGCGAAGAAGTACTTCTCACTCGTATCGCGTTCAAACTAAAATGAAAAGCTCCGAGATATCCTATCTCTGGAGTGTTACCTGAATGGAGTTGGGAAAAATGAAAGCGGCTTTCATCTTTTTGATCAGCTTGATCTCCTTCATCGGAATCACCAAAGTGGTCTCCCACCCTATGATGTTGGCATAAAAGCAGACATTGAACTGAGAGATGAACATCCTTCCTTGCGCCAGAATTTCTCGTTGGTATGCACAGGAATAGGCTGAAAGGAAACGTCAACGACATTAATCTCGGATTGAGGATTTCAGAAAGTTGTTAACTAATGAAATGAAGATTTTCCTATGTACAACATTCCATTAGTTGACAGCTTTTTGTAATTCAAAATGTGAACCGAGCTGAATGTCGTCAAAGTGAACTTTCTCCTCCGAACTACCGTATTCCTTCGCACTAGACTACGAACCTTTTCCAGAAGGTTTATCTATATTTCTTGCCTTATCTATAACTTAACCATGCCATGATTCATTTGAATAATGATTTTTTAATTTCACAATCACTCTGGTCGAATTTCAAACATCACTGAACACTGATTCCGATTCTTCAAAACAAGCAAAAACTCACAAGCCAAAAACTGATCGCTCTCGTCGATGAGTCCCTTGTCAACAAAAATCTTTTTGAACTGCAAATTTCTCTCGTGATAACTCGGATGGATCAGTTTCTGAAACAAATCTCGAATTTCTCGACATTCCAAAGAAGTGCTCACCATGAAGATGTTCTTATCCGGTTTCTCGGCAAAATACTTCTCCATTCGACTCTTCGCTCGTTGTGTGTCATCGCCTCTAAAAATGAACATTTGAGTAAAAATAAACATATTAAGGTTTCAAAAACCATGTTTAGGAATTTACCCATTCTTTAAAAGTGATTGTTGAGATGCGCGGGACTTTAAAAGAACCATAACAAAAATAAATGCATTGCATCGAAAATCCGGAGATTTGGGTTCGGATAAAAAACTCGAAAAAATCTCTTTTTTTATTAAGTTTCGTGGATTTGAGGTCACGTGTCGTGAAAATTCGCATTTTTCTATGTCATTTTCTACGTGTTTTTTATGGTTCACCTTTTCCCATCATCGCTCATGATCGATGAATTTGAGCTGAAAACAAAGAATCGATCGTAACTTTATCTTCAAGTAAATATGAAATCAAAATCAGGCTTACTCGGATAAAGGAGAAGCCAAAGAAGTCAATGTTTCAGAAGGTTTTTCCGCATCTGGAGACAATTGGACACCGGAATCTGAGAGGGACGTCGGACGAGTGGTCATCGTCACCGTAGTGGTGGACGTCATTATCCATAAGTCAGAATAAATGGATTCAGCCAATTTGACAAATCAGTAGTGGAGGGTTATTCTGATTCAATCCCAACCAAACGACGGTCTTCCGCTAACAGTACAATATAAATATCTCAATATATGTAACGTGCCTGTATATATTGACATTCATATCAACACAGGCAGAGTCTCGCTGATAAAAACGTTTTCCATCAAAAAGTGTCCTCCACCTCCGTCTTCTTCTCTCTCTTCGTTTCAGTATCTCTCTTTCTCTTCAAGCACACACCACATCAGAACACTTTTTACGGTAGGAAATGGGTTCAATGAAATTCGTTTTATCGCACAAAACTCTGGAAGTTAGACGAATCGAGTAGTCTAGTTAGGACCGTGGTTAGCTATTCTGAAAGTGTGCTTGAGCACACTATTCTGGAGGAAGATAACAAGAAAGAGTTTTGTTGTGAGAGGCTTAAAACTCAAAAATTGGTGAGCTAGTCACGATTTCAGTTTTCAAAAAGAAATTACCGTGCCTTAAACGGACCCCTAGACCTTCAAAACGCCGGCGGGCACCAGTTAGAATTCACTTGACCTTTAGAAACTGAAAGGGAAACCTGTTGAGCTATTCTTCTGTAATGGTGGTAAAGCCTAGAATAAGATTTTGAAATTTGACCTGAAATCAAGAGCACCGTTCCACTTCCCTGTCTCCGTGATTCCTCATTTTCGTAGCATACAAACTACAACTTCGCCGAGGTCAGCATCTATCTATTTTTCCTCCCGAGAGCACGATAGATCACAAACAAAAACCGCACTTCAAACACACTTTTTACACCGAAAACTTCGAGAAAACAGAGATGAGAAACGGTGTAGTGACCCTGACCGTTTTGTAGCCAACGAATCGTTACATTTGGAGCGAAATGGATGGAGGGAGTAGCCGGAAAGTAAAACGAAATGTGTGACTTGATCAGCCGGAAATGTGGAGTTTATGCTGCAGATCACTTTGGTTACGGTTCCACTTTTCTTATCTATTGCCCAACTTAAAAATCACAACAAAGATTTCAAATCTACAGTAATCAAAAATTATTCGGAACATCGTATTTCCTCTAATAGACGAACACTCCGTCATTTTGACCAAATTTATCTCGGTTCCTGTAGCAGCTCTCAAAAAGTAGGTAACTAACAAAATGTTTCCCTGTTTATCGTAGACATTTTGTTAGTTGACCACTTTTTGGTAACTGTTACAGGAGCCATTATAAAGTTGTCCAAAGTGAAGGGAAGGTGAAAGTTTAAAAAATTTCAGTTTAGACCAAGAACAATTCTTGGATTACAGTTACAATAAACAAAAAAATCCGGTACAGTGGTCTCTAGATGCGGAAAACCTTCTGAAAACCAGTAAAAAAACAGAAACTCAATGCTTCTTCACTACAAAAGCTTCCACACTTTATCAATCACTTTATCACACTCGAGTGCACTCCCATTTCCTCTATTTCCTTTTCCCAAAAACTGCTCACAAATCTCGGTTTTCATTCGGAAACCGTGATTTGTTCCGTCTTCTTCCCAAATCAACCCACACTTCAACCTTTAATCAGAATTCTCGATCAACTCCCTCCTTATCATTCTCATTTTCTTTGCGTCTCCACAACCGCATAGATAGCATAATCAATTCACGGATACTTATCAGTTTCCGTGTCTCGAGTTGCACTCGGCGACGATGCGAAAAAAGGAAATTGGGAAATTTTTTATGACGGTGGCATAGTTAACAGACTCATGATTTGGGAGCAGAAGTGACGAATCGCATATTTAGTATGATGTATTGCGATTTTCAACAGGAGATCCTATATCAAAAAAGTTTCCTGACATCGCGAGTCCTGTGATAGAACTGCTCCGTCACTTTCACCAAATTAGTATCGGTTCCCGTAGCAGATTTTAAAAAGTGGTCAATTAACAAAATGTTGAAGACAAAACGAGGAATGTTTTGTTAGTTGACGTATTTTAAAACCTAGATAAATTAACTCAAAACTCCGACAAGATACCACTTACGTAACTGCATTTGTGCGATGATGTTTCTTAGAAGGAAGTCCTAGTGTGAATGAAATCGTTTTGAACTTCATATGATGAGAGCTCAAAGCTCAATTTACCGATTACAGTCGAATAAGCTTATCTCAACTACTACACTAGTACATAACAATAGTACAAAAGATAAATTTGCAAAAACCGGAAAAGTTGGTTCGAAAATAAGATGAGTCATAACACAAATAGACGATTGAGATGGAAATGAGGAAGGAGATGTTATCTAGTTCATCTCTTTCTTTAAAAGTAAACAAGTGCAACACAATGGGTATTGTTGGAACGAGATGGGTTTTTGGAGTTTTTAGGGGTCTGAGGAACGAGTTCCGTAAAAGTGTTGCACCCCCTCGACTCTACTTGGAGAACATTTATCTCCGTTTGGAATGAGAATTTCAAAAAGCTGTCAACTAAGAACATTTTTGTCATAAGAAGAGCTCAATTTCATTGGTTGATAGCAATTTCAAATTCTGAACGCAAACCAAGATAAACTTCGTCAAAGTTAGGCGAGTGGTTAAACCTAACGCAGGTTTTTTGAACTCCTGTTCCAACTAATAGCAAAGTACTTCTTCACGCGAAAGCAACCAAATACTATGACTTACTCCTGGTCATCATCATCAATGGCGTTTTGTCTCCTCAAAACCGTTCTCCTTCTCTTTTCAGCATCTCCTCGTGCACTCAAACTTCTCGTCAGAATTCCACGAGAAACCGAAGCAGATGGTGACTGACTGGGACGGATTATCACAGAACGGACACGTTTGAACACTCCCTGACGATGGAAGAATTCTAGAATTTCAAGTTTCGAACTTTTTCAAAACTCTTTATACCTGAACTCATGCTGAATATAGACTATAATAGGATATATCTGAAAAACTGACGATCTCTTTCGTATAGTCGAAGAAAAGACGTCCTCGTTGTTTTTGTCTGAAATTTTCGTATTGCTTTGTGTCTCTTTCTCTTTTTTGCTCACAATTTAGTGTATGTATTTTTATTTACAGTCATTATTTTCTTGTGAATGGAAAAGGGGGAAAAAGACGGGAGGAACGACGAAAAATTCAAGCATTTACAGACAACAGGGGACGAGATGAGTAATAATGTTCACAAAGTGCGGATCAACTGGGAGAGGATAGTTCACTTAGTAAATGATCACATGAAAGAAGTGAAGAAATAGATTACGTAGACCAATCACTTGCTTGTTCGACTGACAACCCAATCCTTCTGGCAAAGCGGACATCTATTGTTTTGACGAATCCATTGAGTCATGCAGCAGTGATGAAACGAGTGATTACAGTCTCCCCATACAACGCAGCATTCTGCATTCGGTTCCGATTGACAACGGAGGCATTCTTCTGAAAGATAAACTTTATGTAACCAGCCGTTTCGTGCTCTGGTGAAAGTAAACTCAGTCTCGAGAATCTCGCGATAATTGTATTGATTATTCAGAATGGAAACTCTCAAGCAAAACCCTACCCATTAAATGAACTCTACAAATCGCACAGGTGTCGCATTCAACGTCCCATGCCCAAATTGCCAAAGCATTCCACTTTTTGAGCACAAACGGACGTGTCTCCGTTGGAGTTGCGGTTTTTTGTTTACTGAAAAGATCGATTTGTCAAGAAAAAGTTATTAGCGTTCTTACCTAGCGCTTGCACTGTCCTCTTGCATTGGAGATCCTGCCGAATTGCTTGGAGTGCTCATTTTTGTGGAAAGTATCGATTTTCAGATTAATCGACGCTTTTTCGACCGGTTATGCGGAAGAAAGAAGAAAATCAACAACGACACTCCGCGGATTTCACAGTGCGCGCTGTTTGGCGAATTGTTAATTTCGAATTTTCATCCAATTTCCTTCGTTCGTTTCGGATTGGAAGTAACCCAAAATCTTGTTAAAAACAAAAAAACAAACTTCTGAAGCAGAAAAATTAAAAATGTCACGAAGAAGACAGAACGATGGTTAGTTATCTCACCAAAGGGCGAAAATAGGATCATGTTTTTCAGACGAGGATGAGATTCAAATGAAAAGACGGCGTGGAGCTCCACTGATATCAGATGTTGAGAGAAAACTTCAAGAAGTCATCGGAAAAGTTGGAGATAAAGTAAGAATTCAAGCATATTCCATAACTTGTGGTCATAATTCACTTCTCACTTCAGAATACTGGTTCTTCAATCGAAGCAAATTTGGAAAAGCTAACTGAGTTCTTGCACGGAGATCTCGATAAATACCGGGCAACAATCATCGATATAGTCGCCGGATGTGCCGTATACCTCCCGAATCGTGTAACGGTGTATACAACCCTCGTAGGACTATTAAATGCGAAAAACTTCAACTTCGGAGGAGATGTAGTCGAAAAACTGATTGCTGAGCAACAGGACCTCCTACTAAAGCAAAAGTACCAAGAAGCACAGAACCTTGCCATCTTCCTTTGTGACCTGGGTAATTCTGGAGTGTTGACGGCTCAGTCGATTGGCGAGTACTTGGAAAGTTTCATATCCGCTGCATTCGAAGAGAACATGCCACAGGTACTAATCAACAACTTATCCCCTGAAAAGTTTAGTTAATTCAGGTTCGCAACGACTACTACATCCAAACTGTGCTCCGTTGTCTCCCCTGGATTGGCAAGGAATTAACGGAAAAAGCTCAAGAGCAAATGGAGAATATTGTGGAAGCAATCGGAAAATATCTTGAGTTGAGAAACAAAACTCATGTTCCGGTGAGATTCTTAGCTGACAACCTGACGTTAACGCATTATTTGCAGCTTCTCCAAGTTTGGCGGGAAGGATCAACTGATCAAGAACAAGAAGATTACCTGGACAGTTTGTCTGCACAAATCGAAACTCTGAGAAAAGCCAACTGGTCAGAGAACCATATTCCCCGATACTATTCCGCTTTCGAAACTATTCTCCAAGACGCTCTTCAACACAATCTTCCCAGTTTCTCATCCCCGGAACACCATTCAGATATGATCTATCCATACCCTCTGGTGGTGTTCCGTCTCTTTCAAGACGCTGATTGTGAAAAGTTCGCTGTAAGGTATCATTCTTTGTCGGAGTATGACAGTTTCCCATTTTTAGGATGCACCTCTTCCTGGAGGCCACTCAATTGACCGTTTCCTCTTCGAAGGAGAAATTGCATGGATCATCGAGAAAAATCAGTTCAATCGGAAGACATGTGCTCGCGAACTTGTGGCCTTTGCCGCCGAGAATCCGGCAGCGCCAGTTGGATTTCTCATTTTCGAGACCATTTTCGGTCAGATGCTTCGTCTTCCACACGCGCCATACCCAGCTATATTCCACTGTTAGTTTTAAGGTTACGATTAGTTATAGAGCTTCTGAATTTCAGGCTCTCTCATCCTCGAACTGCTGAAAGTGAAACCAGAAGATTTCCCGAACATTCTAGTCAAAACTGTCGACCTGATTTTCAGTCGTGCTGATTCAATGCAGCCGATTTGTGTCGACAGGTAAGCTTCGTTAATCTAATCTACTAAATCTATCCGTATTTAGAATGGTCGACTGGTTCAGCTTTCATTTGTCTAACTTCCAATACCGATACACATGGGATGAGTGGAAGAATTGCATTGATGTATGTTTTTATTCAAGCCGATAATAAAGAAAGTTATTTCTTTACAGAAAGAGGAATTCGCTGGAAGTCAAATCTTCTTGCGAGAAGTGATCGAGAAATGTCGCCGTCTCGGATCTTACGAGAAAATCATCACTGCATTGCCAAAGGACTTTATGAAGATTCATCCGTGCAATCCAGAAGTCAGATATCCGATCGATGAAGATGACACAGCCTTGTCTCAACGAGCGGAAACATTCACACAAATGTTCCAAGAACGTCAACCTGCTGATTCCTTCCTCAATGAGATGAAATCCGCAGAGGAGAATGACGAACTCCCGTACAACATAAACGAGTTTGGAATTTTCATTGCTGTGATGCTCAAGATGGCTTCGAAGACTTATTCGCACAACTTCTCGGCACTTTTCAGGTGGATTACATATTCATAACATATGTATGTTTGAAAATGTTGTTTTTAGGTATCAAGCAGTACTGAAAACTGTCTGTGATGCATCCGAGCAATATCAAGAGAAACTTCTTGAGACTTTGTATTCATGCTGGAAGACGAACCAACAAATGCTGATGATCCTCACTGATAAACTTCTCAAGATGCAGGTTATCGACTGCTCCGCCGTAGTTGGTTGGTTGTTCGACGAGAAAATGTGGCCTGAGCACAACAGACAATGGCTCTTCGAGGTGCTCAACCAGGCTCTTGAGAAGCTGACAAGACAGATCAATGTGGTCGAGAAGGATATTAGGGATTTGACGGAGAAGGTGGATGGCAAAGCGAGAGGAGACAGTGAAGAGGGGGATGAGAAGGTAGTTATTCTTATTTAAGCTTTGAGTCTACAATGAATTTCCAGATGGATGAAGAGTCAGCACGAGAAGAGAAAGGGAAGCAAGACCTCGAAGATTTGGAAAACCACAAAGAGAAGTTGGAAAGAATGGTTTCATTCCAAAAGGGACTTTTCAATGATTTGTTGATTGTAAGCAAAGTAATTAGAGCAGAACTAAACACGTTACGTTTCAGGCCTTTGTTGAAGAAATCAAAACAGCGGGAACCAACCTTTCCGAGATGGACGGATCTGGAGATACCGACGGAAGCCAATCTTCAAAGTTCGTGTGGCTTCGTGGACGGTTCTGCCATATTCTTCTCGCGGTAGGGTTTATCAAATAGCTAGACATAAAAATCTTACTTTCAGCACGCCGAGACTCTTCTGAAACACTCATCCAGCATAGCCGAAGAAGTTTTCTCCGAGGGAGCCGATCCTAGTATCACTGAATGCTTCAATCAATTCCAGTCACTTCGTTTCTAAGTCTCTATAGTTTAACTATATTCTCGATCCTTTAAAATCTCTCTTCTCTCCCTCACCGGGTTCTTCATAACTATCAAACTCGGCTTTTTGAATCTCGTTCGGCAAATCATATGTTTTTTTTTTGTTCCTGACCATCTTTTATCCACCTTTATTTATTCTCCTATAACAATTAAACATTTTCTACTCTTTTCTCCATCCGACACGCCATGATTGAACACATGAGCATCGAGAAAAGTAGTAAAAAGTTGACACACAAAGAAATCAAGAGAAGGATTGGGATGTGGAAAGCGGGGGATGATGGATCGTGATCGATGGAGAAGAATAGAGCATTGGTGACATTTTTCGGGATTTTTGGAACAACAGTTGAAGAGGACGTTGAAGTGGTCAGTGAGGAACGAAGGCGGCGGAGGGAATAGCAACCTTAAAATTAAAAATTGAAAATCCCATCGGAAACTGCGCACTTCTACTTTTCAGTGAGGTTCCGAAAAAGAGTAAAAAAACATAAAATGTTTTCCAGTGCGATGATTTGAATCAACAATATTATTATCTTACCCGAATTTTTCTCGAGTTCTCTGTAAACTTCCATCTGCTCCATCATCCAATCGTATTGCTCTTTGCAATAACCGAGCCCACTTTTCAGCATTCTCTTCTCATCGTATTGATTCACAAACGACTTCAGATTACTCGTCCTGGAATTTCATAGATTTTCAGATTAGATTCACGGTAATACCGATTGGCCAAATGCATAGACCAATAATAAGGAGCACATGGCTCACGAAGCCATACTGGAAGAGTCATTGTTGAGTGAAGCAGGTGGCGGAGAAGTCGAATGTTCTCTCTGGAGATCAGAAGGAAGGAGGCGGGGAATTCCGTCAATGGATTTCCGTCGATTCTCAGCTGTGACAGTCCACTCAACATTGCCATAACTTCAGGAGGCATTGAAGAGCTTCTATGTAACATGTTATTGGCCACATTCAGTCTTGCAAGGTGGCAGTTTGCAGTGACTGCTTGTGGTATTCTTGTTAGATTGCAAGAGTCCATATCGAGGTATCGGAGGGACTTTAGAGGAACGAATGAGTACGGAGAGATGGTTTGGATCGGCATTCGGGATAAGGAGAGGGTCTTCAGGGAGTTCAGACCGTAGAAGTGATCCGGAGATAGGGTCTGTAAAAATGGTTGGTCAGTAGAAACTCGACAGCAGCGTTTTTATGGAATTAGATGCATGTCCAAATCTTTTCGAATGTTAAAAAAATTCGAACTGCTCTTTTTTCGAATCCCTAGTTCTCATTTTGATCTACACACATATCGTCTGTTGTCACCTTTTTCGTATAATTCTTCATTCAGCAGATACTTCTACAATGAACGCACCGTTATATTCGTTCTACTCAATTTGAGCCACTTCAACCGGATATTCTTCGCAAATGGCTTATAAGGAAGCATTTTAATCGGATTCCCGGTAAGATCCAGCACTCGAAGATCAACGCATTTACTGAAAGTGTGAGAAGCAAATGAGGTTATCTGAAAAACGAATAAAATTTCCTGTTTCAAACTGAGAATTTACCTGATTGTAACTGAGGTCTACATGAATCAAAAACGGAGAAACGAATAGTAGTCGGTGCAAGTTTTCAATCAAATTATGAGAAAGTTTCAAACTTTTCACTACAGGAAGTTGAGCTATTGGGGATAGGGAGGAGATGGAAGTTTCTAAAAAAAAGATAATGTAACTTGTTAGAAATAAAACCCACCTTTCAAATAAACAGTTGTCAATGTCTTGCTATTGGATATCCATTTCGGTAATTCCGTAATTGAAGAGTTCTCAATATGAATATAGCTGATAGTATGGACGAATGGAGGTGCCTGTAGCCAGAACTCGAAATCCACATTCACCAAAGACAGCACTTTGAGATTCTTCAAATTTCTCAGGGAAGAATGGAAGTTTGCTTTCGTTCGGTGCCTAAAAATCAGCCATCAGAAAATTCTTAAGAATCAAAAACTCACAACAAAACAACTTGAAACGACGCTAAATTCGGGAAGCATGCTCCGAAATCAATGGAATCGTAGACAGAGTGATAGTGTTGGAATGTGATGGAGGTGACATTCTGGGAGCAAGAACCCAGGAGGAACGCTTTCGTCAAACTGAAAGTTCGAAATCACTGTTTCAGGACCGGATTGGAAACGCTGAATACCTTCCATTAGAGTTCTCCACTACAATAGTATACGGAGAGTTTGTGTTGGGTAGGTTGGGATTTTGGCAAGAAAATGGGACGCTGTTGGGTTGATGGTCAAGCCAGCGGTAGGGTTTCTGGAAAAAAAAAGAATCAGTAATTCATGGCGAATGACTTTCAAAAATGACATTTCTCACTAGAACTTCAGAAGATTCTGGAACTTACAAGCTCCCCATGTTCCAATCGACAGTCCAGATCTCTTGAAATCGTCAGAAAGCAAGAACATTGTTCTTGACAAAGCGATGAAAATTCACAACTTGGAGTCAGACTATTATTCAATGAGCAGCATACCTGAAATCCTCTTTTATTTGACGCTGTGACTTTCAGAAATGAACTCACGAGATTGATTCCATGGGCTTGGGCATGAAGAGGTTCACAAGAATCTAGACACTCACAACTATAAGCTAGAATCGAGAAAACAAAGAGTAGCTTGCACATATTGTTTCTTTATAGAGCTCTGTCCAAAAAAATGTTGAAATTTGGAATTGCAATTCGTGAGCATGAAGTCAGAAAAAAATTGTGGATCGCATAAGAAATGCGTTCTCATCAGGGCTCTATTCAAACAAAAAAGATGCAATCCGGAGAGAGTGTGCAAGATGAAGAGACGCAGAGAGTGTCCATTTTTGAGCATTTACTCGCTAGTTTTTTGACATCTGAGGGAGCACAAATTAGATAGAGGGGCTTCTGGAAACAAATAGATAGATATAGTTACTTACGGAAAGGAATAACATTGTTAAAGACGGAAAAAGCAATCCGAAACTTTTAGAAAAAAAAGAGAAAATGTACTGTATTTCATGTTGAATACCCTAATAGACCGGCACCCTCTTCCCGTTGTTTGGAACGAATTTATCTCGTTTCCTGAAGCAGTTATCAAAAAACGTTTTTTATAGCTTGTGACCTTGTTCTTTCATTCCGAACCAAAGAAACAGAAAAAGAAAAAAATCTTTTTGCAATGAAACCTCCTTTCAAAGTTCACCCCTCACTCCGCAAAAGGCCATATAAGGTTCCGAAAAGTTCGGTTCAATGCGTTCTATCAAAATGATTAAAAATCTTTCTCTTCTCTTTGTCTTCCTCGTTGCAGTCAATGCAATCAGCTTTGGATCAGATTCCTGCAGTTGTGAAGATGACAACAGTTACGGAGGTGGTGGTGGAGGACATCATCATGGAGGAGGACATGGAGTGAGTCTAAAAATAATAGCTCTTTAGAAATGAACAGTTCAGGAAGGCAACCGCGGATGCCCAGAAGGATGGAGACGATTCAGAAGAAGCACCGGAGGATGGTGCATGAAAGTGTTTGGCAGAATCAACATCGAACCAGAGCATGCTGCAAACGCCTGCGCTGTCCACGGAGCAGTGCTATCCGGAATTCAGAATTCCGAAGAGAGGAGATATCTGCTTAGCAGTATTGGCAGTACTAACATTACAGCGGCCACTGGATCCCTTTGGCTTGGAGCCAAAAGAACTGATGCGTGCATTGGAAGCAAGCTCACCGCGACTTGCTCGAAGACTGTAAGATAATTGATGGTTGTATTGACAACTCTAGTCTTTCATTTTTCAAAGTTGACATCTTCTTAGGAGATCAGCGGTTGTCTTCAAAATAACTAGATGAATTTCCAGACATCCTTCGCCTGGACCGACGGAGTGACCACCGGAACTGCTGGATTCTCATGGCTCGATGGAAGTCAACCGGATAATGCTCTTGGGTAAGAATCAGAAATGAGCGGATCGCATATCAGGGAAGTCCTTTTTAGGAATGGTCCGAGAATTTTTTTTATAAATGGGCACAAATATAGAGCAAAATCGGGGCTTTCGAATGTGATATCTACTCTCTAGAAGTCGAGATACAGACTTCGAAAGACGGTGAACATCGTTAAAAGTACACGATAAAGTGAATGATTTTTCGAATCAAATAACATAACTCGATTTCTGGGAGTTTGTAGTACCCATTCGAAAGTCCAAATTGCGCTATATTTCAAGCCAATTTGTAAAATTTTACAGAGGATGCCTAAAACGGGCGTCATGTTAAAGTTCTTTCCCAACAGAATTAGGAACAACGAAAGTGTAAGAACCAGAAACAACTAGAAGTGGGAAATCGAAGATTTTAAATTAATAATTAAGAATGTTAAGCCAACTGTTGTGATTTTTAGCCAAGAACTATAACTTTTGAGTCAAGAAAACTTTCGTTGACAAAAAAATAGTGTTTGCTTGAAAAACACTTGTTTTGACTGGAAAATGAAAACTGGTTTCAGAGGAAGACAAAATTGCATTGCCTTCTTCTTCGCCCCATCGAACACCGTGATTGCGTCGGTGACTTGGTTTCCAGGGGCGATGGATGATGTCAAGTGAGTTTGGAAAAAGTAAAACTAAATTCTGAGATTTCGACTTTCAGCTGCTATTCGGCTCAATTCATCGAAATTCCACAGAGAAGATTCCATGGATACGTCTGTGGAAAAGAGGCGACTTCGTAGACAATTTTTTTGTTGTTGAAAATAAAGCTTCTGAAGTTCTAAATTCAGGTCAATATCGAAACCTGAAACGTGAACAGACGTGTTACCCCGTTTTTTTTGCCTGCAGTTCCGTATAAATATTGAATTCGCTCCAGAAAGTCTTCAGTTTTAAATCTAGTACTTTGCTTTTTTGAAAGAAGCTAAGTGACAGACAATGTCCACGTAAGTCTTCCAGACGTCTGAAATCGACATCACCTACTTTAGCACTTTAGAAAAGACAAGAAAACCAAGAAACATCATCACCACCATCATCCAAAAGGATCTGTTCTGCCACCAAAGAAATCGAAAAACAAGCACGATAAGCACAAAAAGAAAGGAACGAGAAGAGAAAAGTCGAGCACTAAACTGCATGCCACTTCTTCGAATGTCAGTATTCGAGGATTCGATTCTAGACACAAACTCAGAAAAACTACTGTCACTGATGACGTCTCTTCTGATGGGAGCCCTTTTCTTCCAACCATCACTCCTTCTGATACCTGTCTCAACTTGTTCACGGAGCAAATCTCGACGAAAGCAGTGACAGTAAGACCCGAGAGAGCATTGACTCCGATGGCAGCATCTCCTTCGACACACCAGCCCACAACCCTTGGTCAAATTCCACCAGCAATACCTCCGGCACCAATGGTTCCACCACCGCAAACAGTGGTCCAGAATGTCAAATGGAAGGCGGAGGATGTGGCGCTAGGATACATCGACAAACTGGATGCCACCATGGCTCGTCTAGAGTACATCGAAGCCTGCGCTGCAACAAAACCATCAGTTGACAAGGACTGCCTCATCTGGAAGAAGAACATCCAGAAGAATCAAAGTGACGCGTATCCAATTCTGGATGCAACATTGGTGAAGCTTCAAAATGAGCCAGATGTCTATATCAACATGTCTTCCATCATTGTCCCCCACTGTCGCTATCCGATTCTGATGGCTCAAATGCCGAAGAGAGGAATGGAGGAAGAATTTTGGAAAGGAGTATTCCACGAATCAGTTGTCATGATGTATATTCTCATGGGTCCTGATGATGAGAAGAATGACTTCTTCCCGACGACAGCAGGGGCTTACGTGTATTATGGGAACATGTTTGTCAACATTCGAAAGGTTAGTTACGAAATTGTATTCAGCTACGGACCGGATGTTTCAGGTTGAGAAAATGGATTCCGAACGTACTCTCTACACAATCGAGGCTCTCCCAAACGGACTTTCCAACTCTGTAATGACCAACGTCTACGTTCACACTGGCTGGGAATCATCTGGAGTACCTCTGAAGTATGCAAACACGACTCGTTCAGTGATTGATGTCATGAACTTTGTGAAGACGTCGCACGGTGGAGACAAACTGTTGATTGTATCCAAGAACGGATGTGGTCGTGCTGGATTCTTCGTTTCTCTTGGTGCTGCATTCTGCTGTCTCAATGATTCTTCGGAGCCGAGAATCATTGAGATTGTGAAGGCGATTCGGATGCAGAGACCGAATGCAGTGGAGAGCATGAAACAGTATGGGTCGTTGTATTTGTGTCTTCTCTACTACATTAAGGTGAGCTAATGGGATAAACATGACCGGTGGGAATGGAGATCTTTACTATTAGAATTTGGCACACTCTCCAATAAAACAATGCTCACAATCAATAAATGTCATTGAACACGTATGATGTCTTCGTCTTGATAAAAAATAGCCGAAAAGGAGACGATAATTTTTTCAGAAGAAAATCACGATCCCCGACGGAATGAAGCAGAAGGTGGAGGATGTGACGAAAGGATTGGAAGCATTGATTAAAGAAGACTTGTCAATTATGTATTGATCTGATAATGGCCGAGAATAAAGTCTTTTCTTCTGTGTCTGCCTACAAGTTCTTTCTCAGCCTTTGGTTGCAAGCGAGCTCGTTGAGCACTGCTCTTAAAGGGATAAAAAGGTCAAGTTTTATGATCTACACATGCTAAAAAAGAGCGCGAAACTTTCTACGAATGATTTAGATGGAGCATGTACTCTAGCAGTTATTTCTTTTCTGCTTTTCTCAGACTATTGAAATTCTTCTCCTCAAATTAGTTTTCACATTGCAGGTCAAGAACACACGGAACATGGAAGAGGAGAAAAGAAGTTTGAAACACCATCTATTTATTCATGAAACTCTCATAAGTTGTTCTTGCAACTGGCTTCTTTTCCTCCTCTCGTTCTTCTCAATTTTTTGTGGATTTATCGAATTGAACGATATTGATTGAAGAAGTCGACTGTGGAGCTCTCTGGAGAATGTCTCGAACCATAATGACGACTCCTTGCATTGTTGGACGACGGGTGGGATTCGGGTGAGTCGCACGAGCCATCAACTGACGCATTTCGTTCAGAGGGAGGGGCTCTCCTGAAAAACCTCGTTATATGTACCTCACGGGTGTTTACATTACCCTCCAAATCTTTGTATGATTTAATCAGTTCCGGCTTGAGAATTTGCTCGAAGAGACGTCCCACATTAAAGACCCCGCTCTCCATCGTCACTTTTCGAGTGAATGCCACTTCCGGAGCATGTGAATCATAATCGACCACGTGAATAGTATTATCAGATTTTCTGAAATAATTTAGGTGATCTTCAGAACAATTTGAATTCAAAAACCCTTGAATGTGCAATCCGTTGGCTCCATTGAAAATCAACTCGTAATTCTTTCCTCTTTTTGGGTTGAGTCCAGCAAACTCGACATAGTAGTTTCCGATTTTCGATGCTCCATGAAAGATGCCGGTTTGATGAAGTTCCGAAAGAATGCGGACGACGGAAGAGCACAAATTGATTCTCTGGATCAGATCCAACTGATTCTTGTGGTTCATGAGGAACTTCTTCAACGGACTTCCAAGCTCCGCCTTGTTGTTTCTGCAAACTGTTCAATAGTCGGAATCCGATATTCTAGTCTCACTCATAAATCAAAGTTGGTGGATCCAAGATCGCTCCGATCGGAAGACGGATTGGAAGATTCTTGTTGACAATATTTCTTGCGCTGACAAGTTTCTCGAAGAGCATTCTGTGTTCATTGCTTATACCCAGATCAGGATGAGAAATCTGCTCGAAAAGAGCCTCCTTGATTTTCCCATCGGCGAATTTCATCTCTCCCGAGTAAATCTTAAAATTTTGACGGGGATCAGTTAGACTATTCCACTTTCTTACAGTGAAATCAATATCAACCGATAGTTTTCTCTTATTCGAAACGAGTGTTGGCGATGGATGAATGTTATGCATGACACAGGAAGAGGGTCCCAGAAGACGATTCATCGACAAGTTCTCTCCCAGAACACCACTGAGAATAGCGATCTGAAAACGACACTTTCATTTTTGAATTCTTCTCTACAATCACATTATCATTCTTCAATTGATAGATCAGTTTTCCCAAAGTTTCAGCACGAGCGAATATCAGTCCAGGAATGCCAACATCGTTTCTGAAAGTACAATTTTGAATCTTGGATTCTGAATTCTGAATATTACTCAGTTCCTTCAATCAGAATATTGACAATACGTTGTCTCTCCTTTTTGCTTTTCTTGTGATGAGCGACGATCGAAAGATAGACAAGATCATCGAGAGTTTTAGAGACACAGAAATCGCCGGGATTCTTGAGAACGAACGCTTCGATGAATGGAAGTGTGACATTGAAGAAAAGAGCTCCTTCGACCTCTTCATTGTCCTCCAACGACTTCTCCGTGATTTGAAAATCGATTTTCGATTCGACCAACGTCATCGCTTTGAATCGATCCTTCGATCAAAATTTTATTTTGCCAAAACTGTTGGAATAATTGAGATTTGATGGCAAAACGCAGATGTTTTCCATAAAAAAGTTTCTGGATAATCGAGTTGGAATTTCACGTAAGTTTCCGATGGTCACACAACTTTTTTTGCACTTTTGACTTTCGAGAACTCGAAGATTTCAGGAAATGCTCTTCCTTTGGCTTAAAACATAAAGTATGCTCCCTTCTCCTCTTGTTCTTTTTCTCCGTTTTCTCCTTTTTCAAAACTTTTTTCCCTGGTCTCCGTGAAATGTCAAAACAACATTTTTCCGGTCGCCTTTTCCTCATATTTTCTTCGTTTTTTTGTGCCAGTACGACACATAAAATTTATGACTTTACAAGCTCTTCTTCACAATTCAGAGCTTCCAAAGAAAGTGCTCCTCTTTTCGTAAAAAAGTATATGATTTTTCTCCGCTTTCCCACCACCACCGCCAAAACTGGGATTATTGAATTCAGATGGAAGGGGGGCAAACGGAGCCAGATGCAGGAGGGGTGGTCTCTTGCTCATTTTACGGGAAAAACAAACAGAAAGATCTATCTTCTGACGGTTATCGCCATTCCCTTCTCCTTCTTTCTGTTTTCTTTCTGTTTTTAAGTTCAATCCATTGTCTCTTGGGAAGCATTGAAAGGATTCAAAGATTTGTTTGAAGACGTCGGGTTTTGATGAAAAAGCTATTCTGAGAATATGCTGGAAAAAAGAGAAACTAACGAGGTTCTTCTGTTGGATGAACGAGTCCCTCGAGTTCATTTTGATCACTTTTTGCTTTCAAAAATTTGAGTTTTTTCAGCCAGAATTTCAAGGAAGATTCCCATAATTGACTTCTTCCCTGCTGAAACAGATCTTCTGAATTCCACTTCAATTAAATTTCCAGTTAGAATTCGAAATTTATTTTCAACTGAAACTTCCTTCTCCCTCAATTTCCTCAAACTCCATTTCCTCTCTGCAAAACTTCTTCGATTCTCCTCGGTCTCTAATTTATTTGTCGTCTCACTGAACCACACATCTTTTTTGTTCTTCCAATCTATTTTTTCTTTTTTCTTTCTGTAGAAAAAGTGTCAATCACACGAGAACGACTGGCCGAGCAGTTTCTGAATGTACATCTTTTTTTTGTTTTGGATGACGTCTTCTGGGTCACTGGGTGTTTGAGCAGGCAGTGTAACAGAAAATAGATATTCAGTAATTATAACAATTTTAGAAAAAATATCCAGCTAGAATTTAAGAGCTGATTTCTCAAAACAGGAAGAAATTTTTGGACAAATTCAGTTGAGGATAATCCAAATCTTAAGACTCTCAAAGCCTATGGATTCTGGACCTCACGATAAGAAGTAAGTTATCCGTTCGATCATGGTTTGGATTATCATCTGGAAGAGGGTTCGACTCAAAAAAGCTTATACATAGTTATTATCCTGTTTTTATTCAGCAATCGATGATGACCAATTAGCTAGGAGTCACCATTTTCTGTTATATGTTGAGTGCCGACTGGGCCAATCATTTTGAGGCACTCAGCTATCAGGTTTCCTACTTAAGCTGGATCGAGAAACATCAAGTGTTCCAGACATACTCGGACCAGAAGAGAGGGGAATTCCGTTTTCCGTCTTCCGATCATCACATTTTTGGGCAAGAAGTTGCTTGTTCCGCCTTTCGTTTTCCATATTCCGACACTTGAGATTTTGTTTCTGCTTATCTCTGCCCTACTTCTTGGTTTTTCAAAGCTTTTGGAAAATCCCTTCTGATCAGATAATATTCACAGGCTTTATGAGTTCTCAAGCCTTCAGTCTCCCAGACATACTCCCCATTTCTCCTGACTCCAAAATTAAAATTCTGAGAACGATTTCACATTTCTTCCTAATTCCTGCTGCTCCAAAAAGTGTCAATCACATAACAATTCGGAACGATCTCATCCTACGAATCTGGCAGTTTGGATGACGTGGATTCTGTGAAGGTTTGATGGACATATTGGGAAAATATGGAAAGAGCAAAACAAGGACATAAATTAGGTCGTAAAATCTTGACTGACAGACTACTCCTTTTTACGACTTTCCGAGCTTTACGAATTGGATTTGTTTTATTTTCGAGAGTCAGATTTTACGAGGTACGGTAGCCTGACG
This sequence comes from Caenorhabditis sp. 40 LS-2015, assembly GCA_900536305.3. Taxonomy (NCBI): domain Eukaryota; kingdom Metazoa; phylum Nematoda; class Chromadorea; order Rhabditida; family Rhabditidae; genus Caenorhabditis; species Caenorhabditis tribulationis. The sequence goes on along the minus strand of LR543674.1, from coordinate 171,059 downwards.
AAGAAGAACCCTCCCTTCATTTTGGATTTTCATCCTCCGCATCGTTTTCTCTCCTCTTCTCGAAGGCAATTTCCGATAAATTATTCATCAGAATGAAAGTTCCCAGAAGCAGTCAGATGACATAAAAAGCGAACCAAAAAGTGGTCGCTTTTCATGAGAGGTCCATTTGGAACGGGGAGAGAAAACGAAGTAGTGAATAATTGAATCAGACTTTTTTGGAGGGAGTTCGAGAGGAAAAAATATTGGATTAGGAGAAAACGCGTTCCAAGAAAAGTTAGAAGTACTTTGAGCTCAGTTTCTTGGTTGCACTCTTTTCTCATAATCTGGATCAAGGTAGAACCGTAAATAGAGATTCAGATTTTGAAACGGAAACGGGCGAAATGCTAACGTGATTCAAGTTTTGAGCTCGAAAAATACTTGTCCAGCCTTACTTGAACCTCTTTATTAAGTTTTGAACCCCCATAAAACCTGAAACCAGGAGGCGGAAATCTTCTCACGGAAGTAGTACGTCACACCGGAAATCCATAGTTCCCTCTCTTCCTCGCTATCCAATCATCATTCATTTGTTATTCCATAGTGTCCTACTCAAGTCAAAAACACCAAATATCATTTTCGATTCTTTCTCACAAAGGTTGTCACAAGATACACTCGAGGGGGAAGTTTGAACTTTTTTCTTATATTGACCAGAGGAAACCTGTAATTTGCACATTCATTTCCCTTTAGAGCTTGAGAGCTCTAGAGCAATTCCGAGCTCTTCGACTTCATGACATCATAATCTTCTTCGCTCCCTTTTCAACACATTTGCATAATCTTTCTCTTCTATTGAGAGTTCGAAACCTCATCCTCTAATTGAATTCCCTTTTCTCACTTCCTCTGGCTCAACTTCCTGTATCAAAAGGGAAGAGTGTGTGAGCAATTATGAAGTCATATGACAGGATTATTTATGCCGTCTTTATACTCTTGAATTCTTCTAATTTGAGGGGTTCTCATGCCCAGACATGTCTCACTCTCCGAAAGTCTGATTCGGTAGACAAATTGCGAATCAAAGAGCATTTTTTGATGTGCATATCGAAAGAGACATCTGACTTTTTGAACCCCTCCCTAAACATTTTCCGACAGAATGCATCTTTGATTCGCCAAACTCCCCCACAAGGTTCTAGACAATAAGTTATGCGGCAGATGTTAATCTTCTGAGGAGAGCGACATTAACTCTTGCTATTTCATTTTCTTCGCGAACTTTATCCGATCTAATCTTCTTGTTAGAGGGATTAACATCTGCAATGCAAGACTCTAGAACTTTTGAATCGAGAGCCGCAGTTTTGGCTGCAAATTAGAGATTCCGAAAAATATCCCACCTCCGGTTACTTCTGAATGGAAGTAGGTCCTTTCCTTTTCCACAATGGACAACATTACTGTTTCTAAAGTGTTGAAAGAAAGCTCTGGTGAAAGGCAGTGCCAAATTATAGGTTCCCCGTCCTTCAATCTTTCTCCGAAAAGCTGGCCAACTTCCCACGCGCCGATCTTGTGACAACCTTAATTCAACCTTTGGGGAAAATTTTGAGATCTGATGTTTACGGCAAGAAATATGAAAAGCCTGAATAGCAAGTGATTTGGATAGAATCCAAAGTTCAAAAAGGAGGGTGGAATCTTAGAGTTTGTTGCCTTTCTCAGGTGGCAAGAAGGAAGAGTTTCGGAATGTGTTAACTCCGAGCTTCTTCTCAAGATTTCTGTTCTAAGAACTTCTGAAATAGTTCCCTTTTCTTTTCCTCATTGAAGAACACATTTCATGCATGAATCCCCCAAACGATCCCCCTATTGTTTCATGACCTTCCGAATCGTCACGTCTCCAATTTCAGCGGTCCACACTTTGTTCCCTTGTGTAATGCTGTGACTGGCTCCACACACGTAGACACACTCCTAATACATCTTATCATGGATCAGATTTCAAGACATCTGTAATCTCGGCTTCTATGTCACTTCCAGATTTATTTTTCTGTTTACCTTTTTCCAAATACGTTTCTCATATTCTAGAACCTTCCGAGTCTCTCTTACTCATTCCCAAGAAGCGGAGAAAGTGAAGCTCCACAAAAAAGGGAAGAAGAAGGGGGCGGGGTCATAAATCAAAGCTACCGTAGTGTCTCTCCCCATATCTTTTTCCAATTACTCTCCCCCTTAATGTCTTCTCCTCCCTCATCTTCTTCTTTAATCTCATCTCGCCCTTTTTCACACCTCCATCTTCTGCTCCATCTTCTTCTTCTTCTTCTTTTTCTCCTATCGCCCTTTTGTGACGTCGCCTGGCGCAGAGCGGTCGGCGTCGCGGCCATCGAAGAGAGAAAAAAAGAGGCAACAAGTGCTCCATACTTATTCGTCATTCGCTTCTCTCCCCTCCATCCTTTTTTTCAGCTGACACAACGTCTTCTCCTCCCTTTCTCAGCGGGCCACGCCCACTTCTCTGCCATCTCTCCTCATTCGTTCTCTTTTCACTTTTCTTCATCCTTCTTTCTTTTGCTTCTTTTCGGTTCAGAGGCTCCCCCCTTCGGAGCAAGCTCTCACTCACTTTTCTCTTTTTCGGTCGACGCCTTCTTCAAGCGATCGACGCAGACGTCTTCTCGTCACATGCCCCACTATCAACAGGGGTTGGCGAAGAGCGCGGGACACGGTATGTTCATTCTTTTAATCCGTCGGGTGGGATGGGAAACTACAAACAAAACGGGGAAAACTCTGAATATTGTAGGATTCAGGCAGACAGGTGATCTAGGTTTGCATTAGCTCAAAAGGTAGCGGGTACAGATTTTTGTACTAGACTAGAAACTTCCAATTTTCTGTCTGACAAGAGGGTTCTTCGGCTCAACCGGCTAGCTGTCTCTTATAATCCGTGTCACGATGAAATCGCCCCTACAGATTCAGAATCTAAAGTCAACATTGGCCGAATGCTCACGTGATTCGAGTTATGACCTCATAAAGTTGTCGTTGAAGACAATTCAGCGAGGTCAGAATTCGTGAAGCGTAACGATTTTTCCGATTTTCATATCAAAATCTGAAGGTTGACTTTCTTAACTTTAGGAGCCGAAGAAGCTCCTTTCTAGAAACCTTCACTTCCGGATGACGTGGAATAGCTAAATCATTTTCTAGTGAGACCTGTCTGGAACAGTGATTCATCTGTGCTGAGCAATCTGAGAACTCTCTTCCAATGATCACAAGATAATAGATTCAGAATGCGTGGGGGTGTTCATGATTCAAGCGATCAAAACATTCTCTCGAACTTTCTTCCTATGAAAACCCTCTGAATCTTTCGATTTCTCGGAAGCAATCAGAGTCAGTGGTTCGATTTTCCGGGAACGTTCCAGAACCATAATTTCCTTTTCTCCTGATTGACTTGTTTACACTTTTCGAACCACTATTCTCTGGATTGGGAGAAATCTTTTTTCCCTCTTTCCATCCCAAATAGCCATCGTCATTGGCCTTCCATAGCGGGAAATTTGACACTCTTTATGAGCACTGCCCGCTGCAGGAAAACTTTGAATATGCGGCATCGTGACGTCACTATTTTCGCAGAGCTCCGAGAGCATAATCCCCTAAACTTTGCGTTCTTTTTAATGACATCACGAACACCTTGAAATATTACAATTTGTCATCATCTGTCTTGACATCATTACTGGTCTCCCCTTGGATTCAATTTATGTCCAGTGGGTGTCGGAGAAAAGGAAAAGAAACAGAACAAGTTTTGGGGAGAGAAAGTTTCCGGTCAGAAATCAAAAATAGGAGTCTCGAATGTGACATCATTTTGGGTCTTAACTTGGGATTAGACTCCCCAATGAAAACTGTGAACTGCTCGGAAAGCTTAGGTGAATATAATTTTCAAAAGAATTTTACGGAGGCGTCTTCTTTGATGGACTTTTTGATAGACCCGAGAAGTAATAGACTTCCCTTTCGGAGAAACCCCATTATCCTTGCCCCGGACAAGGAAATCCTCTTCCTTGTTTTTTTTTTGCCTTCTTGACATGTTATTGTTGTCATTTCCGTGTGAGAAGCTGCTCCTCGGACCGACCATCTCGAATTATTCAGCACGTTCAACGAGGAGGAGCACCACACACAAAATGATTAAGAGGAACCAAAAAATAAGTAGAAAAGCAGCTGATTATATGGGAGCAAAAGAGATAGAATGTGAAATGAGGCTTAATTGAGGCGAGGGGACCTTGAGTTTATGGGAAAATGGCTCAACTTGAGAGCTCGGAGATCCTTTCTAGATGCGAAACGTTTCCAAATATAGCAACATTCCCACGAAGGGCCAGAGATTAAGACATGGATTATGATGATGGGATTACTGTAGTTCTCCATGGGAAAGTGGTCAAAGTTTACACAAGTTCTATTTCAGAATGGTTCTATCTGGGCGTTGGTGGAGCCATCGGTCTCGCGGCTCTTGTAGCCGTTGCCGCCCTGCTCGCTGTTCGTAAACGCCGTCAGTACCCGTCACTTCTGCTTCCTCCCAAACAGGTTGGTTGCTCATCTGGAAATAAAATATTCCATTGCTTAGAAATTAATTCGATCGAGTCTCCTGAGTCAGTTGAACTCCTCAAAGTACATCTAGACTTTCTCTCTCGCTTCCAATGACAGAAAGGACTTTTGCACTTTCCAGACTCTATTATCTTGAAACAAGGGATCGGTTTCTATTTTGGAAGACATGTTATCTTTCTGAGAAAGAACAGAAGACGTCAGTCTTCAATGTTTGTTCGACATGAAGGGAAGAAAAAAGAAGAAGAAGAAGACTCATTTCTTTCTCTTAAATTTCATTACGCCTGAAAAGAAAAGACATGGGGCCATGTGCATGTTTACCACGAGAATGGACCAAGGACTACATCAATACCCCGATTTTTCTAGGTGATTGCTGTCCGCGGAGGATTCCCGAAAGGTCCCGGAGGACTCAAGCAGAGTCCATCGCCCCTTCAATCGCCGCTTTCCAATGATTCCACTCCGTCTCCAATCGTTCCTCTCCAGAATCTCTTGGAAGACCGAACCAGAAAAGTAAGCCTTGGATTTTCAGAGTTCCTCATAAACTACAAGTTTTAGCTCTCCCCATCGGAACTTCCATCTGAACGTGGACACATCACATTCACTCTGAGCTACGATCCTCACACCTTGACCCTTCTTGTCAACATCATCCAATGCCGCGATCTCTGCGAGATGGTCGTTTCTCGTGACGGACAGTGTCTTCTGGATCCATACGTCAAACTTCAACTCCTTCCGGAGCGAGAGCATCGTGTCAAGACCCGAATCGTTCGCTCCACCACCAGCCCAGTCTACGAGGAACAATTCGCCATGTATGGAGTCACTCATGAACAGGTCAACTTCGCCACGTTGCACTTCCAGGTGAGGGAGAATCACAACTTACAAATGCATCAGAAAACAATTTCAGGTCGTCGCATTCGACCGTTACTCTCGTGACACCGTCGTCGGAGAATGCGTCTACAGACTCGCTGATGCTGAACTTCAGCTTCACCCGGAGATGAGGTAAGAGAATCTTAGCCACTGATAGAATAACAATTACGAATGTTCCAGAGTTGACCTTGCTCTACTCCCACGTGCCTCGGATACTGTAACTGCTCGCGGAGAGCTTCTTCTCTCGTTGACCTATCAACCTGCATTCAACAACTTGACTGTTGTCGTGCTCAAGGCTCGTGGACTCGGCGGAAAGAATGATGCAGGAACTGCAGGTGAGGAGAGGGCTTGTTTAACGCTTCGTTAAGTTTGAATAGAAGGACAAGAGACAGAATTCTCAAAATAGAAACAATCTTTCCAGATCCATTCGTGAAGCTCTACCTCCGCAAAGAGTCCGGAGAACGTATCATCAAGAAGAGAACGCATGTCCGACGCTCCACTTTGAACCCGGTTTACAACGAATCATTTGTTTTCGAGCTCCCAGATGACAGATTGGAAGGTTCTGTCATCGATCTACAGGTTTGTAACATCTTTGAGGGGCATGAAAGAGTATTCAAAATTCAGGTCATCAACCACGACAAGGTCAACCGCAACGATGTCATCGGAAGGGCCCTCTTGAACATGGAAGACTCGCACGTCGTCGAGGTTCTCGAGAATCCGGGACGTCAAGTTGCTCAATGGCATCATCTCGACTAATTATTGTGTAGATCCGAACTGGTTTTCGAACCCCCATTTCCCCCATTTCCCCCAACTTCCCTCCCCTTCCCCCTCCCCCAAAAAAACTAAAAACCTTTTTTTTTTGCAACATTGTAATTTTTTATTAACACCCCAACACCAACACCAACTGTCCTGATTACAAACCGTCTGAATTACCAATTGAATCAAATAACATCTTAAATCTGAGAATTAAAATAATGGAACACTTAAAGCTGGAAAATCAAATAATAAAGATCTGATCCCAATCTGTTATTTTTCGTTTTATTCTTTTGGTTTTCACGAACAAGGAGATTCGTTGTAGTAGGAATCACTTCAAAACTGTCCGTCAGGTTCATGGGAGTTTTTAAACGAAGTCTCTAGCTTTGTTTCAGTTTCTTATACGCCAAGAGTTTGGCCTTCAAAGTTTTCCGTGTAGCTCAGTTGGTAGCGCGCCTGCCTGCGACACTCGCGTCGCAAGTTCGAGTTCGGTCGCCGGCAACATCTCTGTCTTTTTTTGAAATCGGGCAAATCCTCTTTCACGATAATTTCAAGTTCAAAAGCCAAAAATTCAGAAAAATGTAGTTCACTCTTCGACCCCACGTGAACTCGTTTTCAGTCTGCAAACTTCCAACTGTCATTTTACCAAAAAGAGTTGCTCGTCACATCTTCATGTGAGGCTCCTGGATCCTTTCTCTCCTCTTTTAATCTCATTTCAGAATGCTTCTAAAATTGGTAATTTTCTTCGCAGTTTTCGCACCGATTTGCTGCGTAAAGTTGAGTGAAGAGTTCGATGCAGAACGAGCTGAAATGTGCGGACTCCCAAACACACGTATTATGGTTAACACTGTTTTCTTGGTTTGAATATAATGTGTTCAGCAAAGAAGCCTAGTTCCAACCCTCCGGATGATAAAGCACCATGGACAATGGGGATTCATTTCAAAAAAGCAAACGCAACAAAACAGTTCAATGAAGTCTTCGTCAGTGGGACTCTAGTTTCTCCACGACATGTGCTTGCTCCTGCATATGCGGCAGTTACAGCAGTCATTAACACCACTAGAAATCAATGGAAATGGTCGGATGGTAGTAAGGTGGACTTCAAAAAGTGCCAAGAAAAGTAAGGAAAAGACATTTCATGAGTTCTCACTGTATCGTTGCAGTGAAATGGAGGTTCCTGCGAAAATTCTGAAATTGATCAAAGTTCACATTAGCATTTGCCAAGATCAGGACCAGTGTGGAACGCATATTATTCGATCCGTTGTGAAGGTCAGTGAACTTTCAAGGACCTTTCTTACATTCGAGATACCGAGCTCGTAAAATCGCCATAATTTCTCAGGGATGGTATTTGGGGCACTGTCAACCAGGAGAGGTTCCCTTCGGTCTTCTTCTTCTGGAAATCAGTTCAAACGTTCCTCAGGATGAACCATTCTTTGTTCCCGTTTGTATTCCAGCCGAGAAGAAACCCGTATTTGTCAAAGATCCTGTTCATTTCGATTCCTTCAATTCTCACAAAGGAGTCACCAAAATAATTTCGGAACCTGCCACTGTGAGTTAGCAAAGAAAAACGAGTTCATTTTCTTTGCAGATAAGAAAATGCGATGCGGGTATTGGGACGTTCGTTCAATCAGTTTGTGCCGACTTAGGAACGTGTCCGAAAGGTAGTGAAGGAAGATCTGGAACTCTCGTGAAGAAGATTGAGGGCAGAGAAACAGGAATCGCACTTCTGTTCTATTTCGAAGACGGCTGCAAGAATCATCACTACGTCTCGATCGGATTCTTCAAAGACAAATTGTGCTCGTTGGCTGGAATTTGTAAAGTGTAAGTCAGAATTTAACTGAAAACCCAGACATTCTCGAACTTCAGAACTACTCCACCTCCAGAAGAATCGTCTCAATGTTCAATCCAATACGTTTTTGTCTTCCTATTTCTCGTATTCTTTCTGTGTTTTTCAATAAATCTTTAAAAATGTCGTGTCTTTTCAAATTTATCAACGTCTGACCTTTACAACATCCAACATTCATCCGTTACGTGTCTCATCGGAGAAGATTTTTCGAAAAGTTTTAGTGCCAGATTTTAGATCCCTTCAAAATGAGGGGAACCCTCTTTCTTCTAATCTGCTTTGTCTCATTTTCTTTTTCTGAGAAATTGAGCGCCGCTGAAGACGAAGAGCGTTCGAAATCATGTGGAAGAGTATCTAATCGTGAGTTTACAGCTTCAAAACTATCAGATTAACTGAACTTGCAGCGAAATCCGCTTCAAACGATGATTTGTCTCCATGGGCTGTACGTTTGTATGTCGGTAGTAAACATACAATTAAAAATGTGTATAACCCTGCCACACTGCTTTCCAAACGACATGTAATTACATCTGCACTTGTGCTGATAGATAACGATGCGGATAGGTGGAGATGGGAAACGGATGGCTCATCTGTTGACGTGACAACGTGCAAGAATGGGCGAGAATCAGAAGGTTGATCTCTGAAATCGCCTGTTTTTCAGTGTCATGGAAGTCTCAAGACTGAATGAATTGATCATCGATCTGGAAGCATGTAGCAATAATTTATTATGCCCGCACAGAATGATTCCTCTGAAATCGGTATTTTTTCGGGTCCTGATCAATCAATAGCGAGTGTTTTGAGGCCTTCTATTTGGGACCTTGTGATTCTTCTGCATTGCACACCGGAGTGATTTTGATTGAAACGGTGGACGACATTCCAGACGATCCTGTATACTTCGTTCCAGCATGTGTAGCTGGTAAACAAAATTTTTTTTTGATATGACCCTGATTCTATAGTTTGAAATTTCACGACTTGACCTACTTCTTCTGCTCCTCCCAATGTAATGAAAAGTTTAAAACATACGCAAAAAAAGTCGGTATCGTTATAAATTCGTGGATGGAGCCGAAGAAGTAAGCGGAGTGGAATAATTCCAAACTGAAAACTTGTGAAGTTGCGGAAGATCAGTTATAGCCAAATTATATGATTCCAGAATCGAATGATGTTCTAACCGAAGGTGAAAGTCTTTATGTCCAAGAAGCAGCTCACTCAAACGGGAATCGACTTATTGAGATTATTCAAGCCAAGGTAACTTTCGATTCCTGTATGTAATTCCCTTTCCGAAACCTCCTGATTGGTATGATGCGTTTTTGCTTAGAATGTGTTTCTATTCTCACTTCTTCGTCCGAGAAAGCAATCAATTAGAACGAAACTAATTTATGAGAAAGTGAACGTATTTGCAAGATTTATGATAGAACATTAATCATTTCTAGGTAACCACGTGTGGGAATCCTTCAAATCAAGAGCTCTGTGCGAAACTGGATAAATGCTTGTCTGGGACAGGAGGTGGTCTCATGAAGAAGAAAGACGGGAGAGACACTCTGGTTGGCTCATCAGAATACTACTACAACTCCAATTGCAAACTCCGAAAGTTTGGGTCGGTGCCATACAACACGAAAAATATCTGTGAATTGGCGGGTATTTGCAAAACGTATGTTGTTTTCTTGACTACACAGCCGTAGAATTACTTTTTTTAGGACATCAACAGAAAGACCGAAACCAATACCACCACCAACTCCAATATCGTTAACGAATCCATTCAGAAAACTGTCGCCTGCTGAGAATTCCCAAAACACTAACACTTGTGGAAAGCCAACGAATCGTAGCCGGCATTTGAGATGACCTTATCTAACCTGAGTATCTTTTCAGCTGGATCCAAATCGCCTATAGACTTGACTCCATGGACAATAAATGTTCTTGTTCAACACCCATCTGAAGAATTCTACACTCCTGCAACATTGATATCAAAACGGCACGTGGTTGTTCCTGCGTTTGCATTAATATCAGATGAATCAAAATCAACTAGATTATGGAAACCAGATAAAACAGCTGTGGATATGTCAGCGTGTAAGAATAAGTGAGTGAGACAGGGGGATAAGATTAAAAAAAAAGAACATTTTTTCAGTATGATGGAAATACCGAAAGAGTACCTAAGCAAAACAACAATTGAGTTGAGCACATGCTATGACGTCTCGAAATGCGGATCGAATGTCCGCCATTCCGTGAAAACGGTGAGAACACCTTATCGATCGATTTTCAATACATTCGATTTAGGGCGTCTATCTCGGTGTGTGTCATGCAACGGACATTTCGTTTGGGGTCATTCTTTTAGAAATGGACAAGGATCTGCCCGCGAACCTTCCATACTTTGTTCCCAGTTGTCTCGCAGGTGGCAAAGGGACACTTGGTGTACCAAAAAGAACATGGAATTTCAGAAAAACGAATGCCTCAGTTGGAGAACAATTTGGAATTGCATTCGATAGGATCAGACAGCAAGGGTTCCTACACGAGAACTATAAGTGGTGTAGAGGTGAAATCTACTCCTGCGTTCGACTTTTCACTAATATCAACTTTTTCAGACTGTGAAATGCGAGTACACTCTAGGACACTACTCCAAAATCTGCTCCATTAGTCCTACTTGTTATCAAGGTTATTCTGGAGGCGTTATGAGAAGTGTCAATGGGAAACAAACGCTTGTGGGTGTATTGTACTACCGTGATCCAGAATGCAAAATGAATCATATCGTCTCGATGGAAATTCTTTCGGATCAGATCTGTCACTTTGCGGGAATCTGTAGCGAAAAGCCGAACAACAAAAAACCAAATGAGAATCGGAGCAGTAAGAAACAAGGACAACGAGCAGGATCGAACTCTGGAGAGGGTGGATCGGAGACCGATGGCGGAGAAGAGAGTTCCTCGTCTCTTGCAATGCATTCCGGAGTAGTGATCCTCATTGCTTTTCTTTTCTTCTATGCCTGATTTTCGATGAAAAAAATTAATGAAGTGTTGGATAGTAGTCACGAGATATGGGTGGTTCCCTTAACTTGTTGACCCAGGTTTCAAATGATAATTGATCAGTCAAAAACACCAGTTTTCATCCAACATATAGTATGCTACATTATCAAGTATCAACTGTTTCTCATTTTGTTCAGCTGAAATCCATGATTTCGATTTTTCTCTAACCTCAACGTGATCTCACGCCTGGTTTCAATTTTCACGAATCCAGTCAGTCGAATCAACTCAGAATTCCCAAGTATTTTTTTCAGCTCGGTGAGATGAGACTTTCGGTATTCTTTCTCGTCTGCTTTCTTTCCGTCTCCTTGTCCCAGAGAACTTCAGAAGATGATAACCCATCGGAGTTTGTGATTCTTGAAAATCGTTTTTCCATATATTTTTAGTGCATCTACGAAGCAGTATACTTCTACATTATCCTCGACCACTCAAGCTCTATTGCTCAATCCGTTCATCAAACTGAGCGAATCGGATAATAAGGAAAATTCAGAGTCTTGTGGAAGACCATCGAAGCGTATGTCTATTATAAAAAAAACTGCAATGATTTTGTCTTTCAGCTGACTCTGTTTTGGAATCCGAATTGAGTCCATGGATGATTACGGCTGGATCGCTGTATATCAACAGAACTGCTCACAAAAGCTCTGAACGGAGTATGGCTGCCATACTGATTTCCAAGAGACATGTTGTAGTCTCTCCACTGGCATTTTTAGATGAAATAAGAATCCGATTGGAGAACAAAACTTGGTTCTCCGACAAGACACCAGTTGATGTGACGAATTGTAAGAATAAGTGAGTGACACAATGATGTAACTATATGAATACGAGTCATGCTGCAGTATAATGGAGATCCCAGAGCAGACCGTCTATCAATCGAGACTCTGGATGTTTTGGTGCACGCATAATGCCGCGGGATTATGTAAAGACGTAGTAAGGCCCCCTGTGAAATCGGTAATCCTTTGAAAATCTCCAAAAACAAACAAAAACAATAGACTTTCAGGCCATCTACTTTGGAGAATGCGAACCGGAGAAGTTCGGGTTTGGAGTGGTTCTCCTTGAGATGGTTCAGGGATTTCCCAATTTTCCGAATTTGGCTCCCAGTTGCTTCGCAGGTAAAAGTACATCGGTCGCCAACTACTTTGGGGCTCCACTATTCCAGGCTGTTAGAGAAATCCCTGGAAAAATTAATTGACACGATTAAGTTGACTCCAAATAATGGAACAGATTTTCCTCAATATATCAACAAAAATTTCATACACTTCTTTTAAATGGGAAAATTTCAGGGAAACGTTCTCCTCATCTGGAAGACAATCTCGAAATTCATTCATTCAAATGGAATGAAGGACCCTATAGAAGTGTCAAGCCGGCTAAGGTAGTTTTCATATCCCATCACAAGGTTGATTCCATTTTCAGACAATTAAATGTGATTCCCTTGACTTTGCCTCCAAACTGTGCCTCAATGTTTCGATGAATGTCGGTTTCCCCGCAGGCGGTGTTTTTCGAAAAATAAATGGACAACAGACACTGATTGGAGTGGTTTATCACAATGATTCCAACCATAGTTATGCGGTGTCAACGGAATTTTACTCGGATCTGTTTTGCTCTTATGCCGGAATCTGCAGTAAAACGTTAGCTTTAAAAGATTGATATTCTGAGATTTCAAAGTTTTCAGAATTGAGGAGACCACACTCACTCCAACTGTAACAACATCTACTGCACAATTGGTAGAATCCACAACTACTCGACAAAAACTGCTCGAAACCACTTCAGAAGAGACAGATATTGCGACGACAGAATTAGAAGATGATCAACATCCAATAACAGAACAGATGGAACCCAGGGAGCAGCCAAGAGCGGAAGAGCTGAAGCGACCACAGCCAGAGCATGATATGAAGCATATCGAAGAAGATGTTGCACCAGGAGAAGAGCTCACTGTTCTACATTCTGCGTCGTCAACGCTTGTGAACTCTGGAATCTTGATTCTGATCACATTCTTCACGATTTGTGTTTGAGGTTGCGATAATAATGAAGTTTAATAACTAGTCTTGGTTACAACTGAAACTATTCTTTCTATTCGAAGGTTAGGAGAACAACTTGCATTTTGACCATCTTTCAGCACTGGAAGATCAAAAATCACGTCTTCAATTTTGAGCCCAATTTGACCTACCAGTATAAAACCGCGCGCAGCGATGATTCGACACTCGTGGAACGTTGAATTTCGCGAAAAACTCTGAAATACTTTCCTGAAATTGCCCTTCCCCATCCCTTCTCAACTTTCCTTCCATTCCGCACCTGAATTCCATATTCTTTCCTGGTTTTTGTCGAATGAAGAAATCTTCCTCATCGGAGAAATATATGCATATATCTCATAAAGTGTATTCTTCGCGGGGGGTGACAAAAAGGTCGTTCCCCGAAAAAACAATGTTGGAACAGCCGAAACCAAAGGCTGTTATTATGACACGCCAATTACAAACAATGAATGGTTTGTCTCAAGGCAAAAAGTATGAAATCGAGGGAGAACACTGAGAAGACGTTGTTCAAGAAGAAGAAGAAGCGTCGGGAATGAAGGCCAACGGATCTTCATCGTGTATTTGGGATTCGTCTTTTGGACGACGATGACTTCTTTTCGTTTTCATCTCTCAATGAGGTCTCGTCCCATTCTGAATTAGATTGAGAAGACGTTCTCGAAGCAACTGAACTTATGCCAAATCAGTTTTCTCCAATATGGTAGATCAAAAAAGTGTCGTCGCTTTTAGGATTGATCCTCGTTCATGAGCGAATATCTCATTCTCCGTAGACAGCCCTGTCCTTTTGTTTCCAAATAAAACAAAACGAGTCGTGATTGGAAATGCTTGAGAAGATGACTTCGCGGGGAGCCCCCGGAGAAGCATATATGCATAGTTGCATAATAAGCGCCCGCCTGTTTTCTTCTCTGTTCCCGAATGCAGCTTCTTCGTTTTTCCCGCGAGAAACCTTAAGAGGCGAAGGGGACGAATTTGTTTGATTAGAAGAAGAATGAGGTTCGAGACACTTCGTCTTATTCCACTTTTTCCTCCCGAAACATTTTTGTGCCCTCCGTTTTCGGCGATCATCACTCTTATATTTGGGATGAAATAAATCTCTGGGTTTTCAGTACTCTGACTGATTTTACTTTTGATCGAACTTACAGACTCCTCTTTCAATTTGTCAAACTCCAAGACTTACCGTACGCCGTGCGGTTGAATCACATTGCATACCTCCAATTGAACCCAATTTATCTCGTTTCGTGTAAGAGTAATTAAAAAATGATCAACTTACAAAATTCCCCTCGGCTCACTTGGCTTATTTTCAGTCCAGAACTGATTTTTCGAAACGCCCCTTTGAAAATGAAATCAGCGACTAGGTTGTATCTGTTTTTTTAACCAATTTATCAATGGTTTTTAGATTCTGAAAGCAAGACCCTGGTGATCTCAAATTGTTACCGTATTCCCTCTAATAGACCGGCACCTCTTACCGTCACTCCGATCAAAGCTACTTAGGTTCTTGTAACAAATTTCTGAAAGTGTTCAAGGAACAAAATGTTGAGTACAAAGTGAGAAAAATTTTGATAGTTGTACACTTTTTGATAGCTGTTCCAGGAACCGAGATACAGTTTCTCTAAGTGACGGGAAGGGGTGCCGCTCTTTGAGAAGACATACGGTGATTATACAACTTCGCTCGTCAAATTTCAATTTCAAGACCTCCCTCATCACATGTCTATGTTTTGGCCATTCTTGGATATCAAATTACATCCTACAGTAACCCTGTCCCTCTTCCCCTCCCCGATCCCCTAATATGCACCAACCAGGTTCTCCTGTGATTCTCCTCCGTTTTTCCCATCTTCAGTCATTTTTTGTCCGTCTTCCGTTTTCCACGTAAAACTCGATGAGTGTGTTCTTCAATGTCGTCATCAATGTCCACGTCAGTGTACAGTGCACCCGACCACTCTCTCTCTCTCTTTCTTGTATCGGGCATCGGAGGAGGAGAAGCATGAGATCACGATTAAGGCAAACAAAAAGACTTCTTCTTCTTCCTCCAGCTGGGCTCCCACAACAGAAATGCCGAGAGAGACAGGGGAGCCTCCCCTCCTCATTACGGGAACGTCTCGGGAGCAACGGGGCGAGAGAAATAGTGCTGAACTTGGAGAGGGTGACAGACATGACGTGCCACTTGCGACGAAAACACGCAAAAGCTGATGATCCGGAAATGGCGAAAAAAATTCGGGAAAGGCACATCGCAACACTTCCCTATTTGCTGGGCAACACACGGTGGCTTAATCCCAAAGATGACAAGAAACTGTGTAATCTTCTTTTTCTGTATGTTACTATGTAGTCCTGATTTCTAAACATGGAGACGATGATTCAGTTCTAGGAAAATAGAAATGCATGCAGAAAAAAACAATGACAGCTGGTAGTAGTAGTAGTGCTGGTCATATTCGGAAATACATGTGGTTCATCATTACTGTTTTTTTCAGTGGTTTCTTGCGTTTCTGTGTTTCCTCTAAACAGATAATACTGGAAGCAAGAAAACTGGCGTCAGTTGTCCAGTGATCAGTAAACAGGCTCCGCCCCTTTCTGATATTGAGATGGTTTTCTACAGATCAACTTTCTTACTTTCAGGATCTCAAATCTAGACCGTCTTATTTCAACATAGAACATGCTTTTTTTACAAGAATATTTTACAGAAAAAAACTCAAAAATTTGTCGGTTCATTGAAGATCCGAAAAGTTTTATTCATTTCCTGTTTAAGTCTCAACTAGGTTTTTTTTCCGAAACTCTCAGGGGATACTGAAAATCTGAGATTGTTGAAAGTTCCAGTTTCCAGAATTTTTTTTGTCGAGATTTTCAGATCGTTGAGATATCCCTCATACGTAGTATCAGCAAGAGTTCTGAATCTAATGTTTTCAGAATTTCATCCAATGATTATGAATCCAACTTTCACAGATTTTCTGAAACTCGATGTTCCTTTTTCACTATGGATTCATGGCGCTCACCGTCACACTTCCTTAACTTGAATCCAACGACTTTTTCGGAGGATATACACAAAGTATTATTTTGGATGTCACATGAGAGTGTACTGTTTGGGTTTCCACTCGTGAAGTTCCAGAGTCCACGTATAGAAATGATAGAAATCGGGAGAGTTATCCAAACATAGAACTGAGTCACATGCCTTCACTTTACAGTAACCTCTGCCTCCTCATCAACCCATTTGGTATGATTCATTTCCCCTCCCGTCTTCTCCTCTCCATGCCCTTCTCCCTCTTTTAGCTCTCCTCCTCCTCCAGCCCCCAATCATCCCATCTCTGTGTGGCTGATTTTTTCCTCGAAAAGTCGAAAATCACTTGACTTCTCTATATGCACTACTACCATCTACCGGTTGCTCCTGTCTCCTGCCAATTTCTTCCCTTTTCATTTACTTTCCCACTCTTCCTCTTTTCGAATGAGCAAACAATGGAGGAAGCCCAAAAGTTTCTTCGTTTTTTTCTTCCAAAAAGTCTCTGTTTCCACACAAAGTCAATTTGGTAAAATAGACGGATTCCCATATGGTCTCTCCCACTCCCTCTCACATATGGTTGACTCCTCACTTTGGAAGAACTGAGAGCAGCCACAACGATCGTTAAAAGCACATGTTGTGCGACGAGCTCTCTCCTTTGGCCATAACTTTCAATCTTCTTCCCTTCTCCAGATTCTTCTTCTTCATCTTCATCTTCTTCTTCTCCTCCATCCCTATATATACTTACAGTATCCTCATTCACGGAAGTGTGGGCGAGTCTCTTGCCTTGTAATGGTTGGCGCCACCTAAGCCCCTCCCACATTGCCATGTTTTGTTTTCATATGGCAAAAGGGAAGAACGGGAGAGAAAAGAAAGATATGAGCATTTTCCAACTTTCTTTGACTCATCGATCCATCACTTACTTCTTGTTTCGTTTCTTGGTTTTCCTAAAAGAATCTTCTCTGTTAGCAATTATTCGAAAAGGCCAACAGACATTCCCCTCTCACGTTGTAACACATTCCCTAATAACCATATATCACACACGCAGAGTTACACTTCTGTTCGCCAGATCACCTTATTTCGCCTGTCTTCTTCTTGGTCTGCTCCGTCGGTCTTGTAAAAGGAGTACTTTCGGAGAGAGCGAGAAGAAGGGCAACTGTCTCGGGATCACCAGGAGGGAAAAGTGAGTACCTCTGTCCCCTATCCTCTCTTTGTAATATTGTCGGGGGTTTGGGTGAGCTGTGGTCCGCTATTCGACCGCTAGTTATGATAAACGCCGACACATATCCTCCCGATATTCTTACCGCATTCGGTCGGTAATCTCTTTTTGGATATTTGAAGACCTTCTGCTAGCAGTGCACAGCAGGAGACTTTTATAGGTAGAGAGTCTCTTTCTATGACCTATCTCGGCACCCCCAGTCGAAATGCCTCTTATAATCTGGGACAAGGTAAAATCGATCATGCAGATTCATATTCTGAAGAGGAAATAGGGAAATTTCTCAATCTTGAAGTTGTCCAAATAGAAAAAAACACGAAGTTTTTTCGTGAAACGAGATATCCTTAACCAAAGGGCAGAACTTTACGAGGTCATCACTCAAGAATTTCGCAGACTTTTTTTCAAAATCTGAGTCTGTATGGTCGACTTTACAACGATCCGGACGATGGGAAATTATTCAAATGTTGGAGCCGAGGAATCTCTCTCCTTGTAAACTCTCAGTTGACAGATAGGTTCAAAAATTGCTGGATTACTTTTTTGTTCTTCAAAAAGGCAGGGTTATTGAGCAGATTCTACCTGAAAGTTTCACACTTACGTCGAATCCTCAACTTCCTGTAAACTACCAACAGGTAGTGTAGAATATTCTCAAAGATTCTAGATTATCTATTTTTAGTTAAGATGTATTCTAAGAATTAGAATTGCTCATCACACCATAACAGCACCAGTCCTGAAATTCAGTTCAGTACAGAGTCTAATATTTCAATTCTTTTGATGAAACTTTGAATTACGAAAACCCAGGTTGACAATTCTCCGATTTTGGAATTCCTCCGATTCCCACTTTCTTTTTTTGTTGATTCTGAGAGTACAGGTCTGATGGACGCAGCAGAAAGTACACACTCCTACCTCGGGAAACTTTAGAATAATTCAAACTTCAAGACTTTTCCTATCTTCAGAACCCTCAACTTCGCATTGAACTTTGACTCCTGCTACCAGTCGTATCACCTTAAACATTCAGAATTAGGAATTCCATTTAGTTTCCCAATGTTCCATTTTCTCCTAAAAGCTTTTTGTTTCCAAGTGTCCCTTATTTTTGGCTTCCTCCTGATATGAGTCACATTTTTCTCTTGCCTCGAAGAAGAAGAAGATTGTGAAAGTTTACCTTTTTGATGATGGAAATAGAGAAAAAGGGGGTGGAGGGGGGGACCAAGCATGTGGTTCAAAAGTAATGTGTTTTTCGGTTTGTTCTGGATCACAAATAGGTCATCTTCTCAATCATGTCTTAGTTTCGAAGCCAAAAACCCCATTACCGTACCCTTCTCCGTCTTCTGCCCATTACAACCACCCGATCGAACAGCCGCATACATCCATCCGTTTGTGGGCGGGATCCCTCATATGTCATTCCTTCAGGGTCCCCACCCTTCCATTCCCATCTTTACTTCCCCGCGGGTGTGCTCATTCTCCCACTCCTGCCTCCTTTCTTCGTCACTATTACACCGTTTCGGATGCCTCTCCTTTGCTTCTTCTTCTTCTTCTTTTGCTGCTATCGCCCATATTGCTCTTCTCACTTCTTTCGGAGACAGCGGACCTAACATATGTGCAGTCAGTCTGCCGTAATAAGAGAGAAAGAAGGGAGCAGCACCAGACTCCCAAATCAATCGATGCTTTTGTTTTCCAGAAGTCACATGAACTTGTTCATCACGTCTTTCTGGAATGGGCCAAGACACCCCCATCAAAAAACTAACTTCTGTAGGTGTAGAATAGATCAGAATCAATTAACAGCCAATCCACCGTATTCCCTTTTCCTTCCTCCCCATTCTTCCTCTCCTCATACGATTCTTCTTCTTTGTCGCTGTCGTCCCGTAAAAAGTTAACCATACCAATACTGGTTTCTTCCCCTTTTCCTCCCGAACGTCCTTCTTTCTGTCGATGATCATCATTATTATATTCATACTTTCAAACCATCTTCTCCCAATCATTTCTCATCCCAATTCTCTCGATTTCAGAACAATGACAGACGTCGAAGACTTTGCCCAACTCCTGCAGAAACTGCAAAACTCGAGTCCAGCTCTTCCGGAAGGAACGTCTTCAACCGCGACGCCATCCTCATCCACCGGGCTCCTTCCAAACGGGAAGAAAACCAAGGGACGTGTCAAGATCAAGATGGAGTACATCAACAACAAACTTCGCCGATACACCACTTTCAGCAAGAGGAAAACGGGAATCATGAAAAAGGTTAGTTTCAAAGAAGACGTTCAGAATCGCAATCGATATTCTCTTCCTTTCAGGCTTTCGAATTATCGACACTAACGGGTACCCAAGTCATGCTTCTAGTCGCATCTGAAACCGGTCACGTCTACACATATGCCACCAAAAAACTTCAACCGATGATTTCCTCGGACACCGGAAAAGCCATGATCCAATCGTGTCTGAATGCACCTGGAGAGGGAGCGACCGATGCTCAACCGAGCCGAACCGAATTCACTTTCGACTCTGGAAACGGTGGAAATGGAATGCGAAAACGGAAAATGTTGAATGATGTAATGTCAGTCGAATCGAGCAACAACAGCCCATCGGTGAGTTTAGGGGAAAACGAATCTTCCTATTACAACGTGCGTCAGCCGACGCGGCCGATTGAAGAAACGGCACTAAAATGGCCTCAAATATCCTTCGGGAGGGCGACGGGAAGGAGAAGGGAGCCCGCCGTTTTAGTGTAATGTGTATGTGTACGACTTTGGTTACATCGACTCGACTAATGGAGAGTCTTCAGCTATCACTGATGACTAAACTCATTTCTCACTTTACATCAAGTGAGGGGAGAATATGGAGTATTGACAGCCGACTAGGACTTTCTATTGTAAATAAGCGCTATTTCCAGATGGCTGGATTCCCTTCATTCCTGCCCACGATGGCCCCTCTGTTCTCCACATTCGGAGAGGACGACTACAACAATACGGAGAGTGGAGATGATTCTGATTCCGAAGAAGCTGCCAGCGACATCAAGGAAGAAGATCAGGGATCTCCGACCATGCTCAAGCAAGAAATGATCGAGACGGACAGTGTGACAGCAGCACTTCAACAGACGATAAAAGAAGCAATGAAGCAGGCAGCATCCAATAGACAAGCAAAGAAGGCAAAGATTCCATCTGGATCTCCAACTAATCAGAAGGCGTTCTTGAATCCCTTCCTTCTTCAAGGTGAGAACTATCGATTGTAGCGAACACCCAATCAATAAATGTCCTTTCCAGGCGGTGCAAATGCCTCAAACTTCCTCTCCTCTGCAGCCAAACAAGGGGATGATGCATCCAATCACATTCTGTCTCTCGGATTGAACCTCCAACAGTTGATTGAATCCGCCGCACTTGCTTCCTCAAGTGAATAATTATTCGATTTAGTATTTCTAACCGTCATGACACTCTTTTTGTTCTCTTTACACACCCCACATCCTAAAATTCCGTCTTGCAAAGACCACGATCTTGTCAACATCTGAAAACGTTTTTCTCTGTCTTCCTTTCTCTTGTAGCTTTCAGCATTCTTAAATATCAACCAAATTTTCATGATCAACTGTTTCTTGTCCCGGAATAAATAGAATATCACTGAATGCTCATGTTTTGTAGTATGAGTTACAAACTGGCCACACCATATTGTACTCCTTTCCATTTGTGGTTTACAAAATCACCCTTTCATTGATATATGAGACTATTAAGGTAAACAAACAAATGAGTTCTGTATACAATTAAGGGACAATGAGGGAAGTTTACATGAAATGGGGAGAATCAGATGAGTCTACCGCATCACAGGGGTGAATGCGTTGACATTGTTTTTTCGCGCCAAGATTTTAGCGAAGCACTAAGAAGCAGTTGATTTGTTCTGAAATCCACGAACTTATTAGTATTGATATGTTAACGTGTAGGTTTCTGTAAACGATCTGGGGAAAAGGTATGCATGAGATATCTCTCTGGGGCAATAAAAAAAAGGGCGGAGTTTATATCGGTTTGTGGGAAGGTTGTGGAGTGCGATAATGAGGGATTTAGCACTTCAAAAGACTCCGTGGATCAATAAAGATCATCAGGAGAAACCACAAAGATCTTTCAAGGATCACACGCAGCCATTGTCTGCTCAGACGGGAAACAACTGAAATAACTGAAAATCACAGCCAAACTTGAAGCAAACTTTGTATATTTTGAACAGAAATCTTTGAGCGATTGCCAGACAATTTATTCAAATGTGAAAACGAATTCCTCATTTAGTTTTGGTTCAAATAGTCCCGGTCTTCAAATGAGAAGGTGTATGGCTCATCGATCACATCTTCTTCATCTTCCTCCTCCTCCTCATCGCCATCTCCATCGTCTGCTTCTTCTTCATCTGCGTCTTCTTCATCTTCTCCCTCACTATCATCCTTTTGTGAATCTTCGGAACCTTCTGAATCTTCTCCATGATAATTCAGTTCATCCTCATCACAGTCTTCATACTCTTTTTCGTCGAAAACCTCCGCAGAACGTCCATGCCGAGCAGTCAGTCTTTCCTCCTCAGCCAGCATCTTCTCGTATGCCTCATACTCTTTTGCTTTCATTTGGAATTCCGCTAAAATTTTGGATATGAAGGGCATAACACCTGAATGTCTTACACATTGGGATCCCTCTATGATCGATCTCCGTCAAGACTTCATCGTCTTCCTTGTCACACGTGGCAAAGCCAGCAAGTGCAAATAATGTTAGAAGAATAAACGATGGAATTCTCATCCTGATATGAAGTAAGAATGTTTAGTTGCTGAAAATTCATGGGAATAGAGAAGGAGACAAGTGACGTGGAGTCTGTCCTACTGGAATACACGGAAAATCAAAAAATTTTCAAATTTTAATTTTTAGTTTTCAGGAGAACTAATATTCACTCAAATAAAACATGATGAAAAAAGCAAGCAAGTAAATATAAGTTCCATTTTCTGAGCTATTAATATTTTCCGATTGAACCTCCTCTTCATCTTTCGTCTCTCCAAAATCCTCGCTCTCATGCTCAAACTGACAACTCGTGGTAGTCGATATTGTCTTTTCAGTTGAAGTTTGAATTCTTGTAGAATATGTTGATGGAGAAGACAACTTTGTTGGCATTCTTATGATTTCAGAGGTTGTTGTCATGGTAGATGTTGTACTGGACTCTCTGCCAGGAACACATATGCCAGTGACGTTGCAAATTTGCTCAAAATGTTTGCTCAAGTCGAAAAACATGGTTTGTGAGCTATTGTCCTTATATCCGGCTGAAAAAGTAGATAGTAATACGATCAATTTTCAAAAACTAACGAGATGCTCCAACTCCAACAATCGTGGCTTTCCCATCGACTCTCTTAACCATCGGTCCTCCCCGATCGCCTTCCACGTAGTATTTCGAGGTCAGCAGATATCCATCAGTGATTTTGGAAATCTAAAGAGCTTTCGTTTTTCTTTTAGGTTGATGCCTACAAACCTCCGATAACCTATACATCAAACGATGCCCGTCAAATCCATATGTATCTATTAGGTCTTGCGCATTGACTATTGTCGTTTCTTAATAATTTTTAGCCATAAAAAAATAAACGTTTTGAAGGATGAACCATTTGAAATACATGCAAAGTTTGTGGTTGTGAAGTTCTGAACTTCAACTATCATTATTCGGAACATTCGATCAAAGTGAGCATCACTGTCGCAGAAATCCAAAACAAACGCCTTTTCTGCTCCAACTGTCTGGTCACATGGCAATCCGCTATCACAGCTTCCTCGAACGATTTCAATCTGAGCTACTATCTCTTTTGGAACTTCCAGAGGTCTAAAACTTGCTTTGAACTTTGTTAGGATGTTTTGAACTCACTCCTTCGAATTCGAGCACTGATTTTGGGCGTCTTCTCCATTGAATCCGTATTTTCTTTCTCCTGTTATAACTGACTGCGCGGAAGTGAGAACATGTCGAGATGAAATAAAACTTCCAGCTGCTGGCAGAACCTCTTCTTTGGACGCTGCAACAGGGAATTCGTTCGATTTGTTCAGGTTCCAAACACTCACTTCTTGTTCGAACCTTCACAATCCAATCGCTTTGTCTGTGTGCGATCTCTTCTACTTTTCTTTTGGGGTCTTCTGAAATTGAAAACTGTTGGATAACCGAGATAAATTTTCTCAAAGTGACGTTAAAACAGACCAAGAAACTTTTTTCCACACGATTCCAACCTCTCTATGTTTTCCTCATAGTTCAAGTTTTCACATTTCGAGCACCCGAAAAACAAAAGAGCAAGATAAATCTCAAGTTTCATTAGACTTTGAATTAATGAGACAAAAATTGAGGAAGAAGAAAATGAGATTGCTGCAGTGAAATACTTCAAATGAAATCAGGATTTTACCACGTTCAAAGTTCATTCAGAAACACGATCAAGGAGAGCGCAATAAACCAGTTTTGTGCATTGTTTTGTCCTCCGTCCCCGTTTCTAGAGAACCCGTGATAGTCTTGGTCGTATTGCGTTCCGTTATCGCCATCGATTTCATTTCGTTCATAATATTTAACGATCACCGTAGTTCTTTTCCGCCGTAGTGCTTTTGTAGTTTTGTACCGTATTTCTTTCGTTGGTACTCTAGGGACTTCCGTGGAATTTGGATAGTTTTCCTCCGCGACTGTGGATGTCGTTGGCATCATCACGGTTTCTGGACATACACCAGAAATCGAGCAAACATCCTTTACAAATTGTCTCAAATCGAAGAAATATCTGTAGATATGTGCACCTACTTCAGCTGAAAGTTTTGTCACTTTTTTGTTTGATTTTCGAAATTCCAAACCATGTACTTACAATTTGCACCCAAACCAACAACTGTTGTCTTCCCATTAATTCTTGTTAAAAGTGGGCCTCCTCGATCATGAAAACTGTAGTAGCTTTCCACACAAATCCACTCATCAACCAGTTCCGTTACCTTACAAAACATAGAAAAGGTAGATTTTCTTGAAAACTCACTCACCCTCTTTGAATGATGCTGCAAGTGGTCCTTGTCGTCGAAATGATTGAAACCATACGAATCAAGTACTTGGTGAATCTCAACGCTTGTCTCCTCTGAAACTTTGTGGTTTATAACGGTTCTAGCCTTGACTGACTACTAACCGGTGGCCATGCACGGCACCTCTCGACTCTGATTCGTTTTGAGCTCAATCAGCATGAGGGCGCCTTGATCCAGAAAGTCGTTTACCCGGTTTGCGATTTTGATGAATTTCGCATGAAAATGGGTACACATACACTGGATTCTAGTGCACACCTACTGATTCAGCTCCAATCAAACATTCGTTCTTATCATTATTCTCGCAATCCTCGCCCAATGAAATATGTATTTTCTCGACGGCTTCCATTGGCACACTCGAGTCACTGAAAAACTGACCTGACCAGAATGGTATTCCACAGAAGCAAACCTGTGAAAAGCATTCCAATCAACACGGGAATCATTGAACCGCCACTTTGGGTCTTCATCAGAATTGTCTCTTCGAATGACAGCTTTCGCAGAAGTCAGAATATGTCTTGAAGATATGAAAAACCCTCCAGATGCATGTGATTCTGTATCGGAACCCGTGGATTGTAGCAAAGTTAGCCTAGATTACCCACTTTCTGTGAAAACCTTCACGAGCCAGAAATTTTTCGAATGCAGCAACTCGCCATCTTTTTTCGGGAAATCTAAAATTGATCGGTACTTCATCGCCGAACTTCTTTCACATACCAAGCAACTGATCTCCACACGATTTAAGTCGGTCAAAATTTTCTTTCGGACTCAATTTGTGACAGAATACTGTTCCGAAAACGATTAAAACTAAAGTAACAACGTGCAGCTTCATTTTTGAAGTTTGAAAATTCTAAACACCAGAAATAATTGGAATCGACGTTAAAAATCCTGAGCAACTCACGCTGAAGGTCAATGAATGGAAATTTCAAGTAAGTTACACATGACTCTGAACGTTAGAAAGGGCTGGACCCCCTTTGTCACACATTTCGTCTGTGTATCTCGGTTCGCTTCGATAATTTCTAGAAGTTGTTAACTAATGAAGTGTTGCTTATATTAAGCGCTGCATTCATTAATTTGCATTTTTTTTAAATTCTCGGGTGAACCGAGATAAATTCCTGAAACGAGGGGGTCAAATACCATCACAGGTTGTAAACAAAAAGCATTACAAAAATTTCACTTTATTCAAAAAGCCAAAACATAAGAATCATTGCAACCAGTCCAATTCCCGTCGTTTGTTTTTGCGGTCCATTATATTCGAGAATATCGGGTTCCCCAATCTGCTCCGTATAGTCATCATCAATCGTTCCCATGAGTTTCTGATCACTGTTCCTCAAAGTTAGATCGATTTTCTCCAAGTCTCTTCCACATATTCTCAATAATCGACACATTTCGTCCATGTACGCTGGGATTATGTGATGAAACGTATCCGCTGTTTGGTTGTCTGAAGTTCCCAGAGGTGTATGAAAAGTTTAAATGAACTCTGTGATCGTGTCCAAGATCGACTTCAAGGGAACCTATCTCATTTCACATGAGGAATTTCAAAAACTGTCAACTAATAAAATTTGGAATAAAAAAGCCGAACTTTCAATGGGAACCAATATGAATTCCCTCAGTATTACAGGTTTTATGCCTACCTAAAGCCACGACTCCATGGAGTCTCTGAACTCCGAACTGATCATTAGCAACCATGGGTGATCCTCTCTTTTTGTGTGTGCAGTTCCCAATGATATTATAGTAAACACCATGATCCCCTGTGCACACTTTCACCTGCAAGAATCATGGATTCAACACTTGAGAAGGTGGAATTTTACTCACTTTTCCCAAATCTCCAATGTGTCGAATCGACTCTTTGCGGAAAACATCCAATGTATCTGTCTTCTCAATTGCTGGAAAGTACAGAACATCTCCGATTTTAGCGCATTCCGAGTTGCCATACCTTTTGGAAGACAAATCGTTGGAATCGGTGGAACAGTTCTGTTCACAACGATCACCGCGAGGAATCCATTCCTCTGAAATCTGAATTCACAGAATCGAAGAAATATGATCTGAAATTCAATTTAAAGGCTGAGAAGAAACTCTCTGAAATCTCTCACCTCTTCAACTTTCCTCCAATCTCCTCTATAATCCATCACATAGTTATAAGTTGATCTCGTCGTGAAACTTTCCTTATTGTTCGTTTTACAAACCGAATCATCCACTCGAGTTGTGTTGTACTTCCAATGCCACGATTCATCAGTTTCGCTGAAATTTGAAAACTGGGCGAAAGAATACATGAGAAATGCCTTACTTCCAATGAAGAAACCAAGAAGAAGTCAAGAGAAGATGAGTTTGGGAGATGAAGACTGCGTTGGTGGTTTCATATGGGACAGCTTCTGAAAACTTTTGGAATTTTCGTCCCATTAGTCTTCACATAATCTACAGATTCAAATAGTGAAGAGAAAATCGGCGAGATCCGTTGAGTTTTGACCTCGAAAGGTGAAATCGGATAATATTAGAGGGGATTTTCGGAAGATTACGAAATTATCTACTCGTTGCTGATTTTCGAAAGTTCAACTCCAATCAGCCGAGAAATCCCCGAGTTTCTCACTTCTTGCAGTAGTAGTCGCAGTCAATTTTGTGGAAGTTTCCATTGACGTCGATTCCAAAGTTCCACTGTTACTCGTCTCATCTGTAGAACCTTCCCCACTGATAGTCATCTCTTCTTCTCCTCCCGCTGTAGTCGTTCCCAGTGTTAACTCAGTTGTTGTCTCTACCACCGGAGCCCTTGATGTCTTCCTCGGTCTCGTCCTTTCTCTCTCTTCATTCACCTGATTGTATCCATCGATCTTATAAACCGTAGCAAGCCAGAGAATTTCACCTGAACCTTTTTTACTTTCAGAGGCTTTCAGCGCTTTAACAAACCCATTGGATCTCCACACGAACCGAGTCGAATCTCATTCTCTCGAGTTGTCAGAGTTCGATGGGACAAATCGCAAATCGCATAGGATAGAGCTGATATCACGATTAGGAAGACTTTCATATTCTCAGCAGAATCAGTAATACTGAATTTTCGCGAATGCCCAGAATAGGAGTTCCAAATTATGGTCACGTCAAAGTTACACGACACCTTTGTATTTCAGCTTTCAATGGTTTTAACTCTCAACAAAACCCACAAACCGTTTTTTTATGAACCTGATTTTTTTGTAACCCTATTTTTTTGGCCAACACACGATCTTATCTGGATGTCAATCGCTCAAAATCAATCAGTTTGATTCTTTAAAAAACGAACAGAGTGAAATGGGGGTTTGTGAGAAGGCGAACTTGTCGAACAAAGTGATTTGTTGTCCCGGAAAGGTTTGTTGTTGAGAAAATCAGAAAAAGTTAGAATCGTTTTTCAGGTTCAATTAATCGTTCTTAGTGGAACTTTCTTCTTGTTCGCAGGCCTCTTTGGGGGGTTGTTGTATTGGCAAGTTCCCGTGTTCATAGATTTCATGGAGAGCAGTACGAGTACCGCTGAACCACCCTTCGAACCGGAATGGTGGTATTCCTTAATGGCAATTCCTGGATTGATGGTAGATCATCAGAACCACAGTATCTCCAATAAATTTATTTTAGTTGCTGTCTTCTATGGGCCTGTTTGCCATGCTCTTCGTGAATCCAAAGATCTTGCTCGTCATTTGTACTTGTTGGCCAGCTCTTACATCATTGATTCCAGCAG
The DNA here is from genome assembly GCA_900536305.3 of Caenorhabditis sp. 40 LS-2015. Classification (NCBI taxonomy): domain Eukaryota; kingdom Metazoa; phylum Nematoda; class Chromadorea; order Rhabditida; family Rhabditidae; genus Caenorhabditis; species Caenorhabditis tribulationis. The sequence continues at coordinate 143,170 of LR543674.1, read as the reverse complement.
CGTGTGGGACGCTATTCGTATATGGTTTTGTTGCTGGGAGCGGGTCGACGGGACAAAAAGTGGACGAAGTGAACAGAACTAATTTATGTTAGTTCAACTCTGGGGCTCATGACAAACTTTAAATATTTGAAGATATTTTGTATATTGTTCCGGCCGGCGCCGTGACCTACATTATCTGTGCCATCTACTGTATTGTTCTTCTCGTCTGTCTCGCGTAAGATCGAAATTATGTATTGAAATTTTGTTTATTACCGATATTTCAGATGCTGTCAACGTGCTGGTGCGGGTCATGATGTCTATGAATGCGATAAAGAAAGCGCCGAAGACATCGAGGATCAATTTGAGAGTCACATTAGTCTTCAGTGATCTTTGGTTCTCTTTTAGTTGAACGTATTATGAGAGTGATTGAATGAATGCCTGATACAAGTCTTGGTGGTTCTAATTTTGTGATAATATTCCGCATATTTTTCTTTGAAGTTTCGTACATACTTGTTGAACCGATCCATTCGCCAACCCGCCAACCGTTGTATCCGCATCAACAACACTCCGCGGTTGGGCAGCGCGCTAAATAGAAAAGATCAAAAATTTTGCCGGCGAAAACTTTTTTGCTCTGCTGTTCTTGAAAATTGTTTTCGCTGGGGAAATTTTTGATCTTTTTCATTTAGCTCGCACTGCGGAACCGCGAAGTGTCGTCATTGGTTGGCGAATATGGATAATCAATGTTGCGCAAGGCCCGAGAGGAAAAACAAGCTGAAGCATCTGAGTTTTTTTGTATTTGTAACGGGATCAAAATCGGAGGATCGACGGACTGGTTGTAGGACTGCTCTATTGAGTAACGCCATCCTGACTCAAGGAATGAATGTACAGATGTCGTGGTTATGGTTGTCGTTGGACTGATGATCAGCTTCATTTTACTTGACATCTTATGTTAGATTATAGATTTTATGTGTTTACTGATCATTCGTTTCACTTGTTCAAGTTTCTTCGGCAGATCCTTCCCAGTCGAATTACTCCTCACGAGTCATCTTGTTCTGAAAGTATATGAGTTTTGAACTAACATCTGAAGAACAACTATCTCTAGAACTAATCGGATCCTAGTTTCACGCAAAAATCAATTTTTCTGCCGGAACCTTTCGAGTCTTAGTTTTTTCTGATCCAATTTTTTCCTGTTAATCAAGATCTACCCTTTTGATAAGCTCAATATTACTATCCACTCTCCATTTTGGCGAAAATTTTGTCTCAGCAAAACCAAAGCGGAAAACATGGTTGATATGAATCATAGTGTGTTGGGCTTTTCTGCAAAGGTTGGTTTCGTGTTTTTTTTTGGATCGCGATAAAAAGTGAATCACAAGTACATTACAGAAACATGCTATCATTCTTGCTGCCTTTTTTTTCCTTTTCTTCATTCTTGTGATTGCGGCGGATGTAGTTGGAGGAGATGCCTTCGGCGATAGTCCGTAAGTTTCAATATTGTGCAATTTGACAGTCAGTTTGCAAAGATACTCATTTGATATAATTACGTGTCAATTCAATAATGTCTTCAAACAATTTCCTGACAATCATTGAACCCCGTTCTTGACAATAAATCGACATTAATCTCCATAAATCTGCTTATCGCTTTTAGCTCTTTCGGGATGTTCGTAAAGGTCTCGCGGTCATTTCTATATTATTCGTTGACTAATTGTCAAAAAATGTTAAAAAACGAAAATTAGTTGGATTTCTCCGTATTTTTATTGTCGACAAAGCAAATGAACAACCCCATTAAGGACGTGGTTCTTCTGCGCAAATTTTTGTTGGCTTGCAATTTTCGCTCATGGTCACTTTGTGAGTTGATAATTCATAGAGACAAAAGACCCTCTTGTAATCTTCAGTTCGCCGGTGCCATTGCTTTGTTGCTGCTTCTCAAATGCAACGAGAAATGTCTCGTGATTGTCTGCATCATCTGGCCAGTTGCCGTTGCTATTGTGGGTATAAGTATGATCATCCCCGTTCATTCAAGAGAGATATCATGGCTAGCTCCCAACCGTGCCGGTAGGAATTGTAACGTCAAACTTTAATAAATTTAGTACGTTTTTAGCTTTTGCCTATATGCTCGTAACTGCTTTCTACGCTATGATTCTTGGCTCCATTCATTGCGCTCTTCTGCTGGTTGCTTTGGGGTGAGCAAAAGAATTTTGAAATAATAAAAACACTGACATATTTCAGCTTCTGCTCTCGTGGAGGTGCTGGTGCGGATGTCGATTTGTACGATTTGGAGAGCAGTAACAGTCAAGAAGAGTCCCCTTCTTCTAATCACAAAAAGGACAGCAACATTCAGTGAACTTGTGGGAACATTTGAGTCAGAAATGAAGTATTACGAATCTGTTTTGTGCAAAACCTTCCGTCTTTTAATTCCGCCAAGCAAACTTTCAGTTCTTCTCAGCACATTTGCGAATGTGTATGCTGTTGATCTGACTTTTCTTAAGAATTGATAAAATAACAAAATAATTTATTATACTAATCCGAGTTCTCACTAAACAGCAACCTGCATAACCCCTTCTTCCCCTGAGTTCTCCGTCACACTTTCCAAGGACTTCGACGATTTCGATGACTTTGATCGCTTCGATTTCGACGAGTTAACTGTCTTCGATTTTCCAGAGTCTTCTTGCGTTTTTTGAAATTTCAAGGACTTTTCAGACTTTTTCGACTTTTGGGACCTTCTTGATTTTCCCGTCTTTTGACATTTGGCAGACTTTAAGCTTTTCGATTTCCCCCGATCATCTTCGTTTGCCTCTTCTTCAGTATCCAGATTTGTGGGTGACTTTGCTCTAGAAATGATCGAGTTTCCGGACCTGTCAATGGCAATATCCGTTGATTGCTCAGCACCAGGAGACGTCACACGGACAACGTAGAGATCAGAAGAGGGCTTTGGTGGAACGTACAGGAAACTGAAACCGTTTTAATGAGATTGTTGGACGACCTCTGGTCAGTTACCTCAGCTCAAGAAGAAGGAGACAAAAATAGATCCCGAAGAGAATGGTGCCGTAGTCAATGATGACTTTTCCAACCAATCCGCCTGAAAAACATCAACATAAAAAACAACTTTTTTACGTCCTCACATGGATAAAATTTCAGCACATCTCGTTCCTTGTCGACATTCGTTTGAGTCAGTCCGTAACTGAGCAGATTGAAAGTAGTTATGAGCAGAGAACAACAAATTCGAGTAGCCTTAAAACATATATAGTGTTCTTGTAATAGGGGGATACTAACTTCAAAAGCCATACAAATTCCATACCAGATTTTGTTGGGGCAGAGAGTGAACATTAAGTAGAAACATCCGACGAGAAACTGAAATTTGAAAATCAAAAAGATCGGATATGGAAACTAACATAAGCTGGCATGAAGATCAAAAACTTTGTGAGGAGAATGTTTTTCACTTCCGAGGATGCATCACTTGAGAGATTGACACTGAAAATATTAAGCATACAGTGTGAAAGACCTCCAACTTTAGCAAAGTTTATCTCGGTTCCTGTAAGAGATATGAACAAGTATTCAACTAATGAAATGTTTCTCATTTTTTGTTCACAATTTGTTAATTGATCACTTTGTGATATCTGTTACAGAAGTCGAGTTGACACTGGTCAATCCCGCGTGGGATTCCGTACGTACTAGTCAAGTATGGAGCCGAGGAGAGTCAATGAGATGGCAGCACGAAGCGCAGAGTGAATGTAGAAGTGGGTCTGAAATTAGCAAAAGGTGAATTTGGCTTTTGTCAAAAATTGTCTGAAATTTGCTCCGGAAGCTAGTCCATTTGAAAAAAAACATTTCTTGAAGCACGGAGCTCGAAAAATGACGTTTACTATTAGGACGCGAGCTTTTCAAAGATCATTTCATAGCCAAACTAAGAGTTGGATGTGTCTCTGAAGAAAACTCACAATTGCTTTGTATCCCCAGATCGGACGGTTAAGATCGACGCGATTCATCTCGACGGATTCTCAACACTGATTGGTTTAAATTCTTCCCTATTGAGAACCCTTCAAGTAGCCCCAAAATCTGCTAGCCCCATAACCTGAACAATGTCAGGCTGAGACATCCGGCCAGGGTCATCCTGCTCTCTTCCACATCCACGCACTGGTTCAGTTTGGAGAACAAACACATCGATAATCAATGAAAGTCGATCTATCCACCAAAGTGTTGTGCCTCAAAGCGAGTGTAAGTTTTTTGTTCTTTTCAGTCGATTCCTTGCTCCTTCAGTTTAAACTAATCTGGATCGTGGTAAAGTCGACCCTAGAAGTTCAGATTCTAAAGAGAAAATATTCTGAATGATAAATCCAGTTTCCTGGTAAAAACCCTTATTCAGTTGCACTTGCTGATCATCTCCAACCTCTTCTTTCTTCTGACTATTGGTCTAACCATCGCCTCTATTTATGCGTAGTAAGTTAAAAGAAATGTGCTTGACAACGGAATGGTTTTTCAGTTTCACTATCCCAAAGGAATTTCTCGGACAACCAATCCCAGATGAGGCGCTCAATCAAATCAAAGAAGACGTTATAATGAAGGCGTTGGGTGGATTCACTCTCATTCCGGTGAATGATTTTGCAGTTTTTCAAAGTATTGTTTAGCAGGGCTCAGCCGCTGTTACTACCACCGCAATATAATGCAGACCCTGTTCAAAAAATAAAGCTTGCAGTTCACCGTTCTCTCATTCATCAGTGGCTTCATGTCATGCATAAAATTCGTTCCTTTCTACGCACTGTGTACTGTCATTAGTGTGAGTTTCAATGTCTCCACAACTTCTACTTGTTGTCTTTTCAGCTTGGTCTGGCCTTGGCCTTCATCGGATACGACTGTTATGTTCTATTCATTCTGAAACTGAAGTACGTGTGGCCTCCATTTATGCTGAAAGATATTCAGGTCGTTCTTCCCACTGAAGCGCTTTTCACAACAGAGTATGTTATGGTTCACTACACAAAAGTTCAAATCAGCGTTATCACTTTCGCCATGTTTTCTGTTGTTTCCATTCTTCTATACTGCTCATTCGTCTCTGCGAAACTGAGGTAGTACTTTCCCAAAAATCCCAAAAATCCAATGTGGTCTTCCAGCTTTCTGTACAAATCTCCCAAACCATTGGGACGTCGTCGCGGTCCAATGAGACGAAGAGTTGAAGAAGAGGAAAACGGGGATGAGACGGAGTCAGATGAAAACGAGGAGAAGAAAGAAGATATCAAAAAGTCGGATAATGATGAGAAAAATAATGAGAAAAAAGTGGAGAAGGGAAATGATAAGACAAAGAGTGACATGGGGACTGGAACCCAAACTGGAACAGGTGCTGATTGATGTCTTAAGCTGGAACTTGATATTGTTTTTTACTTGATGACTTTTTGCATGAGTCTATTGACCTTTGTTTTTCATAAATCTTGATTGTTTTGCTTCATTATGACACACATGGCTTCTGGTGCATTCTCATTGGTCAGACGTTGATCTTCTTCAGATCGTTGTGATATCAAAATCTGAACATTTGTTGAAACCAAGCACGCTCAGACTTAGTTCTCATTGACTTCCGACAAACCTAGAACTTACATTCTTAATGATCAGTTTCTGACTAAATCCTAGCTACTACATATTCTCTAATAAACCGCCACCCGAAATGTCTATACACTTCCGATGGTCACTGATTGCTCCAGAACGACAACAGCTGTCAACATTGGTCCGGTCTCTGTGCACTTTTTCATCTTTTTCTCTGCGTCTCTCCATCTCTCACTGATTTTTCACTAAATTTTCATCTTCCTTGTGCACACCTTTTTCTTATGTATCCCCTCTTCTCCTCTTGTTCTTATTAACGAAATAAATAGATGTTGTGATGAAGAGAAGATTACACAATCGAGAAAAGAGGGGTTCGTTTTCTGGACTCTTTATTATCCCGGCATAATAAGCTGTTATATTTTTTCATTTACTGACTCCCAAAATCTAGAAAAATTTTCAGCTTCGAAAAAGTTTGCGGATCTTCTCTTCATCCTCATTTCCCATGTCTACCCGAAGATCTAAACATGTGTCATCTCACTTCTATAACCGTCATCATTACTGTCTAAACTTTCCCCTAACCCTTAACCCTTCCTCCTTCTAATTATAGCTGGAGATGAAAGTAAGAATTCGAAGAGACAAGTCATGCCTAAACAACCGTCCCTTTTCAACCTTCTCCTTCTTTCCTATTTCAATTCTTGTGAAATCCTTTTTCTTTCCGATAGTCCCCTCTCCCTCACAAAGCCGGTAATAACCGGGTGGTCAAAAGAGACGAGGGCAATTGGAAGAGGAGGACGGTCATGGAGATGGACACGTACAGAGAGACTCCCCAACTTTTCACATATATGTGAATTTACTAGTTTGCTTATTCTGATTCTCAAAAGTTTTCTTACAATCACAAATACTGCTCGGTCCGTGATGATGACAATCATGGTCATCAAGGGCAGAACAACATGTGAACTGGATGAGAAAAATTGGTAGTTACGGTAGTTAAGACTTTTGGGATGTTCGGAATATTCCTGGTTTTCATCGTTCACAATTTCTGAATCTCGAGTTATTTCGAAGCATTTCAAACTTTTAATTTCTTTGTAAATTGATCAAGATCCTTTAAAATGGTCAGAGTTCCGGAAACTCCAAATTGCAAATGTTCAAAACTTCTCAATATCGGAACTCACCTTATCATGAACTTCAGAATTTGTAAATCTCAGAACGTTCTGGATCCTTGAATTGTTCAAATTTTCGGGATTCCGAAGTCAGTTCCGAAAACCGTTGAAATTTCCTCAATTTTCCAAATTTTGTTCCGCACATTCTGGGTTCCATCCACTCTCCAGCTAGTTTTACTCATTTGATAATCTCTAGATTCCGGTGGATGATTTCCAGGAAAAAATAGGTTCACCAGTTCTCGAGGAACGGCTTAAAATCCGAATCCCGAATTCTCCGAGAGTTTCTCAAATTTCTCCCCGTTTCGTAGTCTCCTCTCCAGTCTCAACCTATTGTGGTGCCCGATTTTAATAACCCGATCTTCATTCTCCATCTCTCTGCGTCTCTTCTCTCTATTCAGTAACTTACTCATCATTGTAGTAGAGTGAGAGGAGAGGAAAAGAACTCAAGCGTATAGTAGTGTGAAGTTTCGAAAAACTAAAGAGATATTTTCATAGCTTTTCGAGTACCAGGAGAACACATGTTTCCAGGTACTTGGTTATGGTTTCCGTTTTCCGTATGTTTTCTGATCTTCATGTTGCCAGGCAGAAACGAAACATAGCGTGGTTTCTATGTTTTTTTTTCCGCAATTCTCTCTTTTCGCCTTTTTCGGAGCATCATCCAGATTTTCCCGACTTTTTATGTTTGTCTGAATTACGTGTGTTTTTCAGCTTTTGATCTACCTTGTTTGACCTACTTTTATACATTCACACCCTTCTTTCCCATCTCGCTTACAACCTTTTTCTCTCCGTATAAGCCGCGATCGGATCGTTGTAGTGGCGGAGGCTAAACAAACTTTTTTCCCCCATCATCATCATGATCAACACAGTCATCATCACTTTTTCCCATACAGAGAGGAGCATCTTCACAAACATTTCCCCGATGACTGTGGACTTTTACAATTCGGTGGAGTAGTACATAGTGGGCAAAGTGTAGAGAAAATATTTTATTCCATTTTTGCAAAAAAATGTTTCGCGATTTTCAGAGCAAAAAGAGCGACTTTGAAGAGCCGAGACGTGGCTCACAACTGACAGATTCATTAGAAACTTGATGGGTTCATTAAGAATCGTTGGATCTTCATTTATGGAGTTGCCGCATTCTCTGAAAATTACTGTCAAATATGTTAGGTCGAAAATGCTACATATCAGCACTGGAATTACGTTATTTACTAATGCGAATGGAAATTCGATAACACTTTTCGTCCAAAAATGATCTCCAACTTTTTCTCGTTGTCTCTCACCCAGTCATCTTGATAACTATCGAAACCTTTTCAAAATCTTCCCTCCCAATTTCATTGATTTTCAGCTTCCGTGGTTATACACTATTCCCCTTCAATGATCCATTAGTCTAGTTGCTCATCCTAAAACCAAAAATGCATCAAAACTCCTCGGCTCGTAGTTCCATGAGACTTCCCTCAAAGAACTCCTATAAATTCGCGACGTGTGATGTTCAATTCTGGCGGAACGAGGATCAGAATGGGACGACTCAAGGCAGACAAGCCACGTGGAGAGCCGGTGGCAAAGAGACACTGATTGATGGAAGAATGGATCAGGTGGGTGTTTGAGTTGTAGAAGGATACCACAGGATTTTTAAGAAATCTGGAGAATCCTGAAGGGTTCTAAAAATATTTTTTTTAGTTTTGAGATGTGAGCTTCTCGAACTCTTCAGGATGTTCAGATTTCGAGAATCTGACAAACTTCGATATTTCGGTTCTGACTTCTCAACTCTAAATGTTTTACTTTCTTTTCGAAAAAACCGAAATTTCAAAAATCCCAAAAAAAAGAAGAGGAAACTTTGGAACCAAACCTAACCTTTTTGAGTATCAAATTTCTTCCTCGATTGTTTCTATTTTTGGAACTTCCGTTTGTATGTACATTCGTCCAGTCCCAAGTCACATGGATGGTTTGTTAGGATGGTCTTGAAGCGAAAACATGCAGTAATCCAAAACTGGGATTCAGAATCACGGGTAGTTCTCAAAGAGCCCACAGTAGTCTTGCTGGTTCTTCTTCTTCTATCCCAGGATATCATTTGATTACATAAACCTTCTTCTTTTTCAGCCTCCCCAAAAAATTGACGCCGTCATGGCGACGTCTTCTGGAGCCTACTCAGTCTCCCAAGCGCGGGGAAACGAACACACTCGAGACGTTCGTCAAGAAATCCAGCGAACTTTTTATACAGTGGTCACGAAGCCCCAAAGGTGAGATTTTGGTTTGAAAAAGTACAATAGATCTCAAGATTTGAATCTTTATGGTTCCATGAAACCTTGGAGAAATGTGATGGAAAAACCATCAAAACGCTGTTAAAAACTCCTAAATTTCTGGGTGTGTGGAGATGAACCAAGAGATATCAGAGAGAGTGTGAAGAGTTGAGAGACGCAGAGAATGAGGAAAGAAATCAGAGAAAGGATAGGCTGGTCATCGCCAGAGGTCCCCGTTTTTTTGTAAAGTTCGCCAGCAGCAGAATGCATCCCTCTTTTTGATGCAAAGAAAAACGGATAATAGACATTCCGTCTAACGAAAAGCTATCCGATTTCATAATTCGTTTCGCCTTGTGTTTTGTTGAAAAAATTTTGAACTTTTTGTAGAATTCAAAGACTTCTTTTCTGAAGTCAGGGATGTGGAAAATCAGAATTTTTGAAACTCTGGAATCTCGGAATTCCGAATTCCGCTTTGCACCTTCCTGTACGAAACTCATCGTGTTTTCCTCGTACCGAATTTCCACATTCTCCAGATCATGGACACAAAATTCGAACTTTGAAAATTTCTAGAACATTCGGGTTTTTGAAATATAATATTAGAAAATATTATTGTTGATTAGTTTTCAAAATACAGTTTCGGACCCTGTTTTATTCTTGAAGATTTTGATATTTGAGATTCTCACAATCATGTTCTCGGACAATCTTATGCTGACCAGAGTTTTTCTTACTATCCCTTCCATCGCCCATTCTCAATCTACCCTTCTCCCTTTCTTATACATCTTCCCATCCCTTTTCAACTGTTCTGCCCGGATGTCCGAGTGGCTACTGCACTTGTTTTGGGATCTGCCTACCTGGGTTCGAATCCTACCAACTGCGAATCATTTTTTTTCTTTTTCCGTGGGTGACAAGAACAAATATCGGATGCGCGAGAGAGAGGGTGTCTCCTTTGATGTTTGTACTTGACATGTCTCTCTGTCTTTTTATCATCCCTTTATCTCTCTCGAGTACCTTAAACTTGCAAGTTTCTAGACGACGCGCCTCCCTCAACGGCGGGGGGAAATCGAAAATTGATATCCTTTATCCTCATATATCAAGAGGCCTCTAGATTCATGTTCTAGAGTTTTCTCTTTGGTATTCAATGACTAATTACTCGACTAATTAGTTTTTTTGCGAAACGTTATGGGAGCCAAATGTTGTGCTCCGGCGAGCTGCAAGGTTCGGAAGAGGTAAAGTGTTTTGAACCCAGTTCAAATCTGAAAATTTTAAAACAATTTCAATTTGCAGACTGCTCGACGAATACGAGACGCACGAAGTGTATGTCCCATCCAGAAGTGCATCCCAGGATCCGGATGTCGCACTGACGCGTCGTCGAGACAGTACTGTTCGGGTGTCGGTTCGTTCGGAAGGCGCGGCGAACGGTCAAATCAGGCAAGCCAATTCGACTGCCGGAGTCTCGTTAACACTGCCACGTGTCAAGAATCATACGATACGGTCGACGGATACAGTACCTATAGTGAGGGTACCCGCGAGACGACCGCCTTCGAAAGTTGAGACTAGTCATGTGGTGTGAGTTGTTTTTAAGAATAAATCTTCGAATTGAAGAACTTCTGCAGTTGAGAACAACGGAGAGTTTTTTCAGAACCGGTTCGCTGACCCGTCAGATCAACGATGTCTCCGGAAAAAGTGTGGTTCGAGACTCGAAATCTGGCCAAACGATGGCGGCGAGTCGATCGGGAAGTACGCCTCCTGGAAAGGTTACCTATCAGTATAAGTGGGTTACTGTAGTTCTGAAACGATTCTGTAGCAACAACGTTTAGAGTAAACGCATCAGAACGACGAGTCGAATACCGGTATCAGTCGGAAACATTGCTATATGATTTCGAGGAAACCACGTAAGCGTTTTCTTGTCGAGACCCAAAATCTCAACTCTTCATATTCCAGAAAACGCGAGCAACTCGAAACGTGGCAGAGCAAGAAGCGGGTACGGCCCGCCAACGGAGCCGTCGTGACGATGATTCGAAAAACGCAAAGTCTTCAGGAAGCTGCTGATGTTCCAGAGGTGTTAGGTGCGCTGAATAGTTTTGGGCTGGAAAAATCTTAGGTTTCATAATGTAAAAAGAGGTTTCAAACGGCTAGGGGAAAACAAGAATCTTGGATTGGATAATGGGGAAACTCGGTTTTGAAAATGTTTAAAAGAGGGTGTCTATAGAAAGTTTTCTCCAACCGAAAGCTCACAGAGAATCGTGGAACTGAAATTAAGCCAAAATGATTTGGAATCGTTCATCAGGGACTAAAATTGCACCAAAAAAAAATTGAAATCGTCGAAGCTTGGTTCAAAAAGATTTTAAATGGTTCTAAACCTATCTCAGGTTAAAACTGCAAAAGAAAGTTCCCGAGAATCTCAAAAACTGACCAAAATCTCTCTAAACCTCCAAACATCTCTTCCTTCCTTATCTCTACTACCTACCTACTACTGTGCAACTAAAGGGTGATTTTTGTTGCTCGTTGAGCAAACAATACCGGATAAGCGTGAGAGAAACAGTACATGGATCCGAGAGGGTGCCAGACAAAGTGCGTCGAGTTGTGTAGTACCTCTGAGATATACAACATCGTGTTATCTCTCGGCTACTAGTTTTTTTGTTGGGGGCCCTAGTACGTGCACGGTTGCTTTTCTTCTTCTAGTCCAGGTGAGAAATGATGTCATTTTGAATTCGTTTTTTCTTGTTTCTTTTCTACTATCTTGTCCATTATCACACTTTTCATGCACCTTTTGTGTTCCTTTTTTGTCGTGTTTTGTCCTAAAGTGTTTACCAGGGAGCCTTCTTCCCCAAACTGCTAATCAGTAGATTACACAAACCTCACTGTCACTGATTACCACCATCCGAGTGGTCACTTTTGTTCCCTTTCTCGGCTAACACTGAGTGCACCAACTAACTGTGAGGTTTCATTCGAAACATCTGTAATTCTTCGACATTTTTGAGTTGCAAATGAAAAACCTAACCTGCTAACTTTTGAGTTTATGAAATTTGAGAAACTGGAAACCGTTACCAAAGTTTTTCAAAGCCAAATACGCTCCAACTTGCTCACACTAAAGAAAATTTCAGCTTGTCCAGAGCGGATAACATTTTGACACTTTTTGTTTCCTTTAAACTTCTCAGTCGGGAGCGTCCTACGCGAAATCTAAACCATTATCATCACACAAAACTCAACCTCTTCCAGCAGAACCACCAACGACCATCTCTTTCTCCAACACCTATTCCTCTAAACACCTTTTTCAATGAAAATGTATACATACATACAAGCACATATGTGTGTATGTATATGTGTATTTAATTGATAAGAAGAAATGAGTGTCGTCACTAGCCGAGAAAAAAAAACCCGCATTGAGGGTTGTGTACATACAGCATTTTTAGCGTTTTTGGAGGTGCTGGAAGTGTGAAATTAGAGTCAGAAGGGAGGGTGTGCCCTTCTGCCCCGGGTGTGTTGCCATTTTCTCTCATGGAATTTTCGGCATTTCTGCAAGTTTTTCGCTCAAAATTTAAAGATGAATCCTAGAAATCAAGTGATTTTGAGAAAAACAAAGTTTGCAATGCAAAAGTTTCAAAATGATCCATACTCCTCTGAACTGAGCAACTTCAATTTTCGACCAAACCTGCTCATCATTTAACTCGTTTTGAAGCTCTGAACATGTTGATCTAGCCAGTAACCAATTTATTTTCTAGGACTACTGTGTCCTAAAATGTAGCCGATTGAAGTTTTCGCCAAAAGACCAAGAGACTCCAAGAGAGTTGATTAAGGGATCGGTAGCGATTTCAATGCTAGTTCTAGGTCATTAACTTGTAATGTATTTGAACGCCCATTTATGTTAAAAGTTAAGCCTTTTTTAATCATAAGACCCATCACAATAGTGGCTTCAAGTTTTGAAAAAAATAAAAAATTTTTGGACGATTTTTTCTCTTTTTTCTCCCTACCCCTCAATAGGATTAAATGTTTTGTTGGTCATCACCATCATCATTATTTTTGTACTCATTTTTGACACTTCCGCCTCAAAGTTGCTGTTTTCACAATATAGACGAGACCACCCACCCAAATCTAGAAAATCATAGAAAACAAATAAAAATGTTTTCGGGGTGGGACCCAGGTGGTCCCCCTACACTCCATTCTATCTGTTTTCGATGAGCTGAAAGTTTTCCAATTTCGATTCTGCTCTGCAAAAGTTTAGGGTCCAGTTTGTAAAAACCCTTCTTGTACCCCTCTTGCAAACTCCTACCGTCTAACCATCCTGACCATCTAAAATATTTCCGATCTTCCCTAACTAACCAATGAACACTCCACGTCGTCGGAACTTCGACGACGTCTTCGCGGATTCTGACGACGACGATGCGGAATTCCGATCATCCACTTGGAACTTTATCGAAAATTCTGGAGGTGTTCGAAGATCGGAAAGTTATCGAGGAATCAGACCGACTCCGATCTTCGAGCGAGGATCCTTTGGAAGAGGATCGGCGAATGGAATGGAGACACGCACCGCGTTCAGGGAGCTACCGAGCACGTAAGCATGCATCTCATAACATCTAATCTAGCTCAAAACTATTTGACCTTTTTCTGATTCTCGTTTTTCCTTCCAAAAACAGCTAAACTTCTCTAGACCCGTAAGTGCGAGCCGAACTGCATCCACATATCAGTTTCACTACGTGACACGACGTATTAGCAGTACTGGAGCCCGTCATACTACTGTAGAATTGGAGCACTCCGCACGACCACTACCCGATCAGGAGGAACGAGTTGTGCAGGTAAGCTGCAGTCTTTGTAATGAAATTTTTGAACAAAACAATTAGCTAAAAATCACCACACTGTGAACTGAGATATGCTTTTTAGAATGTCTGGCCGTCCGCGCTCTCATATCTTGGCGATCTTGAAACTTGATTCTTTGATTGATCTTGGATTCAAAAACGAATTTTTGAGATTTCTAGGCCACCGAGACCAAAGTGGTGGCTTTCATTTCAAACAGCACATCTCGGCTCGAAACCGAGTGTCAACGATTTCGAAAACTTCATTGAAAACTACACTCCATCAAGAAAAGCCATGACTAACTGAATTTAGCGAGAAATCCCCGTCCAAATGGTAGAAAATGGCCACCAACAACATCACAGCACATCGTCGGCCACCAACTACTCTCGCTACTCTCTCGCCCATGACACCCTTCAGAGATACAGTAGCCGAAATTCGAGTTCGGGAATCTCGCCTCATCAGAGACTGTCGTCGTATTCGTTGCACAGTATAGTTGGTAAGATGGAGGGAGTTTTTAAAAATTTGGAAGTTTGGAGAGGTTTTGGTCAGAAAAATTGAAAAGTTGGGACAAAAAATGAACATGAAAACGCAGATTGAAAGTCAGAAGAAAATGGAAAAGTCACAGTTATAAAAATGCAGGGCTGGTCGTCGAAAGTTGTTCTTGTATTCATTTTAGTTCTTGTTGTTTTTTCTTTGTCGATTTACGGGGAACACTCAGTATATGATATGGATTCACGAGACTTTGGTTATAGCTTCCATTGTACAATTTCAGTTCTCTCACGGTGCCGGAGACTTCCAAAAACTTTATTTTTTAGGCCATTGTCGATTTACAAAATCCAGATTTCTGATTACAGTACTCTTTGTAAATTTACGATCCCTCGTAAAAATACACAATTTTGTTTCCGAAAAAACTTCGTCGATGTCTCTAGTCATCATTCACCACCAAGCTGGTAGGTGATGCTGCTTCCTAGTTGTCAGCAGCAGCATTTTTCGTTTTTTTCCGCGGAAAAAAGTTGAAAAATAATCCGTTCCACACACAGTCCCGCCCACCGATGCTCCCACCTCCCGGTTAGTGCATCTGGTTGGGAGAAATAGTGTGGCAGATGGAGAGACACAGAGAAAGAGTAGAGGAAAGTTTCGGAGAGAGATTGATGATTTGTCTCTTTACGCACTTTTTGCCACTCCTAGAGACATTTTTCATGGTGTGGAATTTTTCGGATTCTGGGTTCAAGTTTTTGGAGTTTTGAGGTTCTGAAGTTTCAGTATTGTCGGGTTCTAAAATTTTGAGAATCTAAAAATTCTAATAGGCTCTGAAGGATTCTGGAGTTCAAGGTTTGAAGAATCCAAAAGGATCCCGAATAAACCAGAAAGTTTCTAAGAAGTTGCGCAAAGTTCTGACGAATTCCAGAAAATTCCTGAGAGTTTGAGGAATCCTGGAAAAATTTTCAAGTACAACTCAGAGCTCCTCCCATTTTTGAAACCTTAGAACTTCCGAATTTTTTCTCCTCAAATCTGAGAATCGCGGAGAGTTTTAGATTTTTCATATTTCAAAATGAAACCACCAATTTTTTCGGTTTATGATTTTAAGATCCATCGAGAATCCCTCTCTTCAATTTAGGCCATTTCATGACCTATTGGTCAATTTAACTTGCATCTCAATTTTCTCCAACAATTCCATTTCATAAATTATTCAAATTTTCCGCCACAGTCCCCTGTCAAACTTCAGTTATTACCATTCCTCTCTGTTCAACTTCCCATAACTTTCCTCCCGTCTAAACGGATTATCGCCTCCTCCTCTTCTCCACGGGTCCCCTCTTGTCTCTCTCTCTGACCAAAACGGAACGGAGAGACAGCTTGACCTTCACCGAATTCGGTTTCTTGTTTATACTCCTTTATATGGCCGAGTGAGGAGAGAGATTTGTGATTATTTATTTATAGTGCCCTCAGTCATATACAGTTTCACACCTTTTTAATTAGCCTATTTTGGGTTTTTTTGAGATCAGATCAGGTCCGTTTCCTTGATTCACTTCTAATTCTGATGATTCACTGGCTAAAAACCAAAAAAATATGATGATTTCAAAACCAAAATGACTCATAAATCTCCTTTGATTTCAAACTCCTCCCGGGAGTCCACTCGGGGACCCCAGAGTTTAGTTTAATGAGAAAATGACCACCTGACATGATGCAGCATCCATTAGTTTTTGTTGTTCTCTCAACTTTCTACACGTTTTACTATGGGGTTCTTCTGATTTTGTTCAGGACTCTAAATCTTGAGTTCGTGGAAATGGAGCCTAGCAGATTCCTTGAATTTCAACGTTTTGCTTTTTTTTGAAAACTTGAGCATGTATATCGACCATGCAAATTTTAAATCTGAGATTTAAAGTAGCGAATTGTCTACTTGAATCAAGTTGAAGCACGACGCATACAATGTCACTATTCTCAATGTTTAACCGTGAAATTTTAAGGGAAGCAAAATATGGTTCATCCGAGATATTTGATTACTGGGAACCATTTTTTGTCAAGTAACTCTAAACCTTCATTTTTGTATTTGACAACTTTTTCCGAAAATCACAATCAAAAAAGCTAGTAATCACAAGCTAATTTCGAACGTTCCTGACCCTCCCTTTTTCAATGCGACATAACAGACTTCACACCAATTCTCAAGAAAAGTTGTAAACTGAAAAATGAAGATCTAGAGTTGCTCTACACATGCACAAATTTTCGAAGAATTAGGACCGTTTTGAGTCCAATGACGAGTCTTGGAACTCTCGAGAGTAGTTACTGTTCCATAGTTCAACGAAAAGAAGAGAGAATCATGTAGTTGTGCAACGGAGTGTAAATACAGGCTTCTATGTAGAAAGGGTCACCCCTCTTTCCTCTAGGGGTCATCTGTCTGTCCACAGCTGGACCACCTGCTAGATCAAGCATAGATCCATGTCTCTATGCTTCTCGAAAATATCAACAGGAATGTTTTTCGACTTTCCCTTTTTCAAAGCACGTTTTGCATCGAAATTTGCATACATTATGCTATTATTATTATTATGCTGACTCATAGACTCTTCAGTTGCGAAATTTCACAGATTTCCAAGCCTCAGAAAAGTTTTTGAACTTCAGATCCCAACTTCCAGTATAGCCTAAGAGATCCTAAAACTTCCGGAAAAATTGCAACAGTTTTCTATGTTCCTCAACATTCCTTCCGGCTTTCCCCTCCCCTCCGCGCACCTCCCCACCATCTTTCGATCGTGTTCATTCTGAATCTCTCTTTCTCTCTGCGTCTCCTCATCTCACAGACTCTATTCAGGCTTCCCGCCTGTTGTCTCTGTCTCTGCGTCTCTCATTCGATCTCTATCTCTCCGGTCTCTTTTTCGAAAAGCAGCCGTTCTACGTACCAAGAGAGAGACACCGTGGTCAGGTCATTCTCTTTCTCTCTCCGTGTCCACCATTTTTATGTTGCGCAATGAAATTGAGAAGAAAAAAGGCAGAGAGAGGGATAGGATTTTGAAAATTTCCTGCTTCCCGCCTCCCCTAGGTTTCTCTAAATCTCTCATTTCCCAGTGCTATTTTCTCGGCTAGTTTTTTGGAAAGTAGGACATGTGTTTGTTTAGTGTCCAAGTTGCAAGGTTTCAGTGAATTTTTTCGGTTGTTTTGTACTGGTAGATCAAACTTCGCTGGAAATCGAACTGTTTCATTTTTGATCTACCAGAGCCTGAAAGGTCCCGCACAAGTTTCGATTTTTCAAATTCAAACTTGGCGCCGAAAAATGTTCTTTTTCAGAGAATTTTTCGGATGATTTTTTGGCTTTTCGAATCTCAGTTATTTGGCCTAAAGATAGAGACTTCTCACGATTGTTTCAGCTTTTTCGACATTCAAATCTCTCGCTTTCCCTCCATTCGTTCTCCCTCATTCTCTTATCTCTTCACACTATCTCTCTCAACCCATGTATCTTTTTTTAGTGATATACCACCTATATAATATCCCCCAAAACTTTGGAAAAGAAGCAAAAGAATATATGGCACACCGGCCAGAATGGTAGGCGAACGGTATCGTAGTAGTCAACACCGCCATCAGACGGATCATTCGGATGCTTTCGAGAAGGAAGTGCTCGATCATTATGAGTTGAATCGAGGCAAGCACAATGGTAGGTTTTTTGGGGAATTTAGAAAAAAATCGACTTGAAATGTGAGAAATGAGGCTCCTAGCTCAAGAATGAAAGAGTAGGAGAGGTTCTTGAAATTTGAAACTGCTTCAACTTCCTCGATTGTGCTCCATGTTTACTGTAAACATTATAAAAATGCTCAGCTCATTGGGAGCTTTTCAATGAGTATAATCATGACTGATTTCGAACGTTTCTGGAAATCCCGATTTTCATGAATCCTGATTTGTTTTTAAATTTATTTCTGCATACTCATTCGAAAGTTCTTGATTCGAAGAGCACAAATGTGAAAATGAATGTGGAGTTCCTTGAAAATTTTTCTTCCATCTTCGGCTTGTTTTTTTCGATTTTCGTAACTTCCAAAAACCTACAGTAGTTTTCTTCAGAATCTTGGCATAGTGCCAAGTTTCCTCCTTATCTCTCCCCCAATTCTCCGTGTGTCCTTTCCGTCCCGATTATTCGATTTTCCGCTCGCTGATCCGCCTATTTGTCACTTTTTGTAAAATCCATCAATTCATCAGTGTCCCCACAACTGATTTCATTCCCCCTGTCGAAATTCAAGGTCTTTTTTACCAGAAAAAAACAACCAAACACAAAGATTCAAATCTATTTTCCGAGATTTTTCTTCGCGGGACGAAAACCGTTGCAAAACCCAAAAGATTTCAATCACACTTTTCGTCCCCTTATATGCTAAAGGAGGGGGGTCACTCTGTCTCTCCCTCTACCAGCCAGCCACAGTTGACAAATATGACAAAACCAAACACATATTTGTCTGTGTGTGTATAGATATATATCTATCTATGAAAAGAGGAGAACGGTCAGGTTTCGGGGAGGGTCAGAAGTGTGGCGGTGGTGAGGGGAACACCAAAGGAGGTGTTACAAGTATCGAGGTTTTATGGCGACATGAGGAGAAGATAGGAGAACGCTCTGTTAGGTGTGAAACATGGAAATTGAAGGTTTTTGGACAACTGAGTCTTGAATCTGAGCCGGAAAGTAGGAAGGGATTCATGACTAGACGGGGATTTTGAGCATTGAAGCGAGCCGATTCTTTTCATTTTTTGGAACTTTTCGAAAAATCTGATTTTGAAAAAAAAGGAAAGATTATAGTTTGAACACTCTAAAACTTCTAGTACACCTTTTTGACTTCTTTGAGAGCAATTTTGTTGTCTCCAGGCTTATGAATTTTCAATCAGGTTCCTTTCTTTGAATGATCGGAAACCAAAAAGGATTTGAAACTTTACTAACTCTGTGAAGATTTCATATCACATCATTTTTGTTTGTATTTTTCCTGATCTTCCTCTCGGCTCCCAGATTATCCAGTTTAGCTCTTCGAGATATCGCCCATTTATCTCCACCAGAACCACGATAATCCATTCATTCTCTGACCCAATTTCCGCCATCCCATCCCTTTTTAAGTGTGCCGAATTGAGAGGGACATCCCCCGCTCGCTTCATTAGAGACGCACTCACACCCCCATGGACAAGAAAAATGAAGGTTCGAAGAAAAGAGACACTTTTTTTATTCCGGAGAAAAGGGATAATTGCAAGGAAACTAAATGGAGAGAGGAGAGGGATTAATAGCACTTGCTAGAAACATCTCGAGGAAAAAAGAGAGAGGGAAATCGCTACGTCATGAGCTGAAAAATACTATTTGTTCTGGAATAACCATTACACAATTCCAGACGAAATTTGGGCTGAAAGATGAATCAAAACCAAATCAAGCCGTTCGGCATACCCGGCAAAGCTTTACCGAATTTCGATTTTTAAAAGTTCCAGACAGATTCTTGGGAACAGTTTCAAATTTTCATCAACTTCTAAAACCGGATGATATCATTCCGAAATTACACTTTACTCCGCTGATCCGCATTTTCGAATCCGTAATTTTCTGGGATTCTAATATAGAAGTCGTGACTTTTTCGACCACCTTTCTCAACTTCCGTCTCTCTTTCCTCCACTTCACCTTATATTCAACGGATTGCTTTTCCCACTATCTATCATGAAACTGTCAAGTAGGAGTACGCTAATTCAAAATTGAAAATTTTCGGCAAAATTTTTATCTGAAAAGATGCAGCTTGGAAACCTGGGAAGAAAATGTTCTGGCACTAGGTCACGAAAATCACTCAGTCAAAAGATATAGGCCAAAAACAGCTCAAAAAAGTGAACGTAGACCGATCAAATCTCATAATTTTGGGGAGAATCTTTCCCAGAGTGATCAAGCGTGAAAATAATAAACCCGTGAATTCTTTTTGTTCATTTTTTGCGAGGCGCTGGCGGTCCGTCGACGGCCCGTCGTTGGGCAGCCGGCGCCCCGTCAGCCGCCCGTGGGCCGCCATTGAGCCGTTAGCGCCTCTTCAGCCGCCGTTTAGCCGCTATTGGGACTTTGCGCCCTTGCTAACAAAAAGAATTCACGGGTTTATTATTTTCACGCTTGATCACTCTGGGAAAGATTCTCCTCAAAATTGTGAGATTTGATCGGTCTACGTTCACTTTTTTGAGCTGTTTTTGGTCTATATCTTTTGAATGAGTGATTTTCGTGACCTAGTGTTAGAACATTTTCTTCCCAGGTTTCCAAGCTGCATCTTTTCAGATAAAAACCTTCCCAAAAATTTTCAATTTTGAATTAGCGTACTCGCCCTTTAAGCCCTCTCGGGTGTCCTTAATGTGATATCAACCGGACGAAAGGGAACACTTGACAATAGAGAAAACGGTTTATGTCTATGTGTTGGTGGGGGTCACTTTACTCCGCTGATCCGCTGAGTCTTTGCGTCTCTCAAACTTTTGTGAACCTTCGAATAAGGAAGAAGAAAACGAGGATCTAGGGAGCCTTCAAGCTCCGCCCACTCTAGCCACGAAACCTTGGACTCCGCCCCCTTTAATGAAAAGATCCTCCCAAACAGACCCCTCCACTAGAGTTGCTAAAATCAAAGCTAGAGTGAGAAGAGTCTAAGCCCCGCCCCTCCTCTCCTTCGTCATGGAAATAAGTTGTGAAGAAGAAGAAGTAGAAGCTTGACCGAGCCGAGGACAAAATTTTTTTCGCACTTGCTTTAAGAAGCGGGAGAGCAAATACCATGATGCAGCACAAGCTTGCTTCTCACACATACATATAGACACGGGTACAAACAATCAGGCCCACATACACACGGGAATGACTATTGTGTTGTGTTGAAAAAAGGTGTTTGTTAGTTGTGAGTGAGCACATGAATGGAAGACGAAATATGAGACATTTTTGGCGCCGGATTTTTTTTTCTAATGGGAGAGAAAAATGGACAACACTGGGGAAACTGGACATAGGGTGTCATTGAAGGGGACCTGGGGGCCAATATGAAAAAAAGAATGTATGCACTTGGAGGAAGATCAGGAATACTATTTAAGAAACTGACAGGAATTCGACAAAACATAATTTCAAAACTAAAGTTTTCAAAGATTCCATTTTCAGATGAACGAGACACGGTGCAGAAGAAGACGTTCACCAAATGGGTCAATAAGCACTTATCAAAAGTGAGTTGGTTTCGCGAAATTTTGGTCATATAAAAATCCAAGACGATCTCGGTAAACGTCCAGGACCAAAGTCTTGAAAACCAGAAAAACAAATACCTAATTTTCATTGTCAAATTCAAGTTTTTTCTCGAAAAATACACCAACGGTACTCCAGCCTAGTACTAGTTCTCCCAGTGATAATTTTCATCAAAAAAGTTTATTTGAAAGTACAAGACAAGCAAAAAATGTGTATGGTAATCTAAAAAGTCAATATTTAGACTAGGAATTTAGGTTCAGAGACAATAGGAAGTACAAGTAGAATAAAATGGAGAAAAAACTGCAGAAAGAAATCGGGGAGCAAAGAAGTTTCTAGACCGAAATTCGAGAATTCGCCACTAGAACTAATTACGACGAACACATTTCAGGCGGGTATAAAAGTGGACGATCTATTCGTCGACCTTCGCGACGGCTATGCACTGATTGCACTTTTGGAGGCACTCACCGGCGAACGAATTCCGAAGGAGCACGGATTCACACGATTCCATCAGATACAGAATGTGCAGTACTGTCTCGACTTTTTGAAAAAGAAGAATGTGAGCTTTTTGAGTGTAGAAAATATCATGAAAACTCAAGAGTTTTGAAGAATTTCCAATGAGTTTGATGAAGTCTGAGGGTTTCTGAAAGATTCTAAAATTTTTGGAAAGAATCTGAAGACTTCTGAAGAATTTTGAAGAATGCTGAAGGAATGTTTATAAAATTTTTCTGGACGGTTCTGAAAACTTCTGTAAAGTTCTAAAAAAAGGATTTTGAAGGATTCTAAACAATTTCCAAAGGCTGAAACTAAGAGACTTTGAAATTTTGGAGAAAGTCTTGAAGTTTTTTTTTGAAGCAAAAACTGTTTTCAGATCAAACTAGTCAACATTCGACCGGAGGAAATCACGGAGGGAAACGGAAAACTGACACTCGGACTCATCTGGACGATCATTCTCAACTTCCAGGTCTCAGTTCTCAGACAACGTCTTCTGATGGAATCCCAACACGAGCAGCACACCTCCACATCCAACTCACAGGTCCCGCCCCCTTTTCTTTGGTTTTTAACGCTATTAACATGTGGAAAAGTGTCAGGTATTCGGGGGGTACTATTTCAGCAGTGTTGTTTCAGAGTTTCACTCGAATTGGGGGATTAATGTATCCGAAAACTGGTGCCACACATTTTACAGTACAAAACAAAAAATCTCGATTTTCCCAAAAACGCTTTTCTCATTCGTAGACTCTACCCTCCTTATCCATTCATTCCTCCTCGGTTTCATCTGAGTTTTCAGCTCTTATTCTGCTTTTTCTGACAGTTTGAAGTGCGTGTGTACTCATGTGTGATATCTCCTCTATTATCAGTTTCTAGTTTTTGCAAAGTTTTCGTACTTTTCGCGCTAAGTTTCCATATTGGAAATGAGCTATCAATCTTCTGAAATGTGCTTAGAGATTCTGAATCAATTTCAAGGATTCTGTAGGATTCTGAATGTTTCTGTAGCGTTTAGAAGTATCTTCAACCTGAAGGACTCTGAAGGGTTCTGAACAATCCTGAAAGAATTCAAAAAGTTCTGAAGGATTTCGAAGGAACCAGAATGGTTTTGAAGAAACCTGGAAAACTCCTCAGCATTCTGAAAAATCTAGAGGAAGGATCCAGAATGTTCCTGGTTTTTGGTGGATTCTCAAGCCTTTTGAGACTCGCCAGGATTTTGAGGTTCTGATTTGATCCCTTTTTACGATTTTTCAAAATGTTCTGCATTGGAAGAATTCTCGATTTTCATAGTAACAAATGTTTCTTTTTCTGACCACACCCAATTACTACAGAATTTTAAATTTCGATGATGATGATGATGAAAGTTTTGGCCCCCCGTTCGAATTTCTTTCCCCTAGGTGACTCAATTCATCATCTGGGTGTGGTACTGTACCATATGGTCTGAATTAAGAACTAGAGTTGATAATACTTCGAGTGATCTCTATTTCTCACGTCTTCTTCTTCTTCTTTTCCATCTAAACATCACCCCAATTTTTTAGTTTCTTCTTTCGAGATAGCAAGAGTATGAAACTGTTGGGGGTTGGAATTTTTGGGTGTGGCATCTCTCTTCGATGCCATCATCATTTTTTTGGTCGGTATTCTATTCTCTATCTCGCCACGTCTTCTTCTTTTCTTCTTCTACACAGAACGACGCCTTCTTTTTGTCTTCTCTCTACTTCTTTTCTTGAGAGGTTGAGGTGATTTCTAATCACTTGAATTGGGAGAAAGATTGAAACAAAAAGGGAAGAGGAAAGAAGAAGAAGAAGGGGTGTCGTTTCCGGAGATTGACGAGAATCGAGGGGAATGATCAAAGATTGAGAGACAGACAGATGCACAGATGGAGAGTCGGAATCTGAAAGAAGAACTTCGGATTCTGGTTTTTAAAGGTATCCTCTTGATGATGAAGTCTGGAAACATTGATCTTCATCCGATCTGTCACGGCGTCTGATTCAACTTGTTCCAATCTTTTCGATTTTCTGTCGTCATCAGAATCCGAAGGCTGAAAACCATAGCCAGCTCATCTAGACTTCGCAAACTCGGCGCCAGATACCTCAAACACTTTCGTGTGATTCTGAAGCCTCAGAACCCTTCTCACAAGATTCATATCAATTTCACTATTACTTTTTCCCTGCCATAAAATTCCACAATAATCAACTTCCGGTTTTCTTCTTTTTCTCTCTCCCCACGTCTTCTATGTTTCTTTCCTCGACCATCATCGTTCCTTTCCTCCCGAAATGTGTCAGCTGTAATTGCAGTCTGTCTTATTTATCTGTTGCAAATTTCGTCGTCTCGAAAGAGAATTAGAGAAGAGAGGGAAAGTCAGTCAACAAAAAAAACATAGAATTCAACAGCGAATTAAAAGGGGATTGACACATAGACAGAGATTGGTTCCGAGTGTTCCCTTCTGGGTCAATATTTTCGACTTTTTGCTGCTGAAAATGGGGAAAACCACCAAAGATATATCAACTTGTGTATGGAATGTCAACCTCCAACCTATTCTGCGTTTTCCAGAACTTTAAGATCAGAAATTCAATGAAAATTGTGATCTACCAATGCTGGAATGAGTGTACGAACTCTTTGAATGGCATTGTGAAATCCCTATACTCTCCGAATTCGATCTACTTTGATCTACCCTGTTCCCACAATTACCCGCTAGCCGAGGGTCACGGATGCTTGCATCTATGGATAATTAGAGTGTTTTCTGCCCCCCGATCGAGATCGATTTGGATTTGGAGACATGATTCAAATCGGTTGGCGTTTAGCCCTCCCCTCAGCCCATAGTATGATGAATCAATCAATTTGACAAGTTTCGATGTCCTCTATTGTATATGGGTAGATGTGATCACATGGAGAGGTTGGTGGAAGAAGAAGAAGGAAAGGGTTCACGCCCTCCTGCTAGAAGGGGGAAAACACAACAACAGGAGAGATGAGATGAATGGACACACCCATTCGCTCTCTCATTTTTTGACAACTTGATGTGTGTGTGTGGGAAGAAATGGAGGAATTGAAGAATTACGGGGCAGAAAATGAATTAATGAATTTTTGGGGTAGAGGTGCCAGGGTTACCAGGGGGAGAGAGGGTTATTCTGAAGGCATCTGAAAACAGCTGAGAAATTGGTAGAAAAGGATTGAACAGTTTAAAAACTCCAATATCATTTTTTAGTCTTCGAATTTCCTGAAATCGTTGGGATCTTAAGTTTAGCTCCAAGGTATTCGAAACACTGAGATTCTGACTATTCGAAGACCCAAGGAAATTTCGAAGATCCGAATCCGAATCCACGCTGATTCTAAAATTCAATCCCGAGAGTCCAAATCACCAGGGGGTTCTGAACCCATAGTCGCAATCTGCCCTCACTGCCCTCTAAACATGTACTGTTCATTTTTCGATTTACCTCCTTCCCCCCACTGGTCGTTTTTCTTTTCTCTGTGTTGTCCAAAATTCCATTGAGAAAGAAACATTTTCTCGGCAAAGAAGAGAAAGCATCCTTCTTCCACCGAAGATGATGAAGCCAAAGTGCAAATATATGGAAGACGCATCTTCGTCTTGGGAGATGAAAACTCTGCTCAGGCAGGCAAAACCATCTGAAGAAACTGAACTGAAAAGAGAACAAAAACTGTGCGAATTTTATAGCCGCGAAATTTATGATATGCATATAAAATAAACTGCACCACCACCACATAGATGCTTCGCACACACACACTGATACACAGGCAGAGATACAGAACGAGCCGTCACCTCATAACCCTCCCGACCCCGTAAACGGGCAGGCACATAGAAGCAACACAATTGTGTATGTGTATTCCTCGATTTATATATGAGCTAATTATTATTTCCGACTAGTACTATATTACGTGGCATCGATCTCAGAAAGTTCGGAGAGGTTCGGAGAATCTGAAAAGATCCAGAAGAAGGTTGGAGAATCTTGATGAAGTTGGAAGCAATCGAGAGCATCGAGAAGAGGCTGCAAACCAATTGAAGCAATCAAGAAAGACTGTTGGAGCATTGGGGAGAAATTCGGAGCTTTCCAGCGGAGCAATCTGAAGTTCGGAGCATCTAGAAGAAGTTCAGAGAAGTTTGAAGCAAGATCTGCCCGATTCGAACTGTCTTGACGCATTTCGACCAAGATCAAATTGTCCTAAAGAATAACATTCTCGAGCCATTTTTCGAACTGTTTGACGCTCCAAAAACCATATTGGACTCATCAAAACTACACGAAGAATGCTCCTCGCTCTACTGGATTACCTGCTCTCACTAGCTCTCGAAATGGTGTGCTACACACTTGGCATCTGCTATTTTCCGTCTTCCCCACCTTCTCCCTCAACAACTAAACAAGGCGCCAGCGCTGCCAGAAGAAGCATCGACGAAATAGTACGGTACGGGAGAGAGGGTCGTGTGGGCGACGAGACTTATTACCAAGGCGGTGGCGGCGACCCCACCTACAACACGGACACGCCCACAATCTCATGGAGAAGAGAGAAGGGAGGATGGGGACTGTCTTCTACTACTTCTTCTTCTTCTTCGTTTCCATCGACTTCTGCGTCTTCTTGTTCTGTTCGGAAGTTTTCGTTTCTTTCATTACCACCACGACCATCGCCACCGCAATCGGATTTTGATCTTTCTCATTTTTCCGAACCTTCTTTTGAACCATCTGAATATCCTTCTTCTAGCTCACACGCGTGCGATCATTGCGACTCGTACGTCTGGCATGCGACATCGAGTCTAGCCACAACCTCGTTACTACTATTCGCACTCGCCACTACGCTAACCATGCTGAAAGTGGTGAAGAGCTATTCGAAGAAGGCCGAGCGCAAGTCGGAAAGCTCGCGAGCAGCGGCTCAAGGCGGTGCTCAAGGATCCATTCAACACTCGAGCAGCAGTCAGCAGGCTATCGGAGGAGCTGGAGCTGCAGGAGGCAACTCGAGCTACTATGAGGAGTACTCGAGCAGAAATGGAGGAGCCGGCGGAAGATACGGTAACGGACACGTTGTCGGATCCAACGGCCAGATGATACATCATGCCGACAATCGGCACCTTGCCAACGCCTACGAAACACATCAACAACATCGTCATGGTGGATTCTCGGAAAGCTCGAGCTATGAGACCCGCGAGCACTTCGAGAGAAAGGTGCAACGAGTGAAGAAGACGCGTGGGGAGAGAGAACGATCCAGGAGCATGAGGAGGGACGAGGTAGAGTTTTTGGACTGTTCTAGACCTATCACAAGGTTTCAAGATCATTTTAGACTCTGTTAATGATTTTTAGTTTATGTTAGAAACTTCTATATCTTTCTAGACCTTCCTAGACTATTTTGAATATTTCTATCAAGCTCTTCTCATCTTATCAGCTATCGCTGGTCTCCAAGTTCTGAATCTTCGACTATTATCATTTCTGATATCCCCTCCGTCTACCGTCATAATGTTTCCAATTGACCTCCGCTGCTTCCCTTTCCTTATCTCCTCACCCCGTCCGCCAGTGCTGAGATTGTTTATGACTTTGCATCTCTTTCTCCGCAATTAGACCCCCCTCCCGACGTCTTCTTCAGGTACATAGATATCTGTTCGATTCATCTCTTTCTCTCTAATGAATTCATCAGTAAAAGAGAAACGGTGACTGTAGTATAGGGACTAGGCGGAATGGGGAGAGATAACCTTGCCAACGCCTTATTTTTGCGAGGTTGTTTTTGGCATCTGAAGTCGGAATTCTGAAGGGATCTAGAATATTTTTCGAAATCCAGGGGCTCTTGAAGAAAACAAAGTATGCACACACTCGTATTCACCAGGATTCTAGAATCTTCCTGTATTCTGAATCCAGAAGACGTTCCCCCGGAATTCTCGCCTCTTCAAACGTCGAGACGGTTTGCCGAGATTCTCGCGTAATGTTGTATGCATTCATACGAGGAGAATACTACTATGGGGGGATACGCTTGAATCCATTCACTTTTCGCTTCCCTTGAAATTCTCGCATTTCGACGATTCTCGATGATTGTCGTCGTCGTCTCCTACCGACCGGTGGGCTTCAACAGCATTATATATGCTACTGTTGTTGGCGCATGGCCTTCGGGAGGAACGGTTTCGACACTTATGCGGAAAAGCATTCCAAATGGGTGTACTTTTGGAACGAGAAAAGATTAACTGAGAACTTGAACATCTGATGAGAGATCGATGGATTTGAGGAGGGGTTAGAGAAGTAGAGGCACTTTTTTTGAGAAATTCTTGTATAGATTATGCTGAGATTGAACCTTTGAGCTTCCTATCTACAGTATCCTAATAACTACAGTACGCTGATTTTCAGCATTTCCGGTTCTTTGACCAATTCACACTTTCGTAGTACTGACTGGTTTCGGTTCCCTTTTTCTAGAAGAATTTCCAGCCCTTCCCAAAACTTTTTGATTGATAATGTGATGGTTTTTTTTTTTCGTTTGGCCAAGACGAGAAGAAGAACCAAGTTCTTGAGAATTCAAGAAGGAGAAAACCACACCCAATTCTTCTTCTTCTCTCCATTTTTTTGTTGTTTTCAAGTATACACCTAGATGGAAATATGGGTGGAAGATGGAGGAGATGAAAGAAAGGAATTCTCCCTATAGAAGAGGTTGGGGATTGATATTGATATGTTGATGACTTGAAAATCACGAAGATGATGAAGAAAGGGAAGGAGAAAACGTTGGGATAAACAATAGGGTCCGAGGAGGCATCGATGGGAATCCAGAGAAAAAAAGCTAGAATTTGAGTCTATCTAGATTAGAAGATTTCTGCTCAGGTTTCAGTTAACTTGGATCTTCACAACTACGTATTCAAAACTTTCATAAAACTACAGTAATCCAGATTTTGCATGAAGTTAATTTTCTCTTGGCTTTCCAGGCCGTTAATCAATCTTGAAAATCTTAAAAATCAGATTTTTCTTCTTCTCACTAGACGATCAAATTTCAACTTCCTCACCTCCCACACTTTTTCTCTCGATCCATTTTTGAAAATGACTAGTTTTCCTCTTCTCTACTTTTTTTTTCCGGGGCAAGGCATACATATAGTCAGTGGGAAGAGAGAGAGAGAAAGTGGGTAAAACGGACGGACAAATACAAAAGAGACTATGAGGGAAAAACCGAACCTGCGTGCCCGGTTGCTTTTTGTATGCACACACACACAGTAGATACATGTACATGCAGGCATCGACACACAAGGCCTCTGAGTCATCAGGGACTTGAAATTTGGAAGAATCTGGGAAAAATGAGAGAACTTTGAATGGGAACTGAGTCAGGGAAAAAAAGATATTTAGGACTCAAAAATCTGGTAAAAATTGGAAGATTTTCAAGAGTGTTTTCTTATGCTTTTCACCATTCGGATTCTTAGTTCAATAACACGACACTGCTGAAACCCCCCTCTGATAACCACATGTTGTATATATCTGAAATTCCAGCCAATTCTTTAAACAATCAACTCCTTTTTTGCAGGTCTCCGAAGCGTTACATGGAAGCGATGCGACATCGGCGCGCGACGCACTGCTTCAATGGGCGCGGAAGGTGAGAGTTTTGATGAAAAACGGATGAAAAATCAAGAAAATCCAATGTTTAAAAGACTGTGAAATATTCTGAAAGACTCGAAAGCCTTCCGAAGTACTCTGAATGACTCTGAGAGCTTCTATGAAAGCCTGAAAGCTTCTTGGGGATTCTGGGAAATTCAGAACAGTTCAGAAGAGTTCTAAAGAATTTTGATGGATTCTGAAGAATTCTAAGGGATTTTGGAGAATTCTGATGGATTCGGAAAAGCTCTAACGGATTAGAAGTTCAAGATTTCTCATGTCTCCAAAACTGGAATTTCCATATTTCTACTTTTTCCAGGTAACCGCCGGATATCCTCGTGTGAATGTGAATAACTTCACGACGTCTTGGCGTGACGGACTCGCCTTCAATGCAATTCTCCATCGATACCGGCCGAATGCTATCGATTGGAATAAGGTGAGTCTTTTTTGATCCAGAAAAGTTCTCAATGCTGACCATGAACTTGTAGGTTTAGACCAAATCAGTTCTTGTTTCTCCCTATAATCAATCATTCTAGTTTATTTCTTTCCACCTGGAATTGGCATCAGAAGACGTTGAGAGAGAAGAAACCAGAATTCTAGAATTCTGATTCTATTGATAACGATTGATGCTTTTAGTACCAAAAAGCAGATGATGTGTGTAATAGTTGTTGTCTCCCGTTTGCATCCTTTTTCGAATCAAAGAAGACGTTGAGAATTTAGAAGACACTTCTGATGATAAACATGAATGATTAAAAATGATTAGTTCGTCCAAGGAGGAAATAGTGTAGCATCTAGTGGACACGCAGCACAGTTTCCTGTTGATCGGTGGAATTCTGAGGCTGATAGATTGAGAGAAACAGCACTGAAAAGTGAGAAACTCAGAGAAAGTGATAGGGAGAGACACACGCACCTTTTTCGGTATAGAGAGACCTTGGATAGGCCAAGGAGAAGAAGAAGGAGAAGTTTTGTTTGTTTCGGGGGGTTAAATGGATAGTAGCGAGAGAAAGAAGGAAGGGTGCGTCGTTTTTGGAGAAACGAAAAATTTCGATTAGGACGAAAGTGGACAGATTATGATTGTGAAGTGAGATCAAGTGAGGGGGTCCGCGGAAAGATTAGGAGAAACTAGAATGCTTTTTTTTGAGGAGATAGGGAAGTTTTGAGACATTGGGGATCATCAGGCGGAATTCCAGAGATTCGGGAGAATTCTGAAAAATTCTGAAGGGTTCTGAAAGATCCTGGTAACTGGAGGATTCTGCAAGATTTTCGAGAATTCTCGAAGATTCTGAAAGTGTTTCTCGAAATTTCCCGAAGCTTCCAAGTTTCCCAATCCGTTATCAGAAGTCCCACAATCGGAATCTCTTGAACCCTGAAGTTTAGAAATCAGGACCCCGAAGATAGAAAAGCAAAAATGATCAAGACTCCAAGCTAGGCTCCCCTCCAAACCGTCTAATTTCTTGCAGATCAGCGACGAATCGGTCTCGAACCGAGAACGTCTCGACAACGCTTTCGCCGCGGCGGAACGCGAATTCGGCGTGTCACGTCTTCTAGATGCCGAAGATGTCGACACCAACAACCCAGACGAGAAATCCATCATCACCTACGTCTCGTCCCTCTACAATGCTCTTCCACATTTGCCAGAGCTGAATAGAGTGAGTTTTCTTGTCCACGAATAGAGCCCCCCTTGTTAGGTAGGAAGTTTCAGAGATTTAGTATGTCTAGGAAATCACCGTTGTCATTTGTCTATTCTGTCCAAATGTCTGTGTACACTTTTCATGTCGAATAACCTTTGTCCATGTGATTGTCCGTTCGTTCGTCTCCATAACTCTATGTGTCATTTTAGCTACAAAAAGTACAAGACGAGTACATCGAGGAAGCGCACGAATGGCGCGAATGGGTGGTGCGAGCCATCCAACTGGTCGACGATCGTCTCCTCCAAGGAACAGCCAACGAGCTGATCTACGAACTTCAGAGATTCAAAGACGACGATCTGCCTCCGAGAGAAGAGCAGAAACGACGATTGTGTCTAGTTTACGATCATCTGGAGAAGATGATGCGCTCCACGGAGCTGTTCGCCATCCCTTACGAGTTGAGTGCTCCCGAGCTGCAGAAGGTGTGGCAAGAGTTGCTCAACTCGATCGATCGACGATTCGATGTGTTGGAACATCATCGTGTTCAGGAGGTATTGTGTGTTAACTAACTTGGTCCTTGCTATTACTAACACTGTTGCATGAACTCCAGATAAAACTCTAGCTCCAAAAGAGAGCATGTTCAAACTTCCAGCTCCCATTTACCCTCCAGATCCACTTCAGCACAACTTTCCATTTTTTTAGGGAAATTCAACGGACATCATCAGCCGTCTCGAGCGTGGCATCGGAATCGTCAACGAGAAGCTCGACCTGATTCTGAAGAGAATCGAAGACGTCGAGACGCGTGTCGACACATCACCACCAGCAGCTGTCGAACGTACCGTTTCCGAAATCGTCGATGACTTGAACGCCCTCGAGGCTCCAATCGCTCAACTTTTCGAGCTCGTCGAAGAACTCAAGTCCATGGAGCATCCGGAGGCCAACGATTTCTATCGTCGCGTCTACGGTCTGCACCAGAGAAGAACCGCCTATCTCGACCGACTTACCAATCAGATCTTGGTCCGTTTGGGAGTCCGCACCGACACTCTTCACAAGGAGAACCAGACGAGACTTGAGAACATGAGACAGACGTCGTTCAGTCGTGTCGAGGAGTGCATCGAATGGGTTCGAGTCCGCATGGAGAAGTTGACCACAATGGAGTTCCTCGAAGACCTCGAGACCTTGGAGCACATCTTCGAGCAACACAAACTCGACAACAGAGATATCCAGGACTTCAGACAGAACGTCGATGAGTGCATTGCACGACAAGCCGAGGTCTCTGCTGAAGACACTTACGAGTATTGTGAACTCTTGAGAGTTCTGGAGTCCGAGTACCAACAGTTGAGAGATCTCAGCGCTGGAAGAATGCTGGATCTCGACTCTCTCATCGCTTTCGTTCGTGCCGCTCAGCTCGAGCTCATTTGGGTGTCGGAGAGGGAGAGAATCGAGGTGACCCGTAACTGGAGCGACATCAAACAACTGGACCTTCCAATGCTCACCAACTACTACAAACAACTGCTCCATGAGATGGAGCTCCGCGAGAAGCAATACAACGATGTGCACAATCAAGGAGCCGCTCTTCTCAACCAAGGACATCCAGCTGTACGAGTCATCGAGATCTACCTAAAAACAATGCAAACTCAATGGGATTGGCTGTTGGCATTGAGCAAATGCCTCGAGGAGCACCTTCGTGACGCTCTCAACCTCAAGTCGTTCATGGAGGAGGCTGCCGATGCGGAGGCATGGATCGAGGAACAATCAGCAAGACTCGAGAACAACTACAACCGCACCGACTTCAGTTTGGAGGAGGGAGAGCGATTCTTGAGAGAGTTGGACGAGATCAAGGAGATTCTCAACAAGTATCACCAAGTTCTGATGGCGCTCACTGAGAGATGTGCCACGATCTCCCCACTCTGGCAGAGAGGAGAGAGAATCTCACATCCGATCACTGTGACTGCTCTCTGCGACTACGCTGATCAAAACATCACCATCAAGGCTGGAGACGATGTCGTCTTGCTGGACAACTCGGATTTGATCAAGTGGACCGTCCGTGATTTGTCTGGTGTCGAGGGACAAGTCCCATCTGTCGTATTCCGTATCCCACCACCAGACGCCAGATTGACTGCATTCCTGCATCGACTCCTTCAACAGTTTGAGAAGCTCAAGAAGTTGTGGGAGAAGAAACATCGTATGGTCAGATTCAACATGGTGCTCAACACAATGAGAACTATTCAGTGAGTTTCTTCTTTTCGTCGGAACTTTTAACCGTGTTTCTTTGCAGAGGTTGGGATCTCGACACTTTCAACTCGATCGACCCCGATCAACGTGACGCTATCATGAAGGCTCTGAACGATGACGCCAACAAGTTGCTCTCAGAGCTCGATCCCAATGATCCATTGGCTCTTCGTCTCCGCGAGGAACTCCGCAAGACCAATGAGCACTTCTGGAATCTTCTCAATGCCTCTCAAAAACCACCAGAGCCAGACTGGGCGTCTCAGTACGATCAGAAGATGTCCGAGTTGCTGCGCAAACTCGAGGAGGCGTGGCGCCGCTTGAACGACGCCGTCGGAAAGCCAGTGTCTCGATCTCCGGAAGAGCTGGAGCGTGTCATTCACGAGCACAAGAGATTCGAGGATGCTCTTCAAGCTCTCGACGGAGACGTCGCCAATGTCAAGGAGTTGTTCCGTCAACTTCCAAATCCAACACCAACTCAACGCGTCAATCACGATCGATTGAACGGACTCTGGGATGACTTGTGGGATTTGTCGAGGATGTACGTCGAGCGAATCAAGGTAAGAAGGTTCAAAAGAAACTTGTGATCAACAGTTTCTCTTCTCAGGTATTGGAGTCGGTTCTGAATGGCATGGTCGAAGTCGCTGACATCGTGAAGCAGCACGAGATAACGTTGAACTCATTCGACGATCTGCCGGCTGCGCTCGACAAACTGCGTGGACACCACTCGCAGTTGCTCGAGATCAACATGGTGCTCAAGGTGAGAGATTTGGGAAGGAGGGAAATTTGAAAAATCATGTTTTCAGCAACAACAAACCGTCATTGATCAACTCAACAAGAACGTCGCTCTTCTCCGCCAACACGTCGCCCGTACTCGTATCAACGAGGGACAGTGAGTTCTTTATCAAGATTTTTGATGAATTTGCGTTCATAGTGTCTTTCATTTTTCGAGAAAAGATGTTCTAGATCATTTCAACTATATTAATTTTCAGCCACCCTGACGTCGATGCGATCGAAGACGAGGTGCAGAAACTCAACGTCCGCTGGGAGAACGTCAACTCCCAAATTGCCGAACGTCTGCTCGCCGTCGAGCGTGCTCTCCAAATCCAAATGGTCTACCGTTCCGAATACGAGACCGAGATGAAGTGGCTCGACGACGTTGAGGAGACCATCAACCGCCTCCGCAAACCAGATGAGCTCCGTCCAGAGGAATACCAACAGCAATTGGATATGCTCATCCAAATGTACTCGCATCTTCAAGAGCACACTCAGAGCATTGAGAACGTGAACAGGGAGGGAGGACGGTTCATTCAAGAAGCCAAGATCTTCGACGCCAAACTCGGACAGTACGGAGATACGATCGTCGGAGTCCACGGAGCTGACATTCGTAGTCACTTCCGCAGAACGAAGCCACAACCGAAGAACGGTGCTCAGATCGTCACCGAGGAGTTGGAGGTATGGAATATTCTCACAGATCGGAGCTCTCAACAGTCATCTTTTAGCTCCTGAATCGCCGCTTTGCTCAGCTGAGCTCTCTGATCCTGGAACGCCGCAACACGATGCAAGTGCTCATCCAGAAGTGGAAACGTGACAAGCAGGTTAGTTCGTTCTCTCCAATTTCTTTTCGAAATCATTCCTCCACACACACTCGGGTGTCCCAAGTCTCTTGTTTAGGCCGTTGGTGATAGTAGATTTGTATAACCAGGGAGAAGTGGGCCGAGCTTGCTCATTTCTCCTCACAAGCTTTCTCATTGGGTAATAAGGTGTTAGTGGTAGTTGATCCTTTTGTAGTCGTCATATAGTACCCCCTCTTCATTTTTTCATCATTTCTCAAATTCCTCTTTTTCATTCAAACACATCATCAAAAAAATCGAATTCAGAGCACCCCCAAAAACCAATTTAACACTTGACCAATATACATCCCTGAGTTCTCGCCACCACGATTTTCAGTTTTTTGGCCGTTTTTTATCAGTTGCCCAAAGTACCCTTAACACACCGAATCTCTACAGTACCTCCCCGGCTAAAGTCCTTCCCAGAGCAGCATTTAATACTCAGTTTCAGCAGCCAGCAGCAGCTTTTTTCAGTTTTTTCTGTGTGTGCTTTTCACTACACATAAACTTCAACACGCTTTTTGAGTTTCCCTGAAATATTTCTGGAAATATCTGAAAAATGCACCACCAAAAAAATCATCATCATTCTAAAAATTGTTGTCTCAAAACGAAAATCACTAATCGTCGTCGTCATCGTTCGAGATGGATTCTGAACCTCAGAATCCAGAATTCGCTAGAGGATTTGTGAATTCTTGGAGAAACAGGTAAGAGAGTTTTAACAGTGTGTGAAGTGTTCCAAAAAATCTAATCTCGCCCAACTTTTCAGCATTCGTTTCGTATTTTCAGATCTCTCTCATTGTTCATGAAATGTTGTCTTGACTTGACCATTAATTTTTTGTGTTCTCAACTTTCCCCTAGGTTTTCTATATGTGTCTTTCCCTTGTTTTCATTGCCGTTTCTTTTCCTCTAATCTCTCAATTTGACTGGCTTTTTTCACCCACGCGCACACACAGAGCTATGGGGAGAGATGAAGATGAGAGATCGAAACGTTATAACTCAAGAACCAGGAGAGTTATCAAAAAGTTGTCAACAGCAAAATTGCTTCTCATAAAGTTTCACAAATTCTTTTAGTTGGAACGTTTTTGATAGCGTCGTCCCTTTTAAGATACATGTGTTCAAAGTTAGTAAGCTGTAGCTCAAAAGCAAAAAAATTGCAAACTGTTAAAATTTAGGAAGTTTAACTTTACACAATTTTGTTGTTGCTCACTTTTTGATAAGTGTTTTAGTTCTTGAGATATGATCAAATGAATTGAAGAGACTAGATCTCCAATTCCGACAATTCTCCTGATTCTCTCCCATCTTCCCTTTCCTCCCATGAAATGCTTTTTTGGCCTGTTTGAAGTGTCTTTTTATCATTTCTCCATGTTTTGTCCTCTTCGCTCATTTGTCCTCAAAACCCCCACCCAAACATCCAACAACAAAGCAAAAAACAAACCGCTTACATGTTCTTTGAATTCGATTTTTTCTCTCTTTCTCTCTATTTCTCTCTGTAGGTTATATATGTCTCTAATCCTAGCTTTTGAGCTCTTCCTCTCGATGAGCCCAATGTCCATATCTATATGTTGTGTGTGAGTGTGGTGATAGTAATCCTTTTGGTTCTTTCAGGATCTCTTGTTTGAATCTTGAAGTACTTTGAAAGTGTTTCGAATTTTGGTCAGAACGGCATTCCAAAGTTTTCAACTTCAATCAAGCCCCTGTGTACCTAACGAAAGTTTGTAGTGTGTTCACATTATTCGAAAACCCCCTTGAAAATCCGCTTCTATTGATGATTTATCTGACATTTCGGCTCTTTTCCACAGGAAGAAGAAGATCGCCGTCGTGCCGAAGAAGAAGAGAAACGACGTGCTTTCGAAGCAGCACGTCTGAAGGCGTTGGAAGACGCCGAGCGTCTTCGACGAGAACGCGAAGACGCCGAAGCTCGCCGTCGCGCCAAAGACGATGCCGATCGGGCACGTCGTCTGGCCGAAGAGGCCGAGAGAGCGCGTCGCGAAGCCGAAGAGGCGGAGCGTAGAAGACGTGAAGAGGAGGAGAGAAGACGTCGTGAGGCTGAGGAGAGGAAGAGAAGACAGGATGAGGAGGACCGTCGGAGACGGGAAGAGGAGGAGAGACGGCGTCGAGAGGAGGAGGAGAGGAGAAAGGTACGGTCATGATCGAGAGAAGATCATGTGCACAATTGGAGAGATGTTGGCGGGGGAGAGGTTTACGGTAAAGTCAGAGTTTGGCTGAGTATCAAATTCTTCTAGACCTCACCCCTCTCCACACCTCTCCATGGTTTTAGTTCATCTTTTTTTTCATTGAGTGAAGTGTGATGATTGCTGTGTGCCTCTGGTTTGCAGTGCTAACCCAAGAAACCTTAACTTTTGGTTTTCTTTTTTCCTCTCTTAATCTTCAGATTCTCAATCTTTCCTATATACTTGGGGATTTTAGAGATTGGTGGTTA
The DNA here is from genome assembly GCA_900536305.3 of Caenorhabditis sp. 40 LS-2015. Taxonomy (NCBI): domain Eukaryota; kingdom Metazoa; phylum Nematoda; class Chromadorea; order Rhabditida; family Rhabditidae; genus Caenorhabditis; species Caenorhabditis tribulationis. The sequence continues at coordinate 105,877 of LR543674.1, read as the reverse complement.
AACGATAGATGTCTTCAAAGCATGGTTTGGAAAGTAGAGTGGAGAGTTTGAATGAAAGACTGAATGACTTCAAAACGCTATAACTCGAGAACCGTGCGAGTTATCGAAGAGTTGTTAGGTGCATAATTATTTGGCATAAAATTTCACACATTTTTCTAGTTGAAACTTTTTTGATAGCTCCACCTATTTTCGAGATATGACCGTTCAAAGTTGCCAGAGGTGTGAGTCTCAGAGAACAAAAGTGTATCGTTGTCTGCGTCTCTCCTCTTCTTTTTTCAGGTGAGAGCTATAAGACGGTTTATATGAAAAAGGGGCGGAGCTATCAAACATTTATGAACTTCAATCTTTCATTCAAACTTTCCTACTGGGATTTTAGTGGTGTTGGTGCTTTCCTATCCAAACATTTCATTTTCCGACCTAATCTTTCCTATTTCAGAGGCCAGACATCGACCTCAAAATCCAGAAGCCCATCATCAATCTCGAGCCGATTGTCACCGGCACCGGAGATGAGTGGGAAATCGTTGACCCAATCGGAGATCACGCCAAGATTTCCGAAGTCGAGGACGAGATGCAGACGTTCGCCGAAGAGACCATCACCAACACGCAGTTCTACGAGATGGAAGGCAACCTGAACAAGAAGACCGGCGAGGTGCTCACCTTCTTCGAGGCCATCCGTCAAGGAAACCTGACTGCCGCTGGAGAGTTCTTCGATGTTCCGTCCGCATCCATCATGTCACTGGAGGAAGCCGCTAAGTATGGTCTCGTTGAGAAGGATCTGCCAACCGTACTCAACACCCGCTGGGGAATCCACGATCCGGAGTCGAAGGAACCAATCACACTGGCTCAGGCTATTCAGATTGGATTGTACGACGCGAACGTCCGCCAATTCCGTGATACTACTACCGGAGAAATTCTGTCGCAGTCCGAGCTGATGCAAAAGGGAATCGCCAACATGGAGACTGTCATGAAGTTGATCAAGGAGAAGATCATGAAACTCCCGCCAACATCTCTCGCCAACGCTCTCGACAAAGGAATGGTGAACCCGGTCACTGGAGTTTTCAAGGGAAGACATACCGATATGGAGCTTCAACTGTGGGCAGCCATCTACCACGGATACCTGTCGATCGAGAATCCAGATCATTCCTCGACTATCGGAATCTCTCTCACCGATACCATTGAAGAAGGATTCATCAATGCCAACAATGCCGAGTTCGAGGACCGAAACACCAACGAAAAGCTAACGTTCCGTGAAGCTGTTTCGAAGAAGGCCAACCTGATCAACAACAACATCGTCGAAGTTGTCAACACCGCTGACCGAAACAGAGTCACTCTCGGATCTGCCTTGGTTCGTAACGCCATCGGAGTCAAGGATGGAAAGTACACTGACTTGAAAGAACGTCAATCTCTGTCACTGAAGGATGCCCACAGGTACCAGCTGATCGGAAAGGCCCTCACTCTTGAGGAAGCCATCCAGAAGAATCTCGTTGATTCTACTGGACACTTTATTGACAACGGTATCCAAGGAGAAAGATACACTCTTCTGGAAGCTATCGTCGCCGGAGTCATCGACGCAGAAGTCCGTCATATCGTTGATCCGGAGGAGAATGATGTGATCTCGGTGTCCGAAGCTTTGGAGAGAGGACTCCTTCAGCCAAGCGGAAAGATTTCTTTGGAGAAGCAAGGAAAGGAGTTCACCATCCAAGAAGCTGTTTATGAGGGTCTTCTCATCAAACGCGTCCGTCATTCCATCTTCCACATTCGCGGTTTCTTCAACACGGAATCCAACCAATGGATCAGCTTCAATGATGCCGTCGAAGCCGGTGTCGTCATTCCAAACGCCGGTCGTGTTGTCAACCTCCGAACCCAACAATCCTTCCTGCTCACCGACCCGAGAGCTAAAGAACTTGTCGACGAGGTCATTCTCGAGTACCTGACCACTCCAGTCGGCATCAAGAATGATCGTGGTGAATACACGTCCAATCTGATCAACGCTGTCGCCAACGGAATCGTCGACCCAACCAAGGGAGTGTTCTTCAACAAGAGCACCAAACAGGAGCTGTCCGTCAAAGAAGCCTACGAGCAGAGAATGATCAATTTGCGTGGAGCCCTCAAGGTCTTTGGATACTTCAACGTCCCACCATCCCTCATCATTCCATCCAAGAAGATTGACCGCACCAAGAGAATCAGCCGTCCAGGAGGAGGACACGAAGTCGGAGCCAACCAAGTCAAAGTCACCATTGCCGAGGCCATGAAGCAAGGACTCATCGACTCGAGAACCCAACGGTATCACGACGGAAAGATCAACGTCAGCTTGGACGAGGCCCTGAGTAGAGGACTCGTCGACCCTCAAAGTGAATGGATCATGCCAGATCGCAGCAAGGGAGTCGGACCAACTATTGAAGAGAAGACCACGGAGACTATGACCGAGACTGGACAACAGTTGGCTCCAAAGTACTTCCCAGACAAGAACATTGAGGAGTCGGTGACCACCGTGAAGAGAGTCAGAACCACTGAAACTACTGCTCTCGGAGGACCAGGAGGAGTCTCTGTCTACCGTTCCATCACTGGAGGAAAGGGAGCCATCGAAGTTCCATCGACTGGTTACCATATCTACGAGGCTGAGCGCAAGGGATTGATCGACTTGACTAATGGAAAGATCTCTGCTCCAAATGTCGAACGAGTCCTCAGTTTTGCTGAAGGAATCGAGCTTGGAATCATCGACGGCTCTTCCATCCAAGTCTCCAGCGGTCGTGGAACCATCTCCGTCAAGGAAGCCCTGGAGAAGAAGATCATGGATTCGGATGGATCTGTGAGCGGAAGAAACATCGAGAAGGCCATTGAGTCGAAGATCATTATCATCGACGCTGAGCCATTGGTGCCATACAACAATCAGTCCAAGAACATCATCCAGATCCCACCAGGAAACGGACCGATCATCAGCTTCCGTCAAGTTGGACAACCAATCATCGAGGAGTCCACTCAGTCTTGGGAGTTCGACAGCCAACAAGGACTCCTTGTCGATAACATCTCAGGAGAGAGGTTGACTCTTGAAAGAGCTCTTGCCACCGGAAAACTTGCTCCAGAAGACATCTCAGTTCGTGACGGACTCACCGGACGCGAAATGACGTTCGAGGAAGCCGAGAAGTGGGGAATCATTGACTCGAAGAACCGCTACTTTGTCGACAAGGCTCAGAACAAGAGAATGAGCTACACCGAGGCAGCCCAACAACACTACATGTACCCGACTGGAGGAGTTCCGGAGAACGCCCACGACGCTGTTCACACCACTGTCAAGGTGCAGACCCGTACCGCTGTCGCCAAGAAGGAGGCCCTCTCATCCGGACTTCCACTCTCGGATGACACTCTCGGAAAGGCGCTCGCCCTCGGATGGTACGATCAATCGGCTGGAACGTTCACTCATCCAGACACCCAGAAGAAGCTCACCCTGAAGGAGGCCATCATCAAGGGACTGTTCAACCCATACGACACCACCATTGTTGATAAGAGATCCGGAAAGGAGCTGTCTCTCTTGGAAGCCATCCACGAGGGAATCGTCGATGATACCGCTGGAACTGTCAAGGACACTCAGACTGGCCAGACCTACAATCTTCTCGAGGCTGGAAATCTTGGACTTGTCAAAGGAAAGAACTTTGGAGACACGCTGGACTCTAGCTTGTTTTCCGGAAGACTCGACCTTGGCACCGGAAGCTACACCCGACCATCTGGAGGCAGCAGCATGCCGATTCATGAGGCCATCAACCGCAACTACGTCGACCAGAGCTCTGTCTCCGTTCGTGACCCATCCACCGGACACCAGTACTCCTACCAAGAGGCCGTCGAGAGACGAATCGTCGATCCAGACAGAGGTCTGATCCATGGAGGAGGAAGCGATTCCACCAGCTTCTCGCAGGCTCTGACCACCGGCCACCTCACCTCATCTGGTTCCGGAAGACCAACGTCGGGAAACCAACAACGTCTCGTCGAGCAACGTCTTCAACTCACCCCTTTTGCCCCAAACAACGGGAGTGGAGTGAGAAGTCGTGACGGACGTCATGAGCTCGTGGATCTCGGTGGAGGACAACAAGTGCAAGTGAAGGTTGTTCGTGATGCTGGAGGAGTTGAAAAGGGAGAGTACACGGACCCAAAGTCTGGCATGAAGTTCACCATCCAAATGCACGGAGATCCAGTGGTCACTGAGACCAAGACCAGTGTCAAGTCCACTTCCCAAGTTCACTCTGTGGAGCTCGAGCCACACGCTGAGTTCGTCGGAATCGATCGAGTTCGTGACAAGAGAAACAACCGTGTCATGACACTTGAAGAAGCCCGCAAACTCGGAATCGCCAAGGTTGACAAGAAGGGAAAGCAGATGACCCGCACCTACCAAGTGTTCCGTTCCAACATTCAGAACGCTGTGAACAACGGAGTCAAGGACTCGCACGATGAGAAGCTCTCTCTGGAGGATGCCATCCGCGCCGGAATCGTCGACATTCGCGCTCTCACCTACCGTCATCCAAAGGACGGAGCCATCGACTTGACTCAAGCTGCCAACCGTGGACTCATCGATGTCACGCTCTCTGAAGTTCTCCCCAAGGGAATCATCCATCCAGGAACTGGAGAGAGAATAGACATTCAGAGAGGAATCGATCTGAGAATTGTCGACGCCAGAACCGGAGAAGTCAGAGATCCAAGATCCAACGAGAGAATCACCTGGCTCGATATTCTGAAGCCGGTCTACCAGGCAATTGCCACTGATGGAGTCTTCGATCCAACCAAAGGACACCATGTACCCGTGACATCTGCTTTGAACGATGGATTGATCAACGCCGGCACCGGACATTACAAGAATACCATCACCGGAGAAGACGTGCCACTCAACGAGGCTGTTGATAGAGGACTCATCGACAGATCTACTTATGAAACCATCACCAAGCCATTCTTCACCGACTACCGATCCAACAGAAAGTTGAATCTTGTGGAGGCTGTCCGAGAAAGACTCATCGATCCAAAGAACCGCACCATCCAACTCTCCCGTCAATCCATTGTCCCAATCGCCAAGGCCGTTCAAGATGGAAGAATCCCTCTGGAAATCGGAGAGAAGCTCCGCAGAGTCGACAAGCTCAACTTCGCCGAAGCCCTCGGAAAAGGACTCATCGACTCGAAGCAGAACGTCTTCACCGACCCAGACACCGGAAGACAGATGAGCATCGCTCAGGCCATCCAAGAAGGATTCATCGATACCGGAAGTGTTCAAGGAATCGAGGGAAACGATGACAGCAACTTGTTCAATGTGCTCCAATCGTCCGACTTTGATGAGAACTCTGGCAGAATCTACGACAAGAAGTCCAGCCTCCACCTCACCTTTGCCGACGCCGTCCACCGTGGTGTCATCGACGGAGACTCACTTCTTCACCTCCAAGCTTCTGGAGACCTCGTCACCCTTCGTGACGCTCTCCACCAGAACAAGATCGACTCCAATGGAAAGTTTGTTGATGGAGGATCCCGTGTTAAGATCAGCGACGCTGTCAAGTCTGGAAGACTCACCGTCATCGCCTCTCCATCCGAAGCCGTGCAAGCTGTGACCGAGGGTGTCAAGAGACGCGACGCCGAGGGATACAAGTTCAAGATCTCCGAGTACGAAGACGCTCAGCAAAGACAATCGGTTCCCAAGTTCCGCGAGACTGTGACCGTCTCCAAGTTGACTCCTCATTTCAACGACCCAGGATTGTCAGTGAGAATGCGCCAAAGCACAACTTCCATCGGAGACCGTGCCAGCAAATTCATCGAGGATCCCTCCCAACTTGCCGAAATCCAACAAGACTTCCTCTCGAGCCTCGAAGCCGCCAAATTCGATACCGACGCCAGAGTAATTGAGAATCCACACACCGGAAAACAAGTATCTGTCCGTGAAGCAGCCGAGACCGGACTTCTCGACGTTCAGACTGGAGAAATCGTGCACCCCGACAACGGAAGACGCTACTCCATCCCGAAAGCCATCCAGATGAAGTTGGTCGGTGAAGATGCCGCCAAGAGGCTCATGGAGCAACTGAACGGGCCTGTCGAGGATGTTGCCTATGCCACCCAAACCATCACCACCTCCACCCACCGTGCCGCCTCTCCAGCCTTCGCCACTGCTTCCGTATCCTCCCATCAACCAGGAACATCTGGAGGAACCACCACCCGCGAGTACACCAGAACCATCAACTGGCACGGCCAGCCCTCCGAGCTCAGAAACTCCAAGACCGACCCTCTGGCTCCGTACACCTCTGTGACGTCAAATGTCACCGAGTCGACAGAAGACGCCCCATCGTGGGCGAGAAAGCAGTAAGACTCTCCTGCTCCCATCATCAGCTAACCACGCCCCTTTTCTCATGTACCTCTCTCCCTTGTCCCCCAAAAACCACTGCCATTTTTCGATTAGTCTAGAAAAGTCATAATTCAAACACTTACGCGCCCCCCGATTGATTGTCAAAAGTTCATAATTCCCAGTGCCACGTTTTCATCAATACCTTCAACTTTCCCATACACTCCAGCCAGCTTCCTCTCAATATTTGCTCATCATAGCTGAGGCTCCGCCCCTTCCATATTTTTGCGAAGAACTTTCCCCCATCAGAACTCTCTATTAGACCCTCATCGCGCGCCCCAAATTCCATCTACGTTGAGAGTTTTCTAGAGATTCTTTTTGGAGATGTCTCATTCGAAAGTGTGTAGAGCGAGGACTCTTTTCTCGTTATCCTGCCATATAGATTTTCGTCTTATGGAGTGCTCAAAAAATGTGATTTGTATTATTATATCTGTGCTCTATTTTCTACTTCCCGATTGATTTCCACTTTTTTTCTGCTGTGATTTTGTCTATTCATCGAAATATTGAACAACTTTGAAAATTTCTTTTTTAATCAATAAAATGAAAAAAAAAATCAACTGGGTCCCCCTTGCATGCTGGTGGTGTCCTCCTCTGTCCGTCTGTCCGTCAGGATGTCCAATAATGATAAAAAACAATTTCAGATGTTTCAGATTGGAAAGAATGATGAATGAAAATTGGTGGTGCATTGACAGATTTTTTCAGGGAATTTTCAGGAACTTGCTGGCTGAAAACTGAAACTGAAACTTAGGGTAAAAAAGCTGTTCCCCACTAGATTTCCACACTGGAAACTGGCCATTTTCAGTGAGAGAATATTGTGGAAACTTTTTCTGGATGCTATATTTGAGAGATTCAGAGTCTTCGAGTTCCGAGAGTATTCGAAGACTTGAAGAATTCTTGGAATTCTAACAAGTCGAGAAATCTCAAAAGTTTCGAATCTTTGAAATCTGATAGTCTGGGAACCTCGGAATCTTTAGAACCGCAAAAGTCGTAGAAATCTAGAATTTTAGAATCTAGAATTTGAGAATATTCTTGGAATTCCGAAAATCTCAAAACTCTTGAGTCTCAGGTTCTGGGAGTTTCAACAGTTTTCGAATTGTTGAATCTCATGATTTTTCGGATTCTGATGATAGTTTTCAGAAAAACTTCCCTAGAATATCAACTTTTAGAATTCTCTAGAAATTAGGGTTGAAGTAGACTGAAGTTCATAATCCGTCTCCTAGACATCCAGAATCAGAATTTCAAAATCTTTCTGTTCCTTGAATCTTTTGAATCCTACACTCCTCATAGTCAGAACTCGAGTAATTTGAACTCCAAAATATTTCAAAACTCTCTAGAATCACGGAGCTTGAGCATTTTTGGGAGCTTGATTTCCAGAATCCCAGATTTCCGAGAATCTGCAATATTTCAAAATTGGGACTATGATAACTGATATATTTATTCTGCATAGAGACTCTTCTAGACTAGAAGTTTCTCCATAATTTTCAGAAACCCTCCAAAAACAAAGTGAATTCTAATTCTCTTCTCCAGGAAAAGGTGACGGAATTCGTTTCGATCAGCGAGGCTGAAGTGCAAGACGTGATGGGAAAATTGACGAGATTCCGACAGGAGATCTTCACCACACACCTCTCCTTCAATCCAAACACTCAATCAGTGGATGAGGCGAGCAAGAATGTGCAGGTGAGTCTTGTTAGAAAGAAGAATTGAATCCCGAGTTAACATGAGTAAAAACGCAAGTCCTAAGTTCTAAGTTACCTCATGTTATCCAGAGCAATAGAAAGACAACTTTCAGGAAGTCAAAGAATCTCTGGACGCTTGGCGTGGCCGTATCAAGGAACGACTCGATGCCATCGACGAGTTGTGTCGTAAGGAGGGAGACTCGATGACGCCGGAGCAATACACGGCTCTTCGGGAGATGCGCAGACAGTTGGCCGATGAATATGATACCGTACTCCGAACTGTAGAGGGTATTCATACAAGGTGAGAGAATATTCGCTCAAAAATACTTTTCGTATTTTCCTAGAAGATACGGTAGACCAAAAAGTTATCCATGCTATTTTTCATTTCACTTTTTCTCCAGAACCAGTTGTCCAGCAACTATGAAAATTGTGTCAATCGACTACAAATTTTTTCTAAATTCCGTTAACATTTTAAATTTTAAAAATGGACCGTTTTTTGCTGAACCTAAAAGCCAGAGGACTCCCGTGACATAAAACATGAGAAACAGTATTCATAAGTATGCAATATGCAAATTTCAACGACCACTTTCCCATCTCTCTGACTTTTTCGCCGGCGGTTTTCCTACTATCATATATTTTATATTGTTTCTCTTTTTCTCTCTTTCTCTCTGCATTTCTAGAAAGACCATGTGCGTAGATAGGATAGAGATAGACTAGGTGTTCGCTTCGCGCATATTCATATAAATGTACACACACACACATGGAGATGGATAGATTGCCGTGCATAGATAATATTTGATACATTATAAAGAAGAAGGAGAGTGGCATTGGGTTGTTCGATCAGGTACACACAACTCGTGGATGCCGCTAGCTTTGAACTTTTTTATATTGGCAGAAGTGTGGTAAAACCCTGTATTAGTCTCGCACCCCCTCGGCTCACTTTGAGGACGTTGATCTCGGTTCAAATTTAAATTTTCAAAAGGACATCAACCAATGAAATGTAGCTCTCTTCAATTGCAACGCTTCAATAGTTGACAACTTTTTGATATTCTCAATTCGAATCAAGAAAATTGGCTTTGAAGGCGAGTAGGATGCAACACTAAAACAATCGAATTCCATTACGACTTTTCTCGTTTTTTGTATCAAATAATAGTAAGTGGACGGATTATTTCCTCTCTTGTTAATAGTTTAAAGATCAGTCTAGATCCTGAAAGCAAATGAAAAAAGTATCAACTGAACTTTCAACGCCTTGTTATTCTAGAACCAGTAGTCCAATATTCATGAAAAAAGTGTCAATCGACATAAAATTTGCTCCCACTAAACCCTTCTGTTTTCGAATCCGTCCTTATCATTATCTATTTTCAGACTCAACATCCTCTCCTCCCTTCTGATCGAGTTCTCCTCACTCACCTCCTCAATGCAATCCTGGATGACAGACCGTACCCGTCTCGCCGGAGACATTCGACACAAATCAGGAGACCCGTTCTTGATTGACCAAGCGCGCTATGAAGCGAAATCCCTGATGGAAGAAGTGATCCGTGAAGAATCCCGCTTGAAAACAATCGGAGCATCCGTCCTGAAGATCGAACAAGAAATCGCAGCCATGTATGATGATGTGAGAGCGTCGGGATCAGAAGACATGCCAAGTGGAATCTCAGTTGACGAAGTTCACGGAACCCGAAGACGTGTCGAGGATGATTATGCTCAATTGCTTCGTCAGTGTCAAGACTTGATTCAGTTCCAGAACAGAGTGCACGCAATGAATGATGAGCACTCTGAGCAGGCGAGACGAGCAGACGAATGGCTTCAGAGTCTTCAGAAGAGTGTGGATGACGTGGAGAGAGACTCCAGAATTCCCGACGACGCTAGAATTGAAAGAATCGCGGAGTTGAATCGAATGGCTGCAGGAGGATCTTCTCAGCTTGACGATGCCGACTCAGCATCTCGACGCCTTCTAAATGCTCTTGAAGGAACCAACGTGGCAGATGACGTTCGACAGAGACATGAGCAGTTGGCCAACTCCAGAAGAGGACGTCATCAGGAAATTCAAGATAGACTTCAGCAGAACATGATGGAAGCGGCTTCGCGCAAAGCTGAGGCCGAAGGCGTCAAGCAAGCAGTGGCTAACTTGAAGTCGTGGAGCCAGAAGACGTCGGAAGAGACCAGAAGACCTGTGGAGCTTCCATTGACAGAGATCGCATTGCATGAGGCGAAAAGAGATGAACAGTTGCTTCATGGAGAAATCGAGAATCGATTGGCATTGGTGGAAGAATTGGAGAAGAAGGCGACAGAAGTCGGAGATTCAGAGTCGCTTGAAGAATTGCAAGAAGTTAAGAAGAAGTTGAAGAGGAGCAATTCTGATTTGAAGGGATTGCGAGACAACATCTTCGATGCCATTAACGGTCTTCAAACTGTGAACAACGAAGGAGAAAAGTTGGCACGATCTGTGGACTCTGCGGGAGCCAAAATTCGAACGTCGAGACTTCCGGAAGCCGAAGCAGAAGTTGACGAGCTCCAAAATCAGGCAGACCACTTGGAGAGGATCACCAAGAATCTCTGTGACATCCCGAATGTAACACAGACAGAGCCAGTTGTTCAGAAGACTCGCGATTTGAAGAAGAGAGTGGACTCGTGCGCCCAGGATTTGGAGCGCAAGAAAGGGAAACTGGCGGAGCAAGAATCTCTGGATGCAACCTTTGAGGGAGCCCGGACGAATCTTTTGGGATGGATCGGAGCACTGGACGAGCAGATGAAGGGACTTGAGAAAGTGTCGATTGAGAAGGAGAAGCTCGCCGAGCAACGAAAGGAGACAATGCAGCTGGCGGATATGTTGGGAGAAGGGCAAGCAAAACTGGATGACTTGGAAGCGTTAGCAGTCAAAATCGGAGGAGCTGATCATCAGAAAAAGATCGCAGAACTCAATGGAAGACTTCAACGTCAGGCATCGGAACTGAAGACTCGTGCAGATCGTATCAACAAGCTGGACGCGAAGGCAACTGCTTTTGCCGATGCGGAAGGCTCTGTTCTGGGATACATGGAGAAAAGAAAAGAGCAACTTGCGGAGCTGCCGGTGCCAACGAGCAAGGAAGAAGTGAAATCTCAACTTTTGGATCTGGAAAGAATGGATAAGACGGGAAGAGGGGAGCAGCGAAGAGTTGAGGAGACAAGACTCTCTGCAAGAGAGCTCGCTCGGGAGGCTTCCATAGAGAAGGAAGCTGCGACGATGGGCGAGAAGGAGAAGAATCTAGCGGATCAATGGGATGCGTTGGCTGATCGATTCGATTCGGCGAGAGACCGTGCAAGGAACGCTGAAAAGTTGTTAGACGAGGTTGGACAGCTTGAAAAGTGGATTGGAGCCAAGAAGAAGATGGTGGAAGCTATCGGTGCACCAAGCACGGACCAAGCTGTTGCTAAGTCGCAAACCGGACAAATTGGACTGATGAAGGCGGAGACGGAAGGAGAGAAGTCGACACTGGAGAACGCGAATGCAATGGCCAATGAGTTGATCTCTGGAGCCAAATCGGGTGGTGCGGAGGAGTTGATGAAGAAAATGGATGCATTGAATCGAAAATGGCACTCTCTGGAGAGCGGATTGGAGGAGAAGGCGGGAAGAGTCGAGGAGGCAGCAAAGTTAGGACAAGAGTTGAGAGAGATCCAGAAGGAGTTGAGAAACGAGCTCAACGAACTCGAGTCGAACGTCGAAAAGGCGTCGCGTATGTCTCCCAACGACATTGGCGACCAACTGGCCACCCTCGATTCCCTCAAGTCTCGCTTCGGAGGAGTCGACGCTGCACTCGACAAACTGAAGACAATTCTGGAAGCGACGGAAGATTTGGAAGTGGATGCCACGAATCGTGCCGAAATTCAAGAGCAACTGGAGCAGACTCAAAAGAAGGCTGATGAGTTGGAGAGAAAGATTGAGGGAGTGAAGAAGGCGGCGTTGAGTGCTCAGAATGAAGGCGTCGAGTTGGAGAAGAAGTTGGACGAGCTCGTCGCGATTCTCAACTCGGCTGAAAATGAGCTCGAGCAAGCGGCTCCAATTGCCGCGGATTCCCAGAAACTTAATGAAGATCTGAAACGAGCTGTTGATTTGTTCCAGAAGTTGGTGGAGAACGAAGGAGATGTCTCTTTGATCAGAGCGAAAGTGGCTGAAGAGCTCAAGAAGAAGCCGGATGCGGAGTTGAAGAAAAAAGTGGAGCTGTTGAATTCGAAATGGCCTAAAGCTCTTGGAGCAGCCAGGGATCGCAAGGACTTGGTGACGAAGGCTGCAGATCTTGTGAAGCAGTTTGGAGATTCCGAAGGCGCCCTCGAGCAACGTCTTCAAGGGGATCAGGCTGGGCTAGAGGAACTTTTGACCAAGATTCAAGATCCAGGTCAGACTTCAGAAAGCCAAGAAACCTTGGACGCTCTGAAACTCGTTGAGAAGACTATGGATCGTCGATTGACTGATGTTGACGCCCTCAACTCTATCATGGATCGTATTGAGGCATCTGCCCCAGGACCAGACGCGAATCGGCTCAGAAGACGTGCCGAAAAGTTGGCAGACGATGCGAAGGGAATGGCGAAGAAGGCGAGAACAGCGGCGGCACTTGCTCAGCGGAAGCATGACTTCTCCACGAAGTTCGATAGACTTGTCGACGAGATTCAGCAGTTTACGGAAAATCAGAAGGCTAAGATTGAGGAGGCAGTAGAGAAGGATCAGATGAATGAGGATAGGGTTCAGTCAAGTGAGTTTTTCTCAGGGTTTTGCTTTACAAGTTCTCAATCAAGTTTCAGAACTCAACGAAATCGAGGACTTTTGGTCGCTCAAATCTCGCGAGCTGAAAACTGTAGCCGATGAAATCAAAAAGGATGGAACCCCTGAAGCAGGCCAGATTGTCGATGGAAAGATCACAGATCTGCAGTCAGGTATCAACGAACTCATCTCGATTCTTCAATCTCAAAGTGAGCGGTTGTCCGAGAAGAAGGAAGCGGCCGATCGTGTCGCTTCGGAGTCTCAAAAAGCAGCCGGAAAGATCAACAGTTTAATTGCGGAGATCGCCGATTTGGATCCGATTGGTCGTAGTCGTGAGGAGCTTGGACGGCAGAAGGAGGAGATTCTGAATCTCAACGGAGAGCTAGATTCAGCACAGACGAAGCTGTTGGAGTTGGGTGCCGAATGGGAGGCTGCGTTGGCGGTTGGAATAGTCACACAGCCAGCATTCGAGACGAATCGAGCAGCCAGTGTTGCGTTGAATAAGGTGAGAATAGGTTTAACGGTAGTGGATTCTCGACACTTCTTGAATCTTTGAACTTTCGTTCGTTCTTTGTGCTTCATGGCACACATCAGCACGCGGGGAACCCTCGTTTTTCGAAATTCCAGAGTCCTACACTTTGAGTTTTTGACCAACCAGACCCCCTATCAAGTTACCCCCTAACCTCAAGTCGTTTTGGTTTTTTGTCTGTTTGCAGGAAAAAAAAAAACGACAGAGCGTTTGTAACAAATGTCGTATGTCTATTTGACATCATATAGGGGTACTTGAGATTTATGAGGGAGAAGGAGAACAACGTTTGATAAAAGATTAAGGGAGGAAAGTTTGATTGAAAATGAGCTGGAAAGTTGTAGAGAAGCGTAATGACGTTTGGGAAGGATTGAGAGATTCTGAAAGATTCGGACGAAATCCAAAGGGATCCTAAAGGAACATAAAATATTCTGACGGTCTCCTGAAGATTCCGAGACCCTCATGAATACTTTGAAGAATTCTGAAAAAAACTCTGATGTTTTCCAGACGATTCTATAGGATTTTGAGAAACTCGGCAGCCCAAAAATCTATTGTTTTCATGTTAAGACTCTTTTGAAGACGCCCCCAACGATTTGATCAAAAGAGACTAGTAAATTTTTATGATGATTACAAGAGATTGTAAAATTGTAATTTCCCCGTCATCATCTGGGTGTGTGTAACATTTTTCGAGAAGTGTTCGTTTTGTGTGTGTCAAAACAAGTTACTTATTCCCTTGATGAGTAAGAAATAGTGGAATAGATTGAGAGACGCAGATATTTAAGAGATAGGGAGACAATGGATGATCAGCTGTTAGCGGAGAAAGGCGGGAGGGAAGGGGAGGAAGTCGAAAAGTTGCGCGCTCTTCTCTTTCACAAAGTTCCTCGTCCTTCTGAATCCTCCTCCCTTCACAGTGCTGTCTAGGATTCAGAAGACCCTGATGAATGATTCCTGACATTTCTGCCGTTCATCTATTCTCTAGTCATTCACTGGATGACGCACTGAATACAGTACCCGTAGTACTTTTGCCAATTGTTTATTATGAGGTAGTGAAGGGAGATAGGATTCGTAATAGTTGAAGAAGATTCTGAAGGATTCTCAGAAATTTTTGGAATTCTAAAGTCTCAGAAAGATTCCAAACGCTTCTCAAGGATTCTGAACGATACAAAGAGTTTTTGAGAACTTTAAAGGGATTTGGAGGGTTCTAGAAAATCCTGAGGGTTTTTGAACTTTCCAAAATTTCCATTTTCAGCTTGCCGCCCGGTATGGAAAACGTCTTGCACAACGAGAGAAGAAGCTCGCAGAGACCGAAGATGACATTGACAAACTGCACCGAGACGCCGATGAAATCGTCGGAGCTCTCGGAGCCATCTCATCAGACGACGCGATTCAAAACACGCAAGCTCACCAAGACCCCAAGCAGATTGCCGAGAAAGTCCGCCAACTCAAGGACGCCCTGAAACCAGTCGGCGAAAAGATGGACGCATTCAACTCGGACTGCAAACTCATGATCAAATCTGCTGGTCCTGAAGCAGACACCAAGGAGTTGGATTCTCTTCTGAAGCGTGTCGGTGACGCCTACTCTGACGTCGTCGGAAGAGTTTCCGATAAGGAAATGACCGTGGATGCGGCGGTACAGCAACAAGGGCAAGTGGAAGATGCTTACCGAGCACTTCTGAATTGGTTGGAGGAGACAGAGGAGATGATGGAGAATCAGAAGAAGCCGTCTGCAGATGCCAAGGTCGCCAAGGCACAACTACATGCTTATGAGGTACTGGTGAAACACGTGGAGGACAAGAAGCCCAGTGTTGATGGATTCAAGACGATGATTGAGAAGATTGCCGGAGCTGGAGATTCCGAATCTTCGGAGGATAAGAAGGCCCTTCTCAACAAGAATCGACAAATCGAAGATCGCTACCAGGTTCTGCTCAAGTCTGCTTTCGACCGAAGGGATGAGCTCCTGGACGCCGTCGACCTAGCAGAACGTCTTCAGGAGGTCACCATCCCTCTCGATCAATGGCTCCAAGGTGCCGAGAAGCGTCTTCAAGGACTTGCCAAGGTGCCAATCACAGTTGACAAGGCTGAGGAGATGCTGCTGGAGCAAGAATCACTGCAAGACGAGTTGGAGCACAAGGCGGATGATTTGAATGCCGTTCGTGATATTGCTCCATTACTAGCCGCTCTAGTCTCTGTCGAAGATGCGAATACGATAAGTGGTCAAGTTCAACAACTGGAAAACCGTGCCAGAGCTCTTGACGCCGGTATCACCAACATGAGACCTCTTCTGGAGGAATTCCTTCAACAAATTCAAGACTTCACCCTGGATGAAGAGGACATGACAAAGTTCGTTGGAGAGACAGAAGTGAAGTTGACGGAGTTGGACGAGTTGCCGATTGAACCGGATGACCTGGTGGAGCAAACTAACATTCTTGCTGAAATTGCAGTTTCTATTGCTGATCGAGATGAGATGATGGCAAACATTTTCGAAGTCGGAAAGCAGTTGGCTATCCAGGGAGAGCCCGAGGAAGCACTGGTTGCTCAGAAGAGACTCGACGATCTCAAGTTCAGATATGCGGATTTGATGACGTCGGCCGATGAAAAGATTGCGCTGTTGGCTAAGGCTATTCCACTATCTGAAGGATTCCATGAAGGCTTTGATAATGTGATGAAAGTGCTTGAAGATATGGATCAAGATCTTCTGAAGATTGATGAGGAGGATCCAGACACTCAGGCAGAACTGATATTCGTTCTAGAAGACGACATTTCGCAGAGCATTCGACCAAGTGTAGATGATCTCACCGTGCTCTCCACCCAACTTCAAGCCCTCTGCTCTGCTGACAAGGCAGACGAGTTGTTCGCAAACACCGTTGCCATGAACAAGTTGATGAACTCGGTGTCTGATAGGGTTGCTCGCCGGGCCGAACGCATCGAGATGGCTTCCAAGCAGTCTAGAGCGGTTCTGGACGACCTTCAGTATCTGATCGAATGGTTCAATGTAGCGAAAGAGCGAATTTACGAGGGAGCCCAACCATCGTTGGACGTGGAGTGTCTTAAGTCACAGTTGAAGCATCAGAAGATCATCAACGAGGAGGCCAATGCGAACAAGATCCAGTTCAGAAATGTTGCCGGAGAAGCCAAGAAGGTAGCACGACAGCTCGGAGTTGAAGGAAACGATGGAAAGATTTCGGACACAGTGGACGAGGGAAGAGAGCTGATCGAGGAGGTCATGGGGTTGTGTGCAGATAGAACGGAGACTCTGGAAAGAGCGTTGGCTCTCATGGAACAGCTCACTGCGCAATTCGATGATCTCAATAAGTGGCTGGATCAGATGGATGTCGAGTTGAATGGATCAGCTTCGGTGACGACGGCGACGCCAGCTGCGGAACTCCGCGAGATGCACAGTCATAATGAGGAGTTGGCCAAGATGGTGGATAGATACAGACCGATTATCGAAGGATTCAAAGCGGATGTGGCAGATTTGCAGGTATGTTTGTATGCGCCGAGTCTAAACTAAAATTTTCATTTCCAGGAAATCCTCGCCGAAGATCAGTCCCCACTTCTCCAATCTGTGGCCGGAGAGCTCGTCCAAGGGTATGAAGACGTCAAAGAAGGTGTTCGAGCCCGTGGACACGCCATCGACAACATGATGGGAGCCACGATTGGATTCGGAGAACGTCTGGAAACACTTGTCGCGAACCTTCAAGGAGCAGCCGACCGACTGAAAGAGAACGAAGGAATCTCGGCGGATCCAAGTGTTCTTGAATCTCGTCTCGCTGAGAATCGATCCATCGTGGAGAGTTTGAGAGACAAGCAGAACGCTTACGATGCACTTAAACTGACTGCCAACGAACTGCTCGCCAGTGCACCAGAAGGAGACGCCGCTGCTGGAGATGTGGAGAACAAGTTGAATCGGTTGGAGAAGTTGTGGAAGGAAATTGAACGAGAAGCCGTTGATCGAGGAGTTGTTCTTGAAGACGTGCTCGAGAAGGCCAAACACTTCTGGAGTGAATTGGATTCTTGCCAGAAGGCTGTCGACGATTTGAGGAATCGGCTAGAGTTGGTGGAGCCAGCTACAGGACATCCAGAGCAGTTGGCCGGTCAGCAAGAGATTATGGCTCAGGTGGCGAATGAGATGGAGAGGACTCGGCCACGGATCGAAGCGCTGAGCATCGCAGGACATGAGCTCGCCGGATATGTGCCAGACGATGAGAAGGCTGTCATTGAGAACCAGGTGGCGAATGTTCGTGGAGGATTCTCGACGATCACTGGACTGTTCGCCGAGAAGAAGAGAGATTTGATTGCGGCGATGGAGGAGGCGATGGCGTTCCATGGAGACTTGCAGGCGTTGATGAAGTGGTTGGATACGGCTGAGCAACGGTTGGGAAAGATGGCACCTGTTGAGCATGCGAAGCATATGAACGAGATTGGACAGTTGTTGGATGAGTTGCATAGGTAGGAAAAGGATTTGATAACTTCTCATAGTATTTCAATTTGATTTTCAGATTCAAAGACGAAGTTGACGAGAGAGGAGTTGCCAAAGAACAAGTTGTGGCCACAGCCCTCCAACTCGCCGCCGATGCTCCGCCCCATTTGGCGGCTACCGTAAGACATCCGGTTGCTGAGTTGAATGGAAGATGGACACGACTGAATGCTGCCCTTGCTGAAAGAGAGCACAAATTGGAGAGCTCAATGCTTCAAATGGGCAAACTTTCCGATGCGATCGCTCAGCTTACAGCATGGATGGATAAGACGAAGGCAACGTTGAACGAAATCGCTCCACCAAAAACCGCAGTGAACCTGAGAGACATCGAGATTGCCCAGTGCAAACTGGTTGTCCTGAGCAATGATGTTCATGCTCACCAACACAGTGTCGATACTGTGAATGGAGCCGCACAACAGTATGTAAGAACTTCTGGAGCATTGGACGCTGAGACTTCTGAAAAGTTGGGTGAGATGAACACAAAGTGGCTGGAGATTCAAAAGATGCTCAAGTCGTTGGCTGTGGAAATGGAAGTGTCCAAGAAAGAAGCCGAGAATGTCGGAGGAGAGGTTGAGAAGTGGCAGAGATGGTTGGAAGAGACTGAAGCAGCACTGCAATCCACGAAGCCCACTGGTGGACTGCCGGAGACGGCGGAATTCCAGTTGGATGAGTTCAAAGTGCTCAAGGCGGACGTAGAGCAGAACTCGGGATCGTTGGAGCAGCACTTGGCAGCGACAGAGAGATATTTGAATGAGGAGCAAGACCAGAGTGATGATACGTGGTTGGCCAAGACGCATGGAGCGATGAAGAGCAAGTGGAGCAAAGTGAAGGAGTTGTTGGTGGATAGGGAGAAGAAGTTGCAGTTGGCCTATGAGCAGGCGGTGGCATTGGAGAACGCGTTGAACGATATGGAAGGATGGATTGTTGGTAAGATATTTGATCTTTCTGAACCTTAAAGAACTTGACTAGACTCGAGCTTAAACCTTAAATTTTCAGATGCCGAAAGACGGCTCACCGATCTCCCACCAATCTCCCGCCTTCCGGATCTCATCGAAAAGCAGCTCTCCGAACACGAAACCTGGATGGACGAGGTGGCTCAACGAAAGGTGGCCATGACCCAACATCAAGCATCGGGCGTCCGAATGCAGTACTACTGCGAGAAGAAGGACGCGATTCCCATCAAGAATCGGCTCGTGTCGTTGAAACATCGAGTTGAGAAGATCTCTGGAAGAACCGCCGAAAGGGCTAAGCAACTCGTGGCGACGAGAGACGAGGTGGCTAGGTGGCAGGATGGACTTCGCGATTTGGAGCATTTCGTCGCGGATGTACTGGAGAAAATCGCTCCGGAGCCAGGGACGACAAGCTCGTTGGATAAGTTGAAGGTCAAGTTGGAGGAGATTAAGGTGAGGAATTAGATAGAGAACTAGTGTGTTTAATAAAGCCCTAGATAATCTTATATCAGCAAAAATCTGAATGCTAGAAAGCTCATATTCCAGGAAGCCCAACGAGAAGTCACTGCAAAACAACCGCTGTACGATGACACCCGCAAACGAGGAATCCTCCTCACTGAGAAAGCCAATCGATCCGAGTACAAGCAAATCGCGATGACCAACGAGAAGATGAGCAAGAAGTGGAACGAGATGATCAAGAAGCTGCGTGACCGTCTCCGCGAGGCTGAACAAGCCGTCCTCGAGGGCGGAGTTTTCGAGGAGTCCATGAACGATTTGGAGTCGTGGGTGGACGAGGAACTTCATCGATACGAGCAAGCCGAGCATCAACCCGTCTTTGGAGACATCGACGGAGTACGACAACTTGTGGATGAGGAGTCAAGACGTGCTGCCGAGAGAAAGACGAAGGAGAATGGAGTGAAGACAGTGGTGAAGAAGGCGGATGCGTTGTTGGCTTCTGGAGTCGACGAGAAGGATTCGATTGCTCAGGCCAAGGAGAGACTTGTGGACAAATGGCAGAAGGTTGAAGAAGCGGCCAGGAGCCGAGGTGATAGTATCAAGGAAGCTGAGCAAGCCGCCGAAGAATTCGATGCCAAGACTCACGCCTTGCTAGACTGGCTCGCTGTGGAAGAGCAGAAACTGAAAAGCGCCGGTCTTGATGACGTCGAGAAGGTGAAGCAGGAGATGGACGACGCCGAGCCTCGATACATGGGATGTCTTCAAAAGGGAGAGGAGATTCTTGCCAAATGTCAACCATCCGCAGAACCTGTTCTCCGCAACTGGATGCGTGTCGTTGAGGCCAGATGGAAGGAGGTGAAGGAGAAGGTGGATGAGAAGGAGTTCGCATTGCTGGAAGAAGAACAGAAGGCCAAGGAGCACAACGAGCAAATTGAGAAGTTGGCCAAGTTTGCAGCCCAGAAGAGGGAGGAGTTGAATAAGATGATCGAGAAGCCACCGGCGCAAGATCTGGAGACAATGGAGCAGAACCTTCACGAGTTTGCTGAGCTTGACTTCGAGCTCCGCGAGCAACAACCAGAAGTGGACGCCGCTTGTAAGGCATCGAAGAAGGGCGGGGTCAGAAATCCAGCCGCCGAGATGCTGTCGACCGAATGGAAGAAGTTGTGGCTGGACGCGATGGGTCTTCAATCATCACTCGACACCCAGAAAGCGTTGTTGGAAGAAATGAAGCGATTGGAAGGATGGAAGTGGGAGGATTGGAAGGAGAGATACGTCGAGTGGAACGATCATGCGAAGGCGAGAGTATCGGACTTGTTCAGGCGGATTGACAGACTTCACACGGGAAATGTGCCGAGACAAGTGTTCATCGATGGAATCATCGGATCCAGTAAGTTTTTGAAGTTTTGAAAAGTTGCGTTTCGGATCTTCCCTGGGAGCATCTCTTGAATGAATAGAAGGGGTTTGGTAAGTTTGAGGTATTCCCGAGAGCAAAATTCAAATAATTCATGTCTGGGAGTTCCGTGGACATCAAGCACACAGGCAGATATCTGGACATTGCGAATCTGAAACAGACTTTTTTGGGCTTTCGGTATCTTCCACCCTCTCTCATTTACTACTCTTTTTGGGTCCCTCTTCTCCCCCATTGTTTTCTTTTAAACTTTTAGACGTTATCCCGAACTCGACAATCGTCTATTCCAGTAAGTTACAGTAATCCATACTTTGGACAATGTGGATTGGGAGTGGATGGTGTTTCTATCTCTTTATTCTTTTATGGAATGCCTTCTTCTTCCTATTCTTCTCCTCATTTCATTTTTCTATATTTGAGAATGGTATGGCTGAGTGGTTTCTATTCTTCTTCTTTCTATCCCCCCTTGGTTTTTCAGTGAATCTATTTTGAAAGTTTTGAGTCATGAAAACATTGCAGTTTGAAAAACAGAGTGAACCCAGATAATCTCGGGGTTTTCAGAGTTCCCAACGTCGCGTCTGGAGATGGAGAAGGTGGCCAATTTGTTCGACAAGGGAGACGGAATGATCAACGCCAAGGAGTTTATCAACGCTTTGAGATTCGACTCGGCTAATGTGAGTTTTCGGAGATATTCAACTCAGAAGACTTTGTTATCTTTCAGAGAAACGCCAAACCTCAAACGGACACCGAAAAGATCACGCACGAGATCGAACGACAGAAGAAGACGTGCAGCTGTTGCACGCCGTACCAAATCGAGAAGATCTCCGAGAACCATTATAGAGTGAGTTTTGATCTGGAGCCCTTGAAAACAAACATCTAGCCTTCTGACATCCTTATTTTCAGTTCGGAGACACGCATATCAAACGAATGGTCCGCATCCTGCGCTCTACCGTAATGGTGCGCGTTGGTGGTGGATGGGAATCGCTGGACGAGTTCCTTCACAAACATGATCCATGTCGAGCCAAAGGACGTCTCAACATCAACATGTTCCCGGAAGCCCGTCCGACGCACGCTCTCGACTCGATGCGTGCATTCACCAAGAATCGTCACGCCAAGGACCTGCCGACCTCTGGAACACCCGGACCGATTATGAAGATTCGAGAGAAAACCGATCGAAGTGTTCCGATGAGCGGAGGACTAGGAGGCACCGCCGGGTATACTGTAACGACGCCCGATCAGAGACCGTCCAGAATTCCACGTGCTCCATCGGACATGTCAGCAGGTCGGTTGAGTCGAGTGGGAAGTGTTTCGAATTCGAAGGGCTCTCTCATGGATACACCATCTCGACCGGATTCGAGGGCATCGTCGGATGCTGGAGATCGAGGAGCACAACAGACGAGGATTCCCTCGTTGAGAGGAAGAAAAGGACAGAGGTAAGTGTTTGAAGATCGAGTCTATGGAGTTCTAGCCGGAAATTCGTTTAGAAAACCTCTGAAATGTTCTCTAAGCTTCCTGGCCTATTGTGTTTATCATCAGAGTACTGTTCATTTTGGAAATCCCATTTTCAGATACACTCCTCAACAACACCAACCAGGATGTCCTTCCTCTAAGTAACCTGTTTATTCTCTCTATTCTTATTTTATATTTCAACAATCATATCATCCTTTTTGATACCCTAAAACCCTTTGAATCTGACTTCTCGCCGACGTCTCGTATCTGCAGTGCGCGCCGCCCATCAACACCATCGATGGGTTACTGTAGTTCGAGTTTGACGTGCGATTTCGGATTTCGATTGGACCTTTTTATATGTTTGATATTTCTCTAAGCACCGGTATACACCCAAATTTTATTGTGACACTTTTCCTCGATTCTTCGTTTTGCTATTTCCCCCCGAAAATCCCAGTTATCTCTACTTTTGATTCAAAAAATGCTCTTATGTAATGATTCTATGTATTGTGTAATTATTGATTGGTTTTTTGTCTTTCTTCAAGTTTTAATATGAAATAATTTATTGATTTGAGAAGTGACTTGTTGTGCGGAACAGGGGAAAACAGTTGCGAACAAAGGTGGCCTAATTGACGGATCTTAGGCCAGAAATGGAAACACCTACGTCCTAAACCAGTAGTTAACAAGAAAGAAAATAAACTTTTTACACTTGAAAATTGAGAAAAACGAGTTAAAAATCAACCATTATTCAGGGGCTCTTTTGACTATGTGCACTATCCGTTGTCTTTGTCGAACTGCTCGAAGAATCCTCATTTGCATTCGATTGGATCACATGGACTACATAGATATCATGATGTTCGGGAGGAGAGTAACAACTGATCCTCATCAAGAAGAAACCGATGTAAAACGATGAGATTGCTGATAGATATCTATGAGCAAAGTAGCCGAACATTCCAACTGAAACCATCGAGTTTGAATAACACAGTTCAAGAAAAAACACACTTTTGAAATACTCATGAGTGTCTTCGTTCTGAGCCGATATGTAGTCCATCAGTTTGATCGTAGTCACCGGAATGAACCATATTGGATAGATCAGCTGAAAACTATAGAATTTCAGTGTTACTTCACAACCGGCTTGCCTGTAAAACTGAAAGTACCCCGTACCAACAACGGCTGGGACAAAGAAGCCAGGAGAGGATGAATGCAGACGACAAGAACTGAAAAGCACTTAATTTCCCGGGAAATATTCGTCAAGGAATCTTACATGAACCAGAAATCCATTCATGAAATCGTCCCAAAATGTTTCACGACACTTCTCGGCTTCTTCTTCTGGGAGACCAACACTGAAATTTGATGTTCAGATTTCTTTTTAAGATTTGGAAATCCTCACTAATCAAAGAGAGCCAGAAGATAGAGAAATGAGAGACCAGCTCGAATGCCAGCAGCAGCAAAGAAGTGTGTCTGAAAAATTCAAGTGTTTTTTCAGGTTAGAAGAGTTGATTCACTTACAATAGCTCTCCATCCCCAAATTCTATGGCTAAGATCTGCATCACACATTGTATTGTCAAAATGGTGGAATGTGAGATTTTTAGACTGCTCGGTTTTTCGGATGGTTAGAAGGTTTCAGGGGCACGGTTTCGATGACAAAATGTTATTTGCTCGGAGACATTCTCATCGGATCATATGAAGATTAAAATCTGGGCTTTCAAATTTGTTAGCTACTTCTATTAGTCGAGACATCAGCTCTGAAGGACAGAGAGTACGAAGAGGAATGTGGTGAAAAGTATCATTCACAGCTCAAAATAAGATAAAAACCCATACACCAATTAACTTTATTGTCGTTTCGAAAAAATAAATTCATGCAACAGTAGCTAGAGAATCAAGTTCATCACTTATTGGAGCAGATTTCCGTGATTCTGTAGATATGGTATGGTTCGTTGACATCTTTCTTTTTCGCCTTCATCTCCATCGAAATGTAGTGGAGCTTTTGGGTGTAGCTCTTATAGGTGGCGTTCTGAATGAACTCCATTTCGAGGACAGCTTTGGGCCGATGGTCTGCTGGATCAGCGGGAAGGACAGTGGAGGAGGAGATGTCGCAGTGTTTGAGAGCATTCATCATTCCCCACAAACGACCTGCGAAATAACGTTTTCCAGGCCGACGAGCAACGGTGTAGCATGGTTGGAAATAGAGGTCTTCGGCGAGCAGAGAAACTATGTTCTCTCTGAATTTCAGTTATTTTTAAAGTCAAGGTGATTCAAGTTACATACTTGGCAGGATTAGCCATCGGTTGTGGAGTGTTGAACATGGTCTTCCATTGGTCACGGAAGTAGAAGGTGAACTGGTTTTTGTCCGTCATATCGTAGGTAACCGTCTGAAATCAAGAGTTGGAGCTGTCTGAATACTCAATGGAAATGGATACATCGGTGTGAACCGAGACGACGATCGTCGCGACGACAAGAAGACAAGAAGAGTATCCGGCAAACTTCATGATTTTTGAAACAAAAATGAGCAGGAATCGGTGAGTTGTGACGCTCAGATTTCACGTAAAGAATTTTGGGTAGGTGTTTCACGCAAAATATTGAATTGTTTCAAGGATTTTCAAGTTACTAGTGAAGAGTAGGTTGAAAGCCTGACGATGAAGTTTCTAAATTTCTTAAGTTGAACTTTTGTTAGTTACCGTAAAAACTCTATTAGAGTGCCATGGCACTGTATTTTTCGGAGATAATTTGGGTGGCACTGTATTAGGGGCTGGCATTCTATTAGAGGCTGGCACTTTATTGTTCGGCACCAATTTTCCATTTGAACTCATGTCAAAAAATAAGAAGTTGTACTTGGAATCGTTGAAAAATGTATTTCCTTTCCAGCACTGCCACAGAGTAATAAAAACCAAGTATTCAAAAAGGCATAAAACTCGGAAATTCTTTAACTTTGTTAACTTTTACCACAGTAACATCAAATCAGCAGTGGCACTATATTAGAGGCTGGC
Source organism: Caenorhabditis sp. 40 LS-2015 (assembly GCA_900536305.3). Classification (NCBI taxonomy): domain Eukaryota; kingdom Metazoa; phylum Nematoda; class Chromadorea; order Rhabditida; family Rhabditidae; genus Caenorhabditis; species Caenorhabditis tribulationis. The sequence continues at coordinate 80,858 of LR543674.1, read as the reverse complement.
ATTCAATTAGGGGTGGCTATCTAATAGAGTTTTTACGGTATCTGGGTGAAGATAAAATCGATTCGACAGATTCAGATTCTCAAATTCAAAAAAAAGCACTAAACTAACGATACCGAAAAACCTGTAATAAGTACACCCTTCAGTTTCAAGATGACAATGGTTTCGTTTATTCAAGAGTTCAATTTCAACTGATGATACAATGATCTTTCTGATGTTTTCGAGCACTTTTGATCTTCTCAATGTCCTTCGGTTCCACACCACTGTATCCACGACTTGATGGCATTGACTGACTGAAAAATGATGTTTTCTGAATTTCGGTCCCCTTTCGAAACTCTCACCGTCGTTTCCTCAACTCGAATCCTTGAATATTCAAATTCGGTCTCGTACGAAGTAATATTTCATGAAAGCATGCTCTCACTTCCTCTTCCTTCAAAGCACAACACTTCATATCTGATTTCGACGCACAACATGAAAGGCAGGGTTGATCAGTTTTGTTGGCCACCAGAAGTATTGGAACCTGGAATATTTCGAGAAAGAGATTTATGCTTGTCGAAAAGAAAACTGACATCTCTTCCTCGTCTCGCATGAATATCAGCAACTGTCGTCAGAGCTTCTTCCAGGGAAGACGCGTCGTCAGATGCAAAAACCACCTGGAAATGTGGATATTATGGTGGGGGTGAGATTAAAAATAGCTCACGAGAAATGCGTCTGCCGTTCCAATGTACAAGTTTTTCATTCCAATGAAGTCTCGAGATCCGCTGGAGTCGATGATCTTAAAATTTAGGAGCTGAATTTCTGTTCAGCAACAGATTTATTTTGGGAACTAGAAATGATAGAAAAAGTGAAACACCACATCTCAGATCATCGTTCATATGTTTCTGTGCTCATTGTTACAATCGACTAATCTCATTTCTCTTTACACCGTTTTTGTCGCATTTCTATTTCCGGTGACAACCCATCTTCCGTAAATATCAAACACCTACCTGAACCATGAGAACTCTTCCCTCCTCAATCTCATATTCAATCCAATTGAATTCCTCCACAGTTGGACGATAGTCCTCCACAAACTTGTGCCACAAAAACTGCGATACCATTGCCGATTTTCCAACTCGTTCTGCTCCAAGGACAGCTACAGTAACCTTGTTCTGACGGCGATCTCCGCGAGGCTTCGCGTCACGACGACCCACACTTTTACTGCGATTCATCTGAAAAGAAGAGATGAAAACAGAAAGGAAGTTTCGAAGAAATCAAGAACTTTTAGGATATGACACGAATGAAATTCTTATACTCTTGATCACTTTGCTCGGATATGAAAAGTTCTCGTGACTAGAAGAAATTTCTCACGAAAAGCAAAAAGGTTTGTTGGTGAGAGAGCTCTTTCGTTTATAATTACTCATTTCCTCTTTTCATTTTATTCCCTTTTTTGTTTTTCCTTATGTTTGTTTGGTGTTTCTCTTTCTGGATCACACTTCAATTGTGAATCAAACTTTGGGAATTGAGACATTCAAAACTAATGAGCTTGACGAGTTTTGGGAAAGAAAAGGGGACCAAGAGTTCTTTCATTAGCGAAGTTGGTCTTTTAACTTCATAATTTCTCTAAACTCAAGAAAAGGGGAAGAAAGTGAGAAAAGGAATGACGGAGAGCACCAATTAACTCTGACACTCTCACTTATAGGCGGCTTCCGTCGAAAAATATGCTTCTCATTTTTCTGTTTTCGGAACATTCTCTGATTCTTTATTTACAGCTATCTGAAGAGATGCTTGAAAAGGAGGAGCAATTAGTTTTGCATGAAATTCCAAATTTCAGATATTCGACATTTTTGAATTCGAGAATTCTAACAGCCAGAAAAGCAATTTGGCGCTCCTAGAAGGAATTGGTCTACATACTAGTGTCGAGAAAGAAAAGTGAGAAAAGAATCGAGATTTGAGACTATGATTTCTCGCCTTTTCTCTTCGTTTTCCTCGCCTGGAAAACGCGACGAAGGAAGACGTGGAAAGACAAGAAAAAAGAGGAGGAAAACGAAGATCAAATTACTTTCGGGAGGAGGAGCTCCTCCCTGATGCTAAGCACTCCTTGTTAGTAAAAGAAAAGACATTGAGCCCCACATGAATATGGACTAATTTTCTCCTCCCTTCTCCTTTTTTTTGCTTTCTGGTGTCCCGGGGACAGTAATTTTTGAGAGAGTGGAGGAGAGAAGATGAGATAGTTTTCACGACTTGATAACATAACATTTTATGAGAACTGACAAAACGGCGAATCAGAAAAAATGGGAACGATGGGTGTGAGAAAATCCTACAAAGAGAGACAAATCCTGAGAAAATCTGGAAAAATCCATGCGATTACTGAGCACGGGTGAGGGCCAAATTAAAAACAACGACATGCATGGATTTGGTGTTCCGAGTCTATCTTGAGAATGAAAAACGCTACAAAAAAGGTGTGAACTGACAAAATGAAATCTAGCGATTGTAACAGGACTCAATTGAAATGATTGACGGTGAGCTGATATGCTGTACCGACTAGAAAGTTAATAATTTAGGTGGATTTCAGTTCAAAATGACAGATTTAAAGCAGTTGAAAAAGTATGACTCAAATAACCGATTTTCGATTGGAAACATTTTTAGCTTTCCATTGGTATATGTAGCATCACGTACCTCCAAACATTACTCAGATTATTCTCCAGCCAGTTAGGAAAAAGGATGAATCTCTACAGTACCTCCAAATGACTCAAGTTTCTGAAGAAGGGGAATGAAGAAAAACGATAAAAATAGAAACAGAAAGATATTTTCGGACATTCGAGAATGTGCAACATAGTGAACAGCTGAAAACCCATTCGAAAGTTTTCGTCCAACTTTCGAAAGTTCAGAATCATAAAACAAGTCTAGGAAAACGAAAACAGAAAAGCAAAGAGAGGAATATTGCTATGAAACCATTTTCCTACAGAACCGATATCGAAGTTAACTACCTGCTGCTTCTTCGAAACCAGTCATTTTCTTTTCACCAATTTATTATTGTTCTCCTTCTCTATCCCCTCTACTTCTGCAATACTGTTTCCCTTCAACTACTATTTTTGCCAGTTAATATTTTATGTGCCGTAGAAAAGAAAAGAATATATTCGGTGTTAGTCAGGAGAAGGCGAAGAAGGCTTTTTGGAAGAAATGAGAGCAAATTGTGAATGTGCGGCCCGTTTTAGCCGGCTGAATTGCTAAATGACGTGGCAACACGCAACAACAGGACATCCGTTGAAACTTTTTGACTCTAACAGAACTCTCTCTTTGTCTTCTGAAGAGGAATCTGGTTTTATGGGATCCTCTTTTTGGGAGAAAACGGCGCGTTCGAATTTCGAAATAAATGGATTCTTTTCACGAAAAAAGCTATTGAAGGCGAAAAGAATAGGAAGTTTTTCCCAACAGATGTGGATATGAATATGCAAACAGAACACAAATCGATCAAAAAAAAGAACAATTTGTTTTTTCACAGCAATAAAATTTGAAGTCAAATATGAAAACGTTCTGTGATGTTTTGATATCATAAAAGCGACCGAAAACCACAATGTTGCTCCCCCTCGCTTCACTTTGAGGTCGTTTATTTCGGTTTGCATTGAAAATTTCAAGAGGTTGTTAGCTAATAAAATGTAGCTCTAATCATAAACAAAATTCATTGGTTCGCAGTTTTTGGAAACTCTCTATGCGAATCAAGATGAATGTCCTTGAAGTGAGATCCGCCAACCGATTTCAATCCCAACAACGTGTGATGTCAAGTCCATGTTCTTTTCAAATCGTTCATATCAGATCAACAGCAGAGCCAAAACTAGAGAAAGACAAAAAAACAATTGCTGACTTCTCGGAGCAGCCAGTGGCTCATAAAATTGCCTTCCGTCGAACTCATTGCACAGAGGCTCCCGACAACATCGAGTGCATTCCGTGTGGAAGAGTCCATATCCATGTTGCTCGCATCCTTGTTCACAACTTTCAGCACAGTCTCTTTCGACTTCGATGAAAAATCCGTTGAGATTTGTTACCGTTGTCTGAAATTCCAAACCCTTGATTTCTCACCGGCAAATTTCATATGAAATGTTCATATTTATGGTCAATTCAAGAAAACATTGAAAAAAAACTGCTATTTGATCTATCCTCCAGTTCAAAACCGTGACGCCACTTGAAATCTTCAAAGTGGGAGGAGCCTATCACCGGGTTCCCGTCAAGCTTCTCAACAAAGTTCTTGTCGAGATTTTTTGAAATCGACAATGGAGTTCTTCGACACAGTGATATATTATTCCAGATATTTTTCACGAAAAGTTTGGTCAGAAGGAAGAGTTGAGCTTCTCCAGTTGACCAGTGCGTCGTATCGAGGACTACCTACCGTAAAAACTCTATTATAGTGCCATGGCACTCTATTGGTCGAAGGTGGTCTGGGGTGGCACTTTATTAGAGGCTGGCATTCAAATAGGGGTGGCTATATAATAGAGTTTTAAAGACATATCTGTTTGCCTATTATCGAGCTGAATTCCCTGAATTATGGACTTGCGGACTTCTTCACCGCAAATTTGAAATACGCTGGGGCTAGTAACATTTAATTTTAAGATTAAGCTTTTTTTTTGAATTCTTTAAATTTCGAAAAAACAGATCCTCACCACACAGTATTTTTCAGATGGAGTGCAAGTTCTCCTCAAATCGGGTCTTGACAAGAATTTCAAATGATTCATACAGTCCGGTTCATGCTTCACACCTTCCGAGACGTCTTTGTTTTTCCTCGAATGAACACAGTAGTTACATTGAAGAGGTTCACTCTGAAACATCCTAGAAAGAAGTCACGCACGTTCCTAGAGAACTCACCGATAATCCATCCGAATCGTCTGATTCTTGAGCCATCAAGCTAATTGAGAACCAAAAAACCTGTTGTAGGAATAAGGAAAGCATCGAGGACGAAAAGGCAAAGAACTTGAAAATAATGGCAGTTTTAGTTTAGGGGACCACCTGCTTATTTGTCCATTTGTCCCACCCGTCGCTTTGTGTTTCCGGTTGGTTCAACACTCCCAACCTTTCATTATGCACTACACTCCGGAACGATTGAGAAAAAAAACCCGTGAAATTTATTTACTTATGACAGATATGTACCAAACGAAAAGAAAAGACTCTTCTTGCAAAATGAGAGATCGAGTTGATTATCTTAATTACGTAATACGAAGAGAGTTGAACTCAAAAATCGGCATTCAAATCAAATCCATCTTCGATGGTTTCGGCGGAGACCCCGGTTGGTGTTGTTGGAGTGGTGGTGTTCAAATTCTTGTTATTATTATTTTTCCATACGGCTCCCCAGGAATGATTGATTGGCTTTTCGACGAACGTTCTGGTTTGTTCGGAATACCAATACCAGTCTCGGTGCGTGAAGTTTGATTTCTGAAAAATAAGTGTTCAAGCGATACCAAGAAGAGAGTAGACTTACCGAACGTCTAATTGATTCAGCCTGTTCGGTAGCAGATTGTCGTCGAAGATTGTTCGCCTGGAAAAAAATTTATCGAAAGGAAAAACAGTTATTATAAATTCGCAGTCTGTTGGCACTCTTTTAAAGGCGCATGACGTTACTTAAAAGGATATCTCGCCACGATTCGACATTTTTTACGTCTAAAAAATATGTGAAATCTTAATACTTTTCCTGGCGCACATTTTCCAGACCGAAAAAATGTCTAATCGCGGCGAGATATCCTTTTAAGTAACGTCATGCGCCTTTAAAAGAGTGCCAACAGACTGCGAATTTATAATAAATACTCACCATTTCTTTGTATTTTTGGACATTTTTTTGGTTTTCAATGAATTTTTCCATTTCTGAGAGCAGCCGCTGATAACTCGCTGGGAGTGTCATGTAAGCGGGTGGTTCTGGTTCGTAGATGTTCACATCGTATATTGGAATTTCCACTTCAAGTTGTTCCGATGGAACGGTGATTCTTCTTATGGCAACTGCTCGAGGTTCCTCTTCGGCGATGCAAGTGAGAGATGGTGTGAATCGAAGAGACGGAGACAAACTACGGTTGGAAGTTTCGTAGAGAGGCGACATTGGAAAATAATCGAGTGAGAAAAAACAGATACAACCGGGTGGTACAGACGCAAATCGGCGAATAAGGCGGAGCGAGGGGTGCGCAACACAACGACGCGCTGCTAAAAATGTGCAGCGCGCGAAGACGACTGAGGAAAAATCAATAAATCTCTCGTTTACTTGATGCAATATTACAGAACGATAATATTGGGAAATTGGGATGCAATAAAACGTTGGGGATGAATGAAAACAACGAGTATACAACTATGAATCATCATTGCCGCGGAATAGGAGATGGATGTTCTAGTCCGGCACCGAACATTCGAGTCATGTAGTCTCGACGGCTGTACTCGTTCTGAAAAATTTTTCAGTGTCAGCATTCGAAAACAATGGAATGCTGCGAGAACTTACATTACATATTGGTGTGCTCGTAACAATTTTTGAAGTAGATTGATCCATCATGCTCATTGGATAATCATTACTAGCTTTTCGAACTGTAGACGGCGGTCGGACACGAGCTGATTTGGAGATTTGTGGATCCGTTCGAGAATGCTTCGAAGCTATGGTAAAATGGTTATTTTCAGACTCCTTGCGCAATTGGTTCAGCTTCATAGTCAACTCTTTTCTCTCCTCTTTGGCAGACTTCAACAACGCGGTATTCTCCGTAAACAACTTTTTCCTCCTTTCCATCTCTTGTTCCATTTTCATTTCTTTAGTTCGTGATTCGTTAACTTTTTCCATCTCTTTCTTTTCCTAAAAAAAATTTGGATATGATGAGTTCATGGGCTACCTAACCTGCACGACTCTGAATTTCATGAAAATTTCTCTCTGCTTTGCTTGAAACGTCGCAACTTGTTTCAATTCATTGACTAGATCGGTGGCAAGCTGGCGAGGGTCTTTGAACAGTTCCATCAACTCTGGTCGTAGGCCTTTATTAATCTCGTCGGCTTGACATCGTTTTTTACACAAGCAGCATTGCGATTCTTTTGCTGAAGATCGTCAAAGATGTTGAGAAACAGTGTTTCTTAATGTTACCTTTGTCTTTGCAATTTTGGCAGAAAATATGACCACAAGTTGTCAAGTAAACCTTCGTCTGATTGGGTTTGGAACCGCAGTTGTTGCACTGAATCCAATCCATTTGACAGTCTTGTCAAAGCGGATTCGAAAATTTAAAGAAAAAAACGAAACCATGTTCAAAAATTTTGCACCGTACGACTAGATTACTTAAAGGCGCATGCAACAGCCTGTTGGGTCTCGACTAGAAGCAATGAAAATGCACCGCCAAACCGGAAATTGAGAAGAATATTCAGGTCGATTTTCAGAGAGATTGTTTCCAAACATCCGATTTTTCAACAATTGTCGGCCTATTTAACCTTCAAAAAGTTTTCCTTCAATATCATTATTTTCAGAATTCGGTGAGCCCTTGGATAGAGAAATATGACGGAAGAGCAACTGTTCGAAGATTATGATCCAGATATGGAAGATGTGTTTGGAAGAAAGACCACTGTGAATAACCCATTACATTGAAAATGTAAAAAATACATATTTTTCTAGATGGCGGCGAAAAGAGTCACCGTTACTGAACAGCAGAAGACGGATCCACTTCGGAAGCCGAAAGTCGAACTTCAAGGAATTCTGGTTGCGGAAAAGCAACCAATCACTGCAAATGATATTGTGAGAAGAATGATGTGAGATTAGCCGAGAACCAACTCGAAAGTCACATCTCAATTCTAGGAACGAATACGGCCAAGCATTAGACCCCAAAAAATATGGCTGTCAAACAATGGATGACCTTTTACAAGCATGCTCGGACACTGTTGTTCATAAACGACGACAAGATGGAGCTCATATTTACTGGGCGAAAGTCAGTGAAGCCAACCAAGATATTGTGGAAATGGTACAACAACAAGCATCAGGCCATGAACACAAAAAAACTCCGAAATCTTTCTTGAGTTATGGTCGCACAAAAGGAGTTGGTAGCTATGGAGCATCTTTCCGACAATATAAGGGCCAAGGACGTGTTCAGGATGAAACTAAGCCAGCGAAGGCCAATCCAGCACAGTACCATAGAATGGTTTCACAGAGCTGCAGTGATTGTTTTCAGGCATCAAGCAAGGAGCAAATTGGGTCCCGCAAAGACAGCAGCTCGTCTTCGAAATATGTCAGATCTCCTGAGCGAGTGCCGATCGGAAATCGGCAAACCGCATCCAGGTGATCCGAATCGGATAATCGTGACATTAGGAGCTCTCATGGAAAAGTTCAAGCAAGTTTATGGCTTGCCAGCGTGGGGTAAAAATATGTCGGAAGGGTGGGTGAAAGCTCATTATGCCAAAATTGTTGCTTCATTTTTTCAGCGACCTTTATAATCTAATTAATATTCCTGAGTTTGCCGGAATTTTCAAATTTTGGCGTCTTCGCGACGGTGGAGACATCTATGTTGAAGAGGAGGAGTCTAAGGAGGCGTTGTTTGTTGAGGAAGAAAAACCATCTGAATCCGTCGATATCTCTCCCCCGAATGCTCCGATTCGAAAGGATGACGCAAATGGTACGGGAAATATTGTGTTTTGGTCTTTGTTTGAATGCTTCCTAATAAAAATTGTATTTTTTATTCTCAAATGTTCAAAGTTGTTGTCTTTCTATACTTGTTGGAAATCGGATTGTTTGTTTTCCAGTATATCTTTGAATTTAATTGCTTGAAACTTTTTGACCGTGTTGACCCATGCACGTTCTGATCTACTTCCAATGCTTTGCAGAGCCCGTTGCCGTGAATCCGACGCACGACGACACCTGCTGCTCACGCACTGCTTCCCTCGAAAAATCATTGTTAGTTTTTTTAAGCTCGGGGTGATTCAATTATTAAATTTCAATAGTATGTATGAACTTTCGGCGATGGCCGTACATCATGAATGATATTGCGTATTTCAGTAGCAACGACTTCAGTAGCATAAGCTCAATAAATTCAACGGTCTGTTTTTCTCGCGTTCTGATAGTTTCAATAAGTGCTTCATGATTTCAGATGCAGCTAATTTCGGAAGCTGCACACGACGGATTCTTCGAATCCGGTCCCGGATTCGGAGGAAACCGCGAAAACCCACGGCCAGCACCTTCTCAAAATCCAACCACTCCAATGTGGAATGCTGGTTCGCGGTCTGGGAACGCTAGAACCAGTGAAAATCCAAATTCTGCGGCATCCTCGAAGAACACCAGCCGACAAGAATCTTCATTCAGAGCCGGTGATCAGACAGTTGCTAAAGAAGGTGAAGCTAAACTATTTCTAAAAGCAAACCGTAAACAAATTTTAAGAGGCAGGTCGTCTTCCATCGTCATTCACACCGCCGACTCGCCCAATGCCTCCGTCTCCTGGATCTCGCACTATTGTGCCACAAAACGATTTGAAGATTCTTGTGGACTACATTCGTATGCGCGAAGTTGTGAAATTTGAATCACTCCCAGAAGAAGATAAAGTTCTTGTGAACTTCAACAGCCACATTTTCAAAGTGTATGCTACGCAGCCGGGAGAAATGCTTGTTCGACTAGTTGACCCTGCGACCGACCTATCCGCTATCCAAAATGCAGGAAATACTCTTCGTGATCCGATCGAAGAAGATCTTCTATGGATGACCGAAGCAACGGAAAAATTCCAGCGCGGTCGTCGTTACGTCAAGCCTGTGATGTTCATCGCACCTCGCGGATTCTTGCTCATGGTCAGCAACCCCGGACAAGAAGAGTTAGATGCGGAAAACTTGACACAGATTGAAAGTCTTCTACGTGGTGCAATGGCCGGATCTGTTAACGAAATCCAGCATCGTAATGTGCGTCCTGGTATGGCAGCAGTTTACATCTACCGACAAGACTCTGAGGTTCGCTATTATCGCGTTCTGGTCACCGGAAAAGCTAACAATGATGGCGATGTGATGGTTTTGCTCGCCGATCACAACGATCAATACATTGTCGACGTTCAACTCTCTCATCTCTTCGAACTCCCAGAGAAAGCTAGTTTCCGCCGTTACCATCCGAACGTCATTTTTGCGACATTGTTTTCTGTGCTTGGTATGAATGCCGAAGAGCAAGAAATCATGTGGAAGAATTTCGACGACGAGGAGCGCAAAAGATTTATCGTCGGAGTTGTCCCTAATGATGATTCGGTAAGTGAATGAACGCGTTTGCGAGTTTCTCGCCACTTTTCAGAAGCTCCTCAGTATCGACATGGTTTTGAAGAACGAATCGGGCCAACTTGAATGGCTCTCTCAAATTGCGAAAAGACGTGGAGCAGTTGTATCGGACGCACCGTCTCCTCATTTGACAAAATCGCCCAGTCAAGCAATCGAGCGTTTCGGTCCTGACTGTTACATCGAGTTCTGTGATTATGGTCATTCCCCAAAAGTTGGTGGACCCGAGTGTAAGCAGCGTCGACAAGTGTATACTACAGTATTTATTTTCCAGCTGCTAATCTGTCACGCCAAGCTGAAGAAGCCGTCCGCTCCAGAGCACCGACTCCAGGTGCCACATCAGTAATGCACCCCGCCTTCTCTCCACGCAACCTCGATATGTATGCATTGTTCGAGGAGATGATGGAGAGACGTGATGCGAATTCTGTCGGAAGAATGATTCATTTCGCCCAAGCTATCAAACAATCCATTGGAGGCAACACCGAATGGACTCACTTGGTTGATTTCATGGATGAACTTGCTCAACGCTACGATTTCCACCTATAGACATTTGTTTTTAACTATCATTCTTTCTTATGCAACCCGTTCGTTTTCGTAGTTATGTTCAATTAGATTTATCACATCAAGATTCAATGTTTTAATCAACTGCGGCTATTTTTGAGCTCTCCCGTTGTATAGCATCCCTAAATGCACAATGAACTTAATGAAGCTCGTTTTATTAAATATGATAATGATCAGTCTGAAAATTCGAAAAAATGGTTTACCACAACATTCAATATTTACCTTTCCCAGTTAAGAACAGATGGAAAACGTCCCATTGACATCGTGTGTATCTGCATCATTAGTTTGAGATTTGCGCCGAAAAACTGCGGCCGTGACCTAGTGGACTAGCGCAAGGAGTCTTTTCTCGGCCATCTCAAAAAATATTCGAAAACAACTTCTTTTTCTCTGGGATATTGAAACGTTCGCTCATGTTTTCAAGAAATTTTAATCTTCCTAGGCTTTAAATATATTTCGTAGTATTGAGCTATCCATACAAAAACAATTTTCCTTCAGTTCTACTCTTGCTGATCTATATTTATGTCACCTTTCCTTCTATATCGATTTTGCTTGACGTTTAGTGTTTTCAGTGATTAACAATGGTACGCGTCATCATCAAGGGAGGTGTTTGGAAAAACACAGAGGTTTGTTGAAAATCAAAAATGTCGATGTCAAACTTAAATTTTCAGGATGAAATCCTCAAAGCAGCTATTATGAAGTACGGAAAGAACCAGTGGAGTCGAATTGCATCCTTGTTACACAGAAAATCGGCGAAACAGTGCAAGGTATTTTAAAAAATCAATCAGGTCATTCTGAGAGTCATTATTTTCAGGCTCGCTGGTTCGAATGGCTCGATCCCGGAATCAAGAAGACCGAATGGTCGAGAGAGGAAGATGAAAAGCTTCTCCATCTCGCGAAGCTGATGCCAACTCAATGGAGAACCATCGCTCCGATTGTTGGAAGAACTTCTGCGCAATGTCTCGAACGGTATGAACACTTGCTGGACGAAGCTCAGCGGAAAGCCGAAGGACTCGATGAAGAAGCAACAGAAGCTAGAAAATTGAAACCGGGAGAGATCGATCCAACTCCAGAAACGAAACCAGCTCGTCCGGATCCAATTGATATGGACGACGACGGTAGGCGATCGTCTGTAAAGTATTAGTTAGCATTCAAACTTTCAGAACTGGAGATGCTTTCGGAAGCTCGTGCTCGTCTGGCGAACACTCAGGGTAAAAAAGCCAAGCGGAAGGCTCGAGAACGTCAACTCTCTGATGCTCGTCGTTTGGCTTCTCTTCAGAAACGCAGGGAAATGCGTGCGGCCGGACTGGCTTTTGCTCGCAAGTTCAAGCCGAAAAGAAACCAAATCGATTACAGTGAAGAGGTTTGTTGATGACGATCGCTTCAATCTCAAAAATAAACTTTTCCAGATCCCATTCGAAAAACATGTTCCCGCAGGATTCCATGATCCATCGGAAGACAAATATGTCGTGGAGGATTCCAATCAACGTGCTATTGAGGATCATCAGAAGCCACGTGGTCGTGAGATTGAAATGCAGATGAGACGCGAGGATCGAGAGAAACTGAAAAAACGAAAGGAACAAGGGGAGGCTGATGCAGTCTTCAATATTAAGGAGAAGAAACGCTCAAAGCTGGTACTACCAGAACCACAGATCTCCGATCGTGAACTCGAACAAATCGTCAAAATTGGTCATGCGTCGGATAGCGTTCGTCAATACATCGATGGCACTGCTACAAGTGGACTTCTTACGGATTATACAGAATCGGCAAGAGCAAATGCGGTGGCAGCGAGAACTATGAGAACTCCGATGCCAAAAGACACAATCCAAATGGAGATTGAAAACATAATTGCTCTCCAAAACACTGAATCAGTTCTCAAAGGAGGTATCAACACACCGTTGCACGAGTCAGAGTTAGGGAAGGGTGTTCTTCCGACGCCGAAAGTCGTTGCCACTCCGAACACTGTCCTTCACGCTATCGCTGCTACTCCAGGAACTCAATCTCAGCTTCAGGGCGCCACTCCAGGATTCGCCACTCCAGCTGGTAGTGTTGCAGCTACTCCGTTTAGAGATCAAATGCGTATCAATGAGGAAATCGGCGGATCTTCTTTGGAACAGCGGGCTAATCTCAAACGTGCTCTCGCTAGCTTGCCAACTCCAAAGAATGATTTCGAGATTGTTGGACCCGATGATGATGAAGCAGAAGGAACAGTGGAAGATGACAATGAACAAGGAGACGAAGAATGGGTTGAGGATGCTTCGGAGCGAGCTGAGAAGCACGCTAAACGAAACGCAGAGATTCGCATCAAAAATATGAAGATGAGATCTCAAGTCGTTCAAAGGTCTCTTCCGAAACCATCAAAGATCAATGAATCTGCCACTCGCCCAACCAACGCTTCTGGAGATCTTCCTAAAGCTGATGACATGATTAAGCTCGAAATGGGCAGACTTCTCGCATGGGATGTAGACAATAAGGCTCCAGAGATAATGTACTCTCGCGACGAACTCGATGCTGCCGCAGAGCTCATCAAAAAAGAGGCCGACGCAGGTCCGGAGATGAATGCTTTGATGTGGAAGGTTGTCGAGCAATGCACGTCTGAAATGGTTTTGAGCAAGGATAAGTTCACTAGAATCGCCATTTTGCCAAGAGAGGAGCAAATGAAGGCATTGAACGATGAGTTCCAAATGTACAGAGGATGGATGAATCAACGTGCGAAACGAGCAGCGAAAATCGAGAAGAAACTGCGAGTCAAGTTGGGCGGTTATCAGGTAATTGAATGCTGTAATTTTGTTTCTGTGGGCTTTGGGTCCAACGATTCCCTTTTTCCTCGCGCTACGTTTGTCTTCATTTGACAAGACATCTCGCCCGTTTTTATGGTGATCCCCTTTCTTACTGCCAATCACCCCGCCTGTTAGTTTTCTATCCATTTCATCCCGTCTCGTTTGGTCATTCAAACGCCTATCTTCCCCTCGTCTGAGGGGCTCCCCCCTGTGGTGTTGAAATGGGTAAGATGTTGAAAAGGTTCTACGACGGATAAGAAGACGACGGAAAAAGAGAGAAGAAGTGGTGGGAGGTCAGAAGAAAGACATTACAGTAATTTATGGCCTGCGTGCACTTCTTAGTTTTTCTCGCAGACTCAACAGAAAGCGCGTTCGGAGAAGAAGCTGAGACTTCGAATAATTTTAAAGAAGCCGAGAGAACGGATTAAGGAGAAGTAAGAAGTAACACGAGTTTCTCGGTTGGTTCGATATCATTGTGAAATTACAGATCTTTCTAGGGAGTGTTCCGGAGGGAAAAATGGGCACAAGCCCAAAAACACTTGTGTTTCCGGAGACTGTAGGAATGGTTTCAGTGAATGGTTTTTTAATGAGACTCTTATCAAGCAATTGTTTTTCAGGCTATCCATGACAAATTGTGCAAGAAGTATCAGGAGGTCAGCAACGAGATTGAAATGGCTAAAATCGAGAAGACTACTTTTGCGTAAGACAACAGTGATTTTATTTGTGAAAATTTCCGATTTCTAGACGTCTCGGAGAACATGAGCTGAAAGCCATCAACAAACGTGTCGGACGGCTCCAAGAGGAAGTTGCCGTCCAGGAAGCTCGCGAGAAGGAGCTGCAGAAGAAGTACTCGAAGTTGGCACGTGAGTATCCAAACCTTCAACCTTGTGCTCTGAAAGCACAGGCAAAAAATGAAGTACCAGAATTTTCGCCTCGACAAGAGAACCACTTGATTTTTTCCCAAAACATGTAATCCACATTTTTTAACTATAGATTTTCGGGAATTGATCTTATTTATTTTCATCCATAAAAACAACCCTAAACTCCCTCTTATTTAGAAAAGATCGTAACTCTTCAATGAAAGATAGAGGATTAAGGGTTCTCAGCCAGTGTTCTCTTTTTGTCATTCAAATTGACACTTGACTGAATGTGCACAATACAGTCTCATAGAGAGGGGAAGAATAGCAGCAAGCAGTGGGGATCTTCTTGGTGACACCTGCTTTGATTTATTACCATGCGGTTGTCACTTACGCGAAGTGTGGTTTTATGGTGCTAAAGTTGTTATTTCAGTGAAGGAATGGAAGCTGAAAAAGATAAAGGAAAAGATCGAGAAAGAGGAAGAGCTGAGAGCACAGCAACTGGCTGCTACGACAACTTCTGATCCAGTCGTATACACATAAATTTCTACTTTTTGGTTCCTTCGATTTCCATTGTGGTCTCCAGAATCCCACACTCCCGCTTCAGATTTTACCCCCATGTTTTTATTTATTTATTTCCTCTCTTTTGTATCACACTTCCTGTCCCGTTCCTTCCCTAATCTTCCTATTGTGTTTTTGAACTGTCATTCTCTGTTTTTTGGCGTCTCTCTCTCTAACAAATGAATCGACATTTTACTATGGCAACCCTATTCTCTGCCCTCCTTACAGCTTCAACCCGACAAACGACGGACCGGCTTTTAGAAAGTGTTGCGCAAGTGTTGTCAGAAGAGAGAGAAAGGGGGATAAATGTATATAATACATGGTAATGTCTTTCTCAAACATGGGTTTAAGGGAATGTTGCCTTTTTATGCGGTCTCCTGGGGCGGGTCCCATTTTTCACTGGGAATACGGTAGAGTGTGTTTACGGAGGTGCGTTTCTTTTCTCTTTTTGGAACGAATAAATTAGTGAACGAAAAGGATGTGAGAGGTGTGAGGAAGAGACTCATCGGCTGATCAAACATTCATAGAAATATGGATTACTGTAGGATTCAGAGAAGAGCAGCGGGATGTCTGGATCATAATGGATGAGTTCTTAAAAGACAGAGAAAAGTTTTTACAGAAAAGACCTGACATCTTAAAGGCACACAAAGATTATGAAATGGATATCTCGCCACGATTTGAACTGAAAATAGACAAAATCTCGGTCATGCGTCTTCGAAAAAAAGTTAATGGGAAATAAACCTAAATTAAGATTTTCCGATTCCGCCTATTTTTCGCTTCTTTGAGTGATGTTTACAAAAAAAAAGAGTAGTTTCGCACATGGATTTCGAAAACGATTATTATCTGTTCTTTGCAGAAAACTGAAACTTCCAGAAGTACACGAAAAAGAGCGAAAGAAGCGGAGCAAACTATTGAAACATTTCAAGAATTATTAAAACAAATCCTGGGCTCACAAGCTTGGGATAATACTCAAAGTTCTTCTAACAGAATCCCTCCATCTTTTTTGAGTTCCGATTCCACCGCCTTCGAATAAAAAACCGATGGAAAAATGTTGCGTAACCTACAAAACCGCCTCATTTACCGTCGTCTCGCAACGTTTGATTTCGCGCGCGCCTTCGGAAAAACTTGAGATTTTTGTTGCAACTTTTCCCTCTTTTTTGTTTCATATTCTCCTTTCTCATTGCTTTCGGTTCCGGAATGATCATGGACGTCTTCTAAATGAGTGATGACAGCGAAATGAGCAGATGGGATGAGAGAAGGAACACGCAGGTGCACCACCATGTCACTTTCTGTATTCATGATTGATTTTTGAAATGAAAAATGTGTGGAAAAATGTGGGAGAGAGTTGACCCAGTTAATGTGAACAAGTTCATTTGGAAGCTCAAAATACAAGATGTACTGAAATAAAACTGAGGCAAAACACACAAAATTCATCTAAACAGTCAGTGGAAACATTATAAGATTATACCCATTTCAGAATGATTTGAGAGAGAGAATTGGAAAAAGAATACAAGATTGGTCAGAAGTTGGAAGATGTACCGGTCATTCTCACTGTGGTAGTGGTGGCAGGATAGGGCTCTGCTGGGCGTACTGGTTGACCACTGCGTTATAAGGGAACAGATCTGAACTCATTGGATATCCGTTGTTCATAGCCATCGGATTATTATCGTATGGGTTCGGAGCGATTCGCTTCTCTTTTTGACGGCGGTTGCAGAACCACACGCGGACTACCTGGAAGTCGGGATTTCAGTCAATCGGACGTCTGAGGTTGAGGGGTTTTGAAATTCTAATTTTCCCAAAGACCAATACAGATTCAAAATATCAACATGTGTGAAAATTTTGAGAATTGAAAACAATTGCCAACGAATGAAATGTAGCTTATAATAGGATCTGTATTTTATTACTTCACACCTTTTTTAAAACTCTCTATACGAACCGAGACCAATTAAGTGAGACGAAGGGATGCAAAACTACTACAGGATTTGTAGTATCTCATTTTCACCGGAAGAACCAACTTTGCGAGCCAGCTCACAACTTGAATCACGTAAACATTTTGCCGGTTTTTATCACAGATTCTGAATCTGCATGCTCGGTTTCCCTTGGCACCGATGAGAGAAAAGTCACTTGGAGGAGCCGAGGAATCTTTTTTGAGTTTGAGATTCAAAGTTTGAGCGGAAGTTTCTAGGATTTAAAAACTCCGATATAAATTCAGAATTTTGGTTTGAAACCTTTGAATGTCTGAGAAGCTGGAGACAGGTAGCTTAATAAACTAATGTCTAGTGTTGATATTCCGAATCTTGCCACAGGTCTCAAGGCAAGATTCCTTGACTTTTACACCTCCAGACTTCCTCACTCCTTACCTCTTTCTCCAACTGCAACTCCATCGCAACCTGTGCAATTTCCTGAGCATTCGGCTTCTGATTCGCTTGGAAATGGAACTCCAGACGAGACTTCACATTCACCTATAACTCATTATTATCTGATCCGTTCCCTTTTTTCTCAAAATACCTCAATGCTAGTTCTCTTCTTCCTCTTCCTTCCCGCCTGTCCCGTCATTTTCTCGAACGTGGAATTCGGTGATCCCGTTGTAGAGTCGGCCTCTTCGAGCCATTTGAACAGAAGGGGTTTCAATTTACACATGTTCTGTAATTAGTTATTGAAATTTAAACAAATAAGGAATCCTCAAGAACATAATTCATTTGCGGCGAGAAGAAAAGTTGCCGAAAAAAGGAAAAGGAATCGAAAAAAGTAAACAAACCTTGAAGGAGAGTTGAAGCGCTTCGAACCGACAGATTGTCGTCTGGGAAAATATATTACCATAGAGGGTTCCTAGAGCAACACCAACATCTGCTTGTGTGTACCTGCAACGGAAATAAGATCTTCAGACTCTGGAACTTCAACTAACCCTAATTTGATTCTCCTCTGCTTGAACTGCTTGGCGAACCCCTCCAAATCATCCGGACAAGTTTGCTCACTATCGTCGGAGATATCAGAAAGTGGCTGTTGGTTTCCCCCAGCTCCAACTGGATCTTCACATGAAAACGGATACGGAGTCCATTGGGGCATCAATCTCTGGATAATTTCCGGTCTTTCTACTTCTTGTTTCACTTGACATAGAGGAGTACTCGTCACTACAGACGTCTGTGGAAGTACTGCAGACTGGGATGCGATGGTGGCAGCAGCGACGGCAGCCGAGGAAGGAGTTGTCAGGTTGTGGTGTGTTGGGAACGATGGTGCAAGACTGTATCCCCAGTCGTGGAGAGGAGTCATGAACTGGATCGGGGGCTGATGGTACACTTGCCATTCTTGGAATGCCTCGCATGTCGGTTTGATCACCTGGAATCGAACGGTTGCGAATCAAAGGGCTGGAAAGTGGAAGACAATTCATAGTGTGATTCCAATGTAGGGTCTCAGAATAAGATATCACTACTCCAAGAAAATTTATCTCGGATTGCATTGAGAATTTCAGAAAGCTGGCAACTTGCGAAGACTTGCTCATAGTATGAGCTACTTTTCATTAGGTAACAGCTTTTTGAGATGCTCAGTGCTAGATAGATGTGCTAGATAGTAGTTGAAGTGAGGCGAGGAGAGGGAGAACACTATGTTTTACAGTAGTATTCCAGTTTCAGGAGTCAGTGATCAAAACTTGACTGAGGCTATAAAAGATTTGGAAGTTTTGATTTGAACGGAAACTCAATTGCCTGATTTCAGATAATTGAATAGAACAGTCATTATGGATTTAGACTTTTTTACTTCTCGAAAAGTGATGAAAGTTAGAAAATTTGGATGGTGGGAACTTTTCAGTTGAACTTTCCAGCTATGTACAATTTTCAAAACACTACAACTTTCAAAATCAATCAGCAAACTTCAAAATGTTGATACTTCTTGTCTGTCACAGTCTCATTCTAGCTACAGATACAGCTCAAAAAGGAGCTCCCTCTAAAACGCCCATCTACCAGTTTTAAAGACAGCTTCTCTCTCAATGACCTGATCCAATTTAACCTCAAAAGGAAGAACAGATGAACATTTTTCTTCTTAAAGAGACCCCAAAAAGAGACCAATCAATCTTAATCCTCTTCCACCCATGTTCAACGCCTTTTTTCTTCTCACTACATCTGCCCAATTCTCTACACCCGTCTCGTCTCTTGTCAACCGAAGAGCCAACCATTATTCCCACACACTTTTCATGTCTGAACCTCATGACTCTCTGATATGATACAAAAGAGACAATATGACACAAAGTCATACGTGGCGAGACAGCGATCAATGAGAGTTTCGAAGGGATACTGTAGCTCAGTGATGAAAGTACATGAAATAACGGGGGGAAAAGTGATAAGCGGATTATGAGAAGTCATGATACAGAGACTATGATAGTGGATGACGTTGGAAGTGGATGGACATGAGGGGATTACTGTAGAGAAGTTGTAAACAGGAGAGAGCGGGGTCCTGGGTGGGGCATCAGAGGGATTGTGAAACTATAGTGACTGTTAGGTCTGGAGTTTCCAGAAGTTTCTGACCATTTCTTTTTTTTTTAATACTAAACTAAATTCAACGAGTTTCTGAAAACTCTGTTAAGCTCTGAAAAATAGGAAATTTATTTCAGAGCTTGAGATCTCGTACTGGAATTAGAGGTCTAGGATTTGGGACACATCAGGAATACAATGAGGGACCAACCTTCGAAAAGTTGCTTCGGACTATGAGATCAAGCAGAAGGACTCTTGAGGAGTATGCTCCATCATCATATAGTCCTACTAGGATACTACCTTTATGGCTATAGAAGCTCACTAGAGGAACTATAAAAAGTTGGTAGAAGACGAAGTGAACTGAATGTGTGGGGAGGAGACACAAGTCGGATGGGGAGGGTTGATTCTTATTGGCATAAAATTGAAATTCAAATGCTGTGCCCCCCGTCCCTTTTTGGGGCCTACTCGCTGTATAATGTAGGCCTCATCAGAATCAAATCACTGAAAAAATGAAGGGGAGGAGTGGAACTAACCTGTGCATAATTGGGCGCTTCCATTTCGCTCTCGCTGGTTAGATGATGATGAAGAGGATAGCTCGGCAGAATATTCTGATCCTCGATTCCCAACGATTCGAATGTGGTGGATAGCGATGGAGCAGCGGAAGACGTCGAGGATGACGTGGAAGGTATGAGCATCAGACGGAGGGACCACAGGAGCAACTTGTGGCCACTACTACTGTTGGAAAAGAAGAGTGTGTGTTGAAAATGGGAAAGAGGTGGATGGTGTGTGTGTGGGAGGGGCGGTCTTCTCTTCTGCGTCTCCTTTTTCGGTTCGCACAGGAGCCACTCGGAATGTGGTTGGCAGGAAGGAAGAGGCACCTCTCTCTTTCTGATGGGGCTGCGTCTCTTCTCAAGCCACCGTATACCAGACGGCCAATCGGAGGAATCGTGATAGATGGTCACGCCCCATTGTGTGATATATTTGGGAGATGGTCACGCCCCCGGAGGTTCATGATGAGACATTTGATGCTTCTTCATGTCTTGATGACGAGGGTGATGGATTCCAATGGACAAGGAGGGGAGTCTTCGATTAGTGCCCGAAATTCAAAAGAAGAGGGAGGCGTCGGTTTTGTAGGTTTATGGGGGGACATCGTTCTGAACATTCGGGAATTGAGACATTTGTGGGAAACTGTCTAGGAAATCAGAAACGTGGATTATAAGTCGGAAGTGAAAAGTAGGAAAGAGGTCGGAACTCGGATTTCCGCATTACTCTGATCATGAGATTCAGGTCGAAATGAACAACTTTGGGTGGCTGAAGTAAAAAGTTGTAGCAGGGGTCTTCCGAAATAAGACAGTCTGTTGAAGTTAAAATGTTGAGGAAATGAAAATAAAATGTTCACTTCGAGTCTATAAATCATTCAGAATTTCAAAAAGCATGTTAATAAGCTTCGGAACGGCGAGTCTGAATACAGTAAACTTTGAAACTAGATTTCAAGGACTCTAGTTTGAAATTTTTCTCTGTTTCTGTAACAGATATCAACAAGTTGTCAACTAACAATATAATCCTAATTTTGTTAACGAACGACTTTTTAATGATACGGGAACCCAGATAAATTTGGTAAAAGTGAAAATAAAGAGTTTCGTTGGAACCTAATAAATGGGGAGTTTCGAGAGATCTTGACGTTATGTAGTCAGGTTTTAACTTGAACGTTTACAAGCCTTTTTTTTGAATTTTAAGAGCTTAAAATGGCTAACAGAAAACCAAAAAAAACCGGACAAAAAAGGAAGCCGAAAAGTAAAGAGAATGTTGTAAGATTGATCAGAACAAGACGATGATTGTTGTTGGCCGGAGGGAAGGAAATGGAAAGAATGGTTGGAAGGCACTCTCTCCCACATACAAATACATACAGAGACACACGGCATAAGATTTGCATGAGCAATGAATTTCAACTCTTCCTCGCACCCCCTCCCCCCATCATCCATTTTTTCGTCGAATGTTCCTCCTGATCATCATTATTTGTATTCTTTTCTGACCCCCAGCCTCCTCAGTTCTCTAGTCGAGCGAAGATCGTCTTCTACGATTTCTAGATTTCGGTACTGGCTGTTTGTCGGAAACTGGAAAGCTCCTTTTCCCACTAAATAAATCTCAAATTTCTTGGAGGGGGAGAAAGCTCTTCCCAATTTCCGACTTATGGCGAGCTTTTCCTGGTTCTTCAAGAATCGATTGGCAAGTTTTGAAGACACTTTTTGGTCGGAAAACAGTTTGAGTATATAGGATTCTTGTGTAGATTTTTGATAAAACAGTTTAAATTTTAATGAATTTTTACGAGAAACTGTAAAATTTGGTAAATTTTCAGTAGTCGAGAAAGTGCTTCCCAACTTTTCGATTTTTCTGAAAATTTGAGACCCTATTAGGCGATTCTAGAACTTTATGTTTGTAGTTGAAAACATTTTTCGAAACTTGCAGTTATAAGTAAGTAACCCGACCTGTTCCATTCAGTGAAAACTTCGAATATTTCGGACTCATGTTCTTTAACGAGACTTGACGGACTTGAGAGCAATTTTCAGAAAAAAGTTGTCAACTACAAAAATAAAGATCTAGAACTGCTTAATATACTCACAAAACTTTGAAAAGATTGATATTTGGGAACAATTTTTCAAAACGGCTTGATAGTCTTGCCCTGAAAATCAACAAATCAGAAGGTATGAAAATCGAGGTCTCTGAAAATTGATGCGACTGTCTTCTCAATATGAAACAATAAAGATTTATATATTTCATAAAAATGCTAATTTTATTTTGATGCATGATTCTTGAGTTCCTCACCAAAACGATTCCTACTTTCTTACTTGCTCCTCCCCATAGCCATGTTTATCAAAATAACATCTGGAACCCGGAATTACCTAATAACTAGATGATTTGTTTGTACTCTCATCACCCGGTCATCCACCCTTCAATCACTCGTAACACCTTCTTTATTACCACCACCTGCTTCTTCTTCTTCTCACAGTTACGATTTATTTGTTCACCATTTCTCCGCCGCCTGCCGTTCGTCACTGACTTTTATGGAGGAAACTGCGTTAAAACATGCTGCTTGAGTCGTAAAATAGTGATAGTTGCAATGAAACTTACTGTATTTATCGTCAGAAAACATTCGGACAGTTTCTCAGATGACACAACAACTTCATTAGAATAAATAAGAGGACCCGTACAAGAGATGACGATCCGATGAGTTTCACACGGTATTATAGGGTTCTCAGATTCGTCTATTTTTTCGGATTCCCATGTTTCCAAAACACTTGAAAAGTTGGAACGACGGCGGCTCTTGTGTCACTTCTGCACCGTACCCATGAGATTAAGACACAGACTGTTGCGGTGTGTAGTACTTCAGTAGTAGCTTTGGTTCTTCTTGAAGAGTCTGTGAAAGGGGGAAAGTTTTCGGAACATGGGAAATTCTGTAGATTCGAACATTAGCCAGGGGTCCCGAAATCATAGGGGAATCCTCCAGATTCCTCTAGAGTCCTGTTTGATTCGTTCAATCCTTGAATTCACCTGAAAATTTTCAAATCGTCCCGTGTTTCTCGGAATCATCTAGAATGCTCCGATATCAGACGAATCTGAATAAGTCAGCATCAGGAGGATCTGTCTCATAGGGACGTTTTAAAAAGAAACCAACCGACTTTCGAATACTTCAAACTCCTTTCCTGATCTTTTCCTTTATCATTGATCTTCCCTTAATTAGCTTTCTTTCTCCCCCTCCTAGCTCCTACTGTTTGCTCCCCACTTTCCTGGCACCCCCGGGTACGGCTCTCGGCTTATCAACTGACCCCTCATAAAAAGAGTCCCCTAACTGCTTGACTCCATTCAAATCTCAACCTCTGCATGAGCACGACCTGGCACCGGCTCCCACACTTAACATTCACTTGTGGCTCCTTCTTGAGTCAATTGATACGAAGAGAGAAGAGGGGGAAGTCAAACAGTGTGAAACAATGTCTTCCAAATAATCAGATGTGTTGGCATGTTAATTAGTATATGCATAGATATGTGATATGGTGTCGTTCAAACATCGAGAGCGGGGAAAAATTAACTACTTTTGGGAAAGTGAGGGACTGGATGGATGCAACGGTAGACCTAAGATCAGGCCAAAGTTTTTTGAGCATTAGGACTTTGAGAACTTTCAAATCTTTCCCTATCAATCTTCGGCCATCCAAGAGAATTTTCGTTGGGTTCTGTCTGAAAGCTTCATAACTAATTCACTCGCTGTTTATACATGACATATTGATAGTCAGGAGTACTCGAAAAGTTCTCATACTTAACAAACAACGAGTGACAACTGTTTGAATATGTTTGAGCACCAAAAGAACTGTATGGTATTGTTTGAACCTCAAAGACTTAATGCTCTCTTGAACACCTTCAATAGGGATGAATCCAAAAAGTAATAAGTTTTAAAGTGAGTCTTCGAGCCAACTTGTCATGAGTTATACACAGTACTGGCTAAAAAGAAAGCACGTTTTTTTGTTTTGTTGATTTTCAGTGCAAAGCAGTGAACAATTTATCTCGGCTCCTGTAACATATTCCAAAAAGTGGTCAACTAAAAAGATTTGTCTCATTTTGTCCTGAACATGTTGTTTGTTGATCACTTTCTGATATCTTTGACAGAAATCGAGATTTTGGCGAAAGTGACAATGGTGGGATTTACGGTACCTATCCTCCTTGAACTCTCTTTCTTTCTTCTTTCCAAAACAAGCACATCCTTTTTTGTCTCCAATATAAGGGATTAAATATGTGTGAATGGTGCATCCCTATAGCCAGCCGGCTTGTCAAGTACAATCTAACTATAGGGCGGCGTTTGATGGCTAAAAGGAGAGGTCAATTACGGATTTGATTCCGATGGATTCGAGAGGTGAAGAGGGTTGTCTTCCTTCTTCAAAAAGGAAAGAGTCTCAAATTTGAAAATATTGTGGAATGGAACTTCGGTAGTAGGGAAACGACGGATTACGGTAGTTTCGTCGGAGGAAATGAGGAGGAATAAGAGGAAAAGAAAAAGGAGCATGGAAGACGTGTAAAAGTGGTGGCGGAGTCAATTGAGATTCAATTTGATTAGGAGTCAAATGGAGAAGAAAAGTGAAGAGAGGCAAATTTGTATTCTTGTCATGGATGGGACGGTGAAATGTAGGAAATGATGTATTGCGATTTTTCGAAACTGAAGATGCTTCAATGTTAATGTCAAGTTGCAGAAATGACAACTTTCAATGGTCAACTTTCAGCGATTGAAAAATGGTTCCCAACGATCTGATTTAACTGAAAATTTATAGGTGAATCAAACAATTCGAGAGCTTCAATTTCGTAGTTGACAATTTTTTTCGAGAATCGCATTCAAATCTGTTATGTCTCGCATAGCGGTTTTCAAAAAAAATACTAACTGCAAAAATGAAGGTCTAGAGCTGCTTCATACACCCACCAAAATCCAAAAAAATGAATGATTGGAAATATTTTTTCTGTCATCAAAGTTGACAATTTCTCACTGAAAATCACCTAAACTAAAACAATTTTGATGTGCCCATTAAAAAATTCCCGATAATTGATGGTTACACTAGAATCCTCCATACTGTTATTCTATACCAATGTAGCACGTAAACGTATACATTAGTTCAGCATATTCATGTTGTGCTCAATTGCCTCATCTAATTTCATGTTTTCACAACCACACTCTTAATCTTTTCGAAAACTAAATCAGATCTCGGGAAGAGCAATCTGTCACACGCTGGAGCATCCTTCGTGTGAAGGTAATCCTTAAAGTGTTCCCTTCTTCCGAAATAACAGATGGAACACGTCTTCGTCTCTTCGTCTTCCCCACTCTCTAGGAGCAACAGAGGGTACTCGCCCCCGAAACTAACAGTTTTCTCGCTTCGAAAAAGAACCAAAGGAACACCATCAATTAGATCGAGTCGAGTTCCGAGAGTGGGACAACCGGAAAACAAACTCCATGAGATGAATCAGGCCACGAAAGGTTCAGGGATGGGGGTCACAAAGTTTACTGAATGTTTTTTTTTGGAAGGTTCAGCATATTTGAATGAAGCTCCAGGACAAACCATCATGATGTCGAGAAGCTGGAATTTCGAAATTGTATGAAAAACTTGCAGTACTTAATAATATGAGAAGCATGTTATTTTTGATATGGAAGGTTCAATGTTCGATCCAAATTTCACTTTTTGGGTGATCTGAAAACGGTATTTTACCACGAGAAACAGTGTCTTTAGTGCTTTAGGCAGAGGCTCAGGTGTCGACGAATGAATAGTTATTTTCAGTCGGTGGTAATTTCTCAAGTTTATTGAATTTGAAAAGTCTATTTTTCTGGGTTTTTATCAAGTGCCAAGCGGCTGCTCACAAAAAAAGGCGAATATTCGAGATTTCCCCCATTGAAATTCGAACATTTGTAGTGACATCTGTTGTATCCGGGGGCATGGAATGTGAGAAGCACGATAAAAGGGAAGATCTTTCAAACAAAAGAAATGGAATCTGGAGGAGGAAAAGGAGTCAATTTCCGGGTGTCATCTGAATAACATGATGCTCTTTTCTTCTGATCTTTCGAAAAAGGGGGTTTTCTTCCATTTACTTCGTTCGAAAAAACATTGAAATATATTCATCAGCTCTTTCTGTATTCTGTCACTTTCAATTTCCCATTTCTCATCTCAAAAACTGAAAATGGATGTGCCTGCGTGAGCCCCCGATTAGCATATACGCTTCCCCTGGCGCAGAAAGGTGTCGTCGCCGGAGAGTGCCCCATCAAATTCTGAATACTTAAACAGGATACCTCTCTTTTCTTCTCAATGTCCATCAACAATAGTAATTAGGTGTGTGGTAACGGAGAAGTGGTTGAATATTTAATATTTACATTACTTTCAGAAAGAAAAGGGGGAAATGGAACTAGGGATCAGAAACACATGCAAAAGAAGAATAAATAAGAAAAGTACAGCAGAGCAATAAAATTTATGCCACAAGGAAGAAAGATGATAACAATACAAAAAAGAAACTGATTAGTGATATGATGAGCAAGAATTCGCTGAATGGTTGCGGTTGAGGATATGGTACACGATGAAGTTGCATCGTTCCGTCAGCTGCAATAGTGACAACTGCAGAATGGAATCCAGATGAGATTCCCGGAGTGTCTTTCGTAATTTCTTCACAAATTGGTGGGGTTGTTTTGGGGACGAATTCGATTCCTGTGATGAAAAGATCATGGGACTTCGGAGCGAAATACACACGACGAAGTTCATGGGTGTCAAATACGCCGACAGCTCCTGTCATCGTTCCCACAGCTGTGAAATTGCCGCAATCGGATACAGCCAGGGAAGAAATACAATGATTCTTAGCCATGAGTTTTGTTACGATAGGCCGTGCCACTTTTCTTTCGTTGTTGAACACCCATAAAGAAAGATAACAGGCTTCTTCTCCTTCTTTTTTCGAAATTGAATTATAGGCAGCAACGAAAACTGTGTTCCCGTTGGCATTCCCCAAAGGAGTGCAGCGAACAAATCGGACCTGCAATTATATGAAATTGTGATATTATAAACTCGCACTCTGTGGTCACACTTTTAAAGGCACATAGGTCAATTTACAGGTATTCTGAAAATTTTCTCACAAAAAAATCTGGATTCTCGAATCTTTTGAAAGTCAAAATATTTTCTCCGAAAGAGGGCGCATTTTCACTATATCCGCTCTTCGTAACAAGTGTATTTTTTGTTAGAGAAAATATCTCGATTTCTAGAGTTTTTACAGGCAGCGACATAGCACATTCAAAATTCAAATTTTCAGTCTGTATTCTAAAAAATTTCCGATTATAGACTCACTTTGTATCCTTTCGTAAGTTCAAGTGGGATCTGCAAATCGTACAGTCGTTCTCCAGTCTGCGCACTCCAAATGAATGCACCATCGGCTCCAACAGAACTGAAACAAGACAATAACAGAGTTCAAAAAAGGTTTTCTTACATTATAGACTTCGAATCACTAGAGAAATCAATATCGTCCACATCCTTTTTATGTGCTTGAATTTGGTGAATTGGTTGCGCGTTTCCTCCCTGGAAACTTCTTAGAATTACAAAAGGAAATCAAAAAATAGATTTACATCAGCTCGAAACACGATTTGAGCATCCCATATCCGAATGTGTCCATCAGCACCACCAGTTGCGAAAACTTTCCCGCGGGAACCTTTGTCGAATCTGACGCACTTCTGAAATAATTCTAGAGTTTTAAAATGAAGTTTCAGTTTTTTTTTTACCTGATAAGAGGAAGTTGCATGATGATCGGACCGTACTTGTCCAACTTTTTTTATGTCGAATGATAAACTATTGTTTTCAAGCTCATTCAGCTTGTATCCGCGAGTCATGTACAAAGCGCATATCTGAAGGCAGAAATTTATAGTTGAAACCAGAAATCTCTTCCCACATCGTCTTGTCCGGCAGCTATCACATATCTCGCTGAATTCTCATCTATCGCACAAGCAACATCCATATTCATTGTTGCCATCGCACCAGTATCGAACTGAAATTGTTTTTCTTCTTTAGAAATCGTCATATATCTTTTACCGTGTCTACACATTGTGACTGGAACCCAACATCTTTGTTTGCACTCCCAGTAGTGAAGAGATGCGTCTGAAACCTTTCTTTTTACTTTTGAGTGAACGTAAACTGGAATTCTTACTTGAATTTCGTTTTTAACACCCGTTTTAGCTGCACCTCCTCCGCCAGCAATCAGAATATGTCGAGAGCCGATTTTTTTCAAGCCATACGGAGGAATGCCGCTGTTTCCTATGAAAGGCGGTGTTGCTGCTCCGAAAATTTTCATCTGAAGAATGTTTATCTATTAAATGACAAAAAAAAATTGAAGAAACAGCGAGAGTTTATGTAAAAATTTAATAGGAAATCGAATGAATACACGTGTCCTGCAGCAAGCAAAGCTACCCGTAAATCTTACCAAGCGAAAAAGCTAGTCCACTCGGCCACGGCCGCCAGTAACCTATTGGGGGGAAATCAAATTTAAAACTTTGATTATGAGCCATTTTGTCTTATTCATCAATTTGTGGTCAAAAAAGAGAGATCATGTTTTTAAATAAGATAGACATTTATTTCATCAGGAAATATTTCGCGCAATAGAAACATGACAAATGCTATAACGCATTAACAGAGATCACTTAGGCAGCTTTGATATAAACATATTAAGTTGATTATCGAAAAGTACAGGACAAACAACCGTTAGGTGCGCTTTAAATCGACATCTAAAAATAGGAAAGTACATTTATTTATCTTCCTTCTTCTTTTCGGTCTGCTCATTTCCTTCTTTCGATTGTTGATCAACATTCTGGCTCCCACTACATCCCATTCCGAACTCCAGATCGTCCACCTCGAACATCTCGGCCGCCTCCGCTAAGCGGTGCATCATATGGTCGATTCTCGTGTCCAGAACCTCAGCCTTCTTGGGATCTTTCTTTGGCTCTTCCTCCACCTTGTTCGGTTGTGGCATCATCCTCGGCTTCTTGGCTGGAGATGGTCCCTGGATGGTCTGTGCTTCATCTGGCGTATCAAGAGCCTCCAGAATCAGAGTGTCCCATTCAATCCGGTCATCGTCCGTTTTTCTCATCCTCGCGTACTCCTCCGTCTTCTTGTACATAACATTCAACTTGGACACGACCCAGACACAGTCTGAACAGTGTTCCGTTTTATCGTTGAGTCCTTTTTTGTAGGATTTGTAGTCTGAAAACTCCGTCAACTTTGGAAAAGTAGGGAACAATTCTAAACTCACGCTGAATTCTGCCAATGAAGTCCTCGATCTTCATCAAATCCATATCATCGTAAGCCGAACTCATCGTTGAGACTAACCAAGAGAATATTCCGAGACGAATAGACTGACCAAAAAATCGAACGCCTTTAAACCGTCATTTGCGCGGGAGATTCAATCAATGCTCCTAGGATTCCTCATCTGCCCAGGTGTCGTTGTCTCCGTCTCTCTCGGTTGTCCATAATTAGTACTAGTCTCTTATCTAATCCCCAGACGCATAACAACATTTCGAGAGAGTCGCAGAGAAAAAAGCGCAAAAAAGGAGATGTTAAAGTGAGCATGTTGAGCTCTTTACGAGTTTTCGGTGGGGGAATGTCAGATAACGTTGGAATGAAGAACAATGATTTCAAGATATCCTCTGAAAAGCTGCAGGTTCAAGAGCTGCAAATGGAAGTCAAGACGAAAGAGCAACGGAAGACTCAAAGCACAGTTACCTAACCAGAAAGGCTAAACCTTACTCTGAGAGTTTTCTCTCAATTGGCTTATCCATAGTTTGGACCATAGAACAAAATCTGGTTTTTCAAATTTTCTAGGTGGTTATTTGTACACACTTCGAAAAGTTACCGTCATTTCTCGGATAGACAGAAACCCTTCTCGCTTGTTTTATCAAATTTATCTCGGTTCCTGTAGCAGTTATAAAAGAGGAGTCAACTGACAAAATGTAGAAAACTATTTGACAATTATTTTATTAGTCAACTACATTTTGTTCACTGTTACAGGACCCGAGATACATTTGATCAAAGTGACGGTGAGATGGTGCATGCCTATTAGAAGAAATACGGTTTTTTAACGATAGTGAGCGCGGTTCGAATGGCGGTTAGGGAGAATATTTCCCAAACCTTCCCAATCTTTCCAAATCACTGATGACATCAAAAGTTGATGTTCTACTTCTCAATCCCATCTGCCAGTACATCTGTCATTCCATGTCGGCGAATGCGAAAGCAGTTCGAAGGTCAATTTCTTGCGCGCAAAGACACACTCCCAACTGATTTATGGAAATTTCGAAAGGACAGTGTTGCCATGAGAGGACTCCTCATTTTCTAACCCTCCGGAGTGGGAATGCTGCTGAATTTTCATTGGTTTGTGTTCCAATATAATACCTCAAACATCATCTTTGAACTTATAACTTTTAAAAGTCACAGATGTCCCTTTCGGCTGAAAACCGACAGACTGAAGGTTGAAATGCCAAAATTTATGATATTGTGAGATCTTATGTTTTGACTAGAAACTGTCCAATGATAGCTTACTGCACAGTCCTGTATTCAATATGAACGTTTTTTTATTGGATTTTTGAGAACACTCATTGAAACCTCTTCTATGTTTCAAAGGAAATGATAGAAGACTCTTTTCATGTTTTATGATGTTTCAGTCTTTCATGAAATGTTTCCTTTTTCCCACCCAAAAACTCGAGTGGCCTAAGAAAGTATCATAATTAAAGCACCTCAAACTTCACACATCGTCAACTTGCCCCACCCCAATTTGTCAAAGATCTCCTACCAGAGGTTGTGTATACCGTGCTCAACACACCGATGTTGTCTGTCGCCAATCACTTAAACCACGGAAACAAATCTCGGGAGAAAACTAGCCGTTTTCGTCGTTTTCCCGTGTTTGCCAAGACGGTTGGCTCTTTCTCAATCCGTTTGACACAATATCTCTTTTCTTTAAGTCTAGCTCTCGTTTTCGCGCATTTTCGAACCTCCTCCCACACTTCAAATATCACTTCGAAATTTTGTCAAAGTTATTTTAATGAGTGTTTTCAGCATGAAACGGATTCATCATGACAATGCGATCGAAAGTTTTCAGTGACCGTATTCTTCATGATGCTTCGTTTGTCAAATGGTGTCAAAAGGTAGACTACCAGAATTCGTTTGAAAAAACACATCCGTCTATTTGACTCAACTTATCTCGGCTCCTGGGGCATGTATCAAAAAGTGATCAACTAATATAATGTTTCTCTGTTTATCACTAACATTTTGTTAGTTGATTGATTTTTGATATCAAATACAGGAACCAATATATTTTAAGTCGAAGTAACGAGAAGATGGTCTATCAGAGGAAACATTCAGAATGAGATTCCTCAGCTTGTTGAGTTCTTTTTTTTTCCACAATTTGGGTCAAGGTGAAATTAACTCTGATTTTGAATGAAAACTGCTTAGGTGTTTCGAGTTATGACCCCGCAAAGTGGAAAACCGGAAAATATTAGAGGAATACTTTTCGGAAGAAGACATTTTAAATGGGTATCAGGAATGTTCGGAGTTCCGAATTCCGTTTTGAAAATAAAGTTTCCATACATCTTTAACGGGTATGCTTAGCAATTGGAGCAACTTTGTGAGGTTATAATTCCCTAAATTGTATCGTTTGCTTAGAATTCGAGTTCGTGAGATTGAATCACTAACTAGATAAGTAGAACCCAGCCAACCGAAAAACCTCTCAGAACTCAAATTTAGAAAACCCTTGTTTTTTTCAGGAAGAATCGCGAAACGCCGATTCGATAACCCTCTACAATTCCATTCTCGAATTCGAGTCCAAATTCAAAACAGGCTCTCCATCGCTCTCACTTCTGAAACTAGCTCGCCATATCCATCGGAAGTATGTCAGTTTGAATACAGGAACATGCCACGTCATCTCGGATTCCACACGGACGGAAATGTCCAAAAGAGTACATGAGGTATGTTCTGTGTTCTCTTTCAAGCGACAAGAAGAGATAAAACCTTTTCTTCTTCTTCTTCCCCTCGGTATCTTGTCAAGTGTTCTGAGCACACAGACACTTACATTCTTTCGTTGGGATCCAACAGGTTCACACGTCATTAGGCCTAGAAAGTGTTGGTCAACAGAGGACAAAAGCTCCCTGTGAATCCCTTTTTCTTATCTCTTTTCGGCTCTCATGACTAGAAGGTGGAAAGAATTGATGCCGCGTTATGAACAGAATTCTGGAGATGTAAGTTTTCTTACTAAGAACAGAAAGCTTTGGTTGCTGTATCATTTTTTATTTTTCCTACAGGTCCTCGATGGCAAACCTCCTTACATCGAGCTATTCGACCCGTTGAAACAACCTCTTTTCCAACACTTACGCTCCATGCACACTGAATATTCCACAACCACTGCTGATGTAAACGCTACGGTGAGAAATTCGAATAATTATATCCAATTCTTTTTTTTTTCAGTGGGAGGACACTTCATCCACAGGGTCTTCCAACAAAGGAGCTACAATATGGCAAGTAACTTTGATCCAGTTTTTCTCGGTTCCTGTAGAAGATATAAAAAAGTAGTCAACTAACAAAATGTTCATGACAATATGAGGTGTGTTTTGTTAGTTGACTTCTTTTGGATGTGTGCCACAGAAACCTAGTTTTAACCACTTTTCCAAGTCTTCAAAATTGTCTTTTTTCGGCTGTAAATGGTGGAATGTGCACGATACACTGTCACTATCAAAACTTTGAATATGCTCAGCAATGACAATAGTGACTATATAGATTTCCAGGTTCAACGATGACGCCATCGACAGATCCTCCCGACACGAAATCACCCAGAATACAGTAACCCATGAATCAGAAGACGATCGGTTTGCATTCTTCAATGCAGTTTGTACGAGATTGAATTCCCTACAGTAAGCTTTTCACAACTTCAGATTTCAAATCAAATTTCGATTCAGAGAGACCAAGAATTCGTCAGAAACCGAAGAAGAGAAGAAAAAAGAAAAGCCCTCCAACCCATATGGATCCGACGGATTTGCCCCGCCCCCACAGAGCTCACAGAGTCATACAATGAAGAATCTTCCGAAACGATTCGAGTCACTTTATAAGTAAGATCTGGCTCTGAAAATTTGCTACTCTCTATCAACCGAATTTCCAGAAAGAAACGACAACAAATCGGCACCTCAGATTCCAGTGGATTCGGAAGCAATGCTAGTGATTTTTGGAGTTTCGAACGTAAAGACTCTCTATTAGTCTTCTTTTCCATGATTTCAAAATTCAGGTTATGGAAAGTCAAACCATGGGACAATGGAGAGACCGAATCGATTGTTTCCAGGAACTAATAACGGGTTTTCGACGCTTCAGCCGTTCGTTTTCTCTTGAATACAGAAAAAAGACCTGATTTCAGAAAGAAAAGAAATACGGAAGCTCAAAAGTTGACAGTGGAGTTGAGATATGAGAATGATGTTCCGATGGTTGCCAAGATTTCGGCGAATCAGTCCGTCACTCTCCGATATTTCCGTCATTTGTTTGGTCTTCACTACTCTGACAATTGCAGGTAACCATAATTTTGCATTTTGAGTTTTTTTTGGGGACTGATTTCGATATTGGGTTTTTTTGAATTTTGCGGATCCAATTCCGTCATAAAATCCGTTTCAGGATTTTGTCCGAAACTGAATGTATTTGGTTTCAAACAACCTCCGGAATCCCAATTTGTCTTTTTACTGTTTACCCGATTAGATAATTTTATCCTGCCTTTCGAATTCTGTCAAGAAAAAGCACATTCTATCCCCACTTTTTCTTCTAGATTCTTCTTCAAATCAATGTGCGAAGACGGATCGGCTCAATACCAATGGACGTTGCTCTTCCAAGACGATGACCTTCTTCCCGTATTCCAGAATAGAATCACAGCTATTTGTCGAATGTGTCCTCCGCCGGCAGAAGAGCATCATTTGATTTAATTTATCCCTTACAACCAGAAGAGAGTATCAGTTTTGCGATTGAAATGTACGGTTATTTATTTTATTTCACAAGTTAAAAAAATTCAAACTGAAAATTAATGAAAAATTTGGCAATTCAAAGGTTAGCAACATCTGAATTATCGGTTCTGAGGTTAATACATGATTTCCGTAATCTTGGGATTCACATTTTTCAGGTCTTTAGGAAGACTTGAATCAATTGTAGAGTGTCGGACATCTACACATGTAATCTTATCGGAGATTGAGAACTTTTCGAAAAACGACTCCCAATGGAGGTCTGATCCGCGGGCAGTGAAGGAAGATAGATTCGGGAGCCATGACTGAAAGAAACAAAGATTCCGAGGGATGTTTAAATGTATCACCTCAAACTGCACATCACTTTTCGTCTCATTCATGGTCAACTCTACCAGTTGCTCCATTCCTTTGAATAGTTGAACCCAACTGTGATCCGAAATCCAAGAAGAATTGAAGCTGAGATCCAACTTCACGAGATTCCGCATTTCTAAAACAACTCATTGCTCTTGAAACTTCCCTCCCGTACCCACCAGTGATAGCCAATGGAACCTTTGACAGTGATGAGGAATTTGAAGAGATCCGGATTCCAGCTAGGTTAAGGGATTTCAAACTCGGGCAGCTTTTTAATATCTTTACAACTTGAGTATCTTCTCTAAACGTGATTCCAATCAATTCCAAAACTTCCAATCGCGATTTTTGTTTCTGAAAGAAATAGGGAATTCAAGGCTCCTGGTATTATAAAACAACCTCGAAAACCCCGGAGAATCCAGATTTCGACGAAGCATTCGAAATTCTGAGATGGATACAGTCTTCTAGGAGACTTTGCAAATTCGATTCATCTTTGGGGGACAACTCTGAAAATCAAATAATTGGAAAGTTCAGTTTCAAACTATTCTAACCGCAAAAGCTGAGATCTACATGTGAGTTCACTGGTCTTTCACACTTGTTCAAGGTCTCCGTGACTTCCGAAATTTGCAGTGAATTCAGGAAAAGTTCGGAGAGATCAAGTTTCTTCTGGGCTGAGAGCATCTTGAGTTGATGTGTCACTTCGGCAATCGGATCTGAAAATGTGTTTGATCCAAATTGCGAGGTTGTGAGACTACACGCGACATAACTGACTTGATTGCGATTTTTGAAGAAAGTGGTAAACTACAAAAATGAAGATCTAAAGTATCTCAATACACTCTTTATTCTTCAGAATAATCGGATGGTTAGGAACCACTTTTCAACCGCTGAAAGTAGACCGTTTTTCAATGAAAATCATCAAAGCTGATATACTTTAAAACGGTACTGTTTTTATTTGTCCAAAACTTGACAACGGACCGACAGATGACTCGGGTTCAAAAGCACACAATCAGTTAATTTGAATATCAAACGAAAGCTCTAGACGAGCTTAGTCCAGTCACAGTTCAGTAACGAGAAATGGTGAAAGTTTGTGTTCCATAATTCTTAGCTTTGCTTTAACTTTTTCAAACTCTACAAACGTCTTTTGTGGAACATAGCTATACCATCCAGTCATGCAACCATGAGCATTTTTGCAGGTCGGATACAGCGTGTCGAGATTTATCATTTCATACTCTTGAAGACAAGCCATCTTCCGACTCATTTGCAAGTATGGTTCTTCAGAATGTGAACCTATTTGTTCACTTCATTCCACTGCATGTACCCGTGTTTCCTCCTCTAGTACAATTCATCCGGATGACATTCAACTATCAGAAGAAAATAAAGAAGAAGCGAAAGTGCATAGAATCGCTGACAGCATTACAAAAAGTGTCTGTATTGTCTGTCTCTTCTGCACCGCCTCCTCCATGAACTACTATTAGTAACCGGACGGAAAGGAGGCAGGTGGTATAAAAGACGACAGTTGAGTTGAATTATCATCATCAACAATGGCTTCTTACTCCTCACTTCTTATTCTTTCCGTTTGCACCGTTGGCGCACTCGCTGTCATGGGTAAGTTTTTGGGGGTTTTCAGAAAAAAAATTGAATAACTGAATCAGGAAATCCTGAACCCTTTTTCAGAGCACAACTCGTACTACCCAGGAGGCCACTCCACCAGCTACTACCAACCCTATCAAACTCACACCTACGGATCCAAATACTACAACACGGAATCTTACGGAAAGTACGATGAGCACGGAAACAACGGAAAAGACTCTCACTACGAGCCCAACTACTACAATCCTGTCGCCTCCTACTATCACTCGTACATGCCAAAATATCACGGAGGACACAACGACTACTACACCAAATACAACCAATACACTCCATACTACGGAGGAGCTCATCAGCAGAACTATTATGAGCAGCCAAAGCATGATGGTTAGTCTAGGATTTCATTCTTGACACTATTATTTGCTTGATTTTCAGACTACCACGGCGGAGATCACCACTTCGACATGCACAAGTAAACAACAAGCTGCGGATCTGAATTGCTCCATTATCTCGATTTGATATTCTGTTTCTTTTTTTTCGCATTCTCTAACATTTTCCCCAGAATAAACATTCACTTTCTGGCATCTCGTTAGTACGTCAGTCCTCACCCTCGCTCATCAATTTTCAGTACATAAAAAGACACATTTGCGTGTTGTCTCAGTAGCTATAATTAGTGCCTCTTCTTACGAATGCTTTCGCTCCGTGGAAAAAATATTCTAGGATCAAAGATGAAACATTCTGTAGCAACGATATAATACTCCATCAATCAGGTCAAACACAAGTGCTAGACAAAAATTGATTCTGCTCGAACTCCGAATTGTCTTGTTAATCCAATCTCTTTAAAATTGTGTTGAGAATATAAAATAGACGTAGTTTCCGCCACGAATTTCAGGAAAGAAAAGGATAAATCGAACATGCAAAGAGCCGTTATTTGTCGGTTGATAATTCGAATTCAAATTCAGTTGTTCAGTTACTTAGTTGGGGGGTATCGAATTATAGATCTCAACAGGACTTGTTTCCTATGGCAGGATCACGTGGAACTTATGGGGATTTGTTGAAACCATCACTGACAATTTATCAGTGACAGATCATCTTACTTTGCAGCCGAGTAACATGTATGTCATCGACACACAATGATTTTTTCCAATCCCGCTAAAAAAGATTCAAAACGCCTAGTGAAAAAAAATCACAGTGTGTCAGCTCATTTCGATTTCTTTGCAAGTATCGAATACAGTGCCAACGAATGTAATAGGATAGCCTTGCTTGAACCAAGTTGTTTCAACAACAGCATAGTATTTGGATCCTTTCAGAAATCCTTTTTTCGACTAGAAGAAGGAATTCGACTTGATTTTGGAAGACCTTAAAAGCAACGTCATTCTCCCCATATGCTGGAGTCCGGTCCCGCTAATTTTCTCCACTAATTAGTGTTTCCCGACGTCACTTCTAGAATCCTTTTCTTCTGCACACCATACATCTTCACCGTGATCCAGCATTACATAGATCATAGAAGATGAATAACAAGAGTGTTAATTGAGATTGGGATGAAAATTTTGAGTTTTCGGTTTACGAGTTTTCAAAACATTGGACAAAAACATGATTGCATCAGCCTACACTAATTAGAAGAAAACTAATTATTTCAGATTTTTGAGATGATGCTTCAGTATCAGAATTAAGAGCTTCTAAGGTCTAAGAATAGTCTCGATTAGCACTTTCTAATTTCCCAATTTCCCTTTCTCCACACCTTCCGGGACTTCCATTCCATCAATAAACCGCCCCGTACCATTATGTAATTTAGTGTATGTCAGAGAGAGAGAGAAAGAGAATGAAGAGTAGTTGTGTCTTCCGCCACGACGACTAGTATCCAGAAAGAAAGCAGATGGCATCCAAGAAAAAAACGAAAAGGGGCGGAGCATTCTTGTTTTTCTAGATGTTCGAGTAGAGTATAAAAGCGATGGCGGAGGTGGAGAAAATCACGCATTCAATTCCAAAAAATGTACTTCCGTTTATCACTTTTGTCTCTTGTTGCGTTCGCATCGATGACCCTGGCTATGTTCGGTAAGTGAAATGTCACCTAGAATATGGAGGTTCACACTTCTAAGATGTGAGAAGCATCATTTCTCAGCTCTTTGTGGCAATCGATAGGTCTCATCTGGTCGTTGACAAATTTTGTGTCGCATTTTTTGAAAGATAAATTGTCTTTCGTAAATCTATCCGGTAATCTATCGGTTCAAAACTTCGGAAATTTGTCTTCTTTTTCCAAAGAAATCCGCCTCCTAGATTCTTAAGTCTCGTATTGTCAGTTTGAATTATAGAATAAATAACTTACTGAAAACAAAATATATGAAATCAAATTTCTGTCTGGGAGAGAGAATGAGCTACAAATAACGAGCCATCCTTGGGATCTCTGATAAATCAAATTGACTCAAAACTATGAAAAACATCACAGATCACGGACCAAAATACGGATCCCATCCATTCAAGCCCGTCTACCTGAACCCCTATGGATCCAAATACGAGTCGTATGGTAAACACGATGATCACAAAGGTGAGCTGAATAATAGGTCATGAATCTAAGACTGTTCTCAGAACCTCACTACCAACCATCCTACTACCACGACTCCTACCAACCAAAGTACAACGAGGGACACGATCAAAAGTACGGAAACGACTATTATTCCTCGTACCAGCCATCTCATCAACCATACTACGGTAGCTCCTACTACAACGAGCAGCCAAAGTATAACGGTGAGCCTTTATTCTTACAGTTTTGAGACGAAAATTGATGTACATTTCAGACTACCACAACACTCAAAACTACTACGACAAGTACTGATTGGTGTATTTCTTTTGTTTTGTGATTCGTGAAACAATGAATGAAACCTACTCTTTGAAATCTCTTGATACACTTCGTGAGCTTGCGGAGCTCCAAGTTCGAACACAAGAGCAACCTCTCTCTGGTTGGGTTGATCCGCTACTTGCGACAAAGTGAGCTCATCGACGCCGCACCTGTCTTCATCCTCCTTATTCCAAACGGTTTTTATCCTGTACTGACAAGTCGAAGAGATATTGGATGCAACCGTTTTCTTGACTTCGGAAATAGACAGGAATCTGGAAAATTACGTATTATAGAGATTTTAATATCAAAAAATACCTGTTCATGGACAACTTGAAAGGTCGAATCTCTTCAGAAACAGCTCCAGGTGGAAGTTGAAAGCAGCATTTGACTATCATGTCAGAACAAGGTGAATCTATTGAGGTCCGTGGAGATTTAGTGAGTGGTTTAGATGGAAGTGGAGACGGAGTTTTCGATGGGATGTTTCTTCGAGGGCTGAAAGAAGATTATAGGGATTGTTGACTGCTTCTTGAAATTGCAATAGATCCAATTAGCGATAACGCTTGTGCCTTCTCATAGTAAAAAGTCAAGCTCACATTCCCATAGATTTCCTCCTCCCAGCAAAAATCACATCATCATCTCCCCCGAAAACTGAAGGTGCCGATCGAATTGTTGTCGCTGGTGACATTGACCGTCTGGGTGACATGGAATTTCTGGGATTCGATGTTAGCGAAGAAGACGATCTCTGACGATCAAATCGTTTCGGTTGACAAAAAGCTTCCACCGACGGTTGTATCGAACGTTTTTTGGCTGGACGATAAGAAGGCGGAGGTCGTGGGGAAGACCTGATAAGAGATAACATACATAGTTTCTGACAGAAGTTAACATTTACCGAAAATTTTCATCGCTCCTTCTTTGGATCCTTTTCGAAGAGTTCGCGAAATTTTCAAAGTCGTTTCGCCGTTTTCTCGATGCAGCTTTACCCAAAATAATGCTATCCTCAGCATCGTCTGGCGGAGAATCATCAGAAAGTTCCTAGAAATCTTATTTGACAATTTAACTACAGCAGAAATTATAACGGTTACTGTATCAGATATCAAGAAATAAAATGTTGTCACAAACATTCAGTTAGTTGATTATTTTTGACATTTATAACAGGAACCGGATAGAATTAGTCGAATCGAAGGAAAATACTGAGATTCTACCTACCTCGACTGGTACGTTTACTCTCCGATTAGTGATAACTGGTATGTCGAGTTGAGGGACACAATTCGCAGTCAGATTTTTCAGATGTTCAGCAAATCTCATCATTTTTTCGTCAGCCCCATTGTCTTCGATATGCTTTCTGTGACACTGAACGGTGAAAAGTATACGCTTAGAATAAATCTCACCTCAGATGCTGGTAAGCTGTCCAGTTAGCACCGTCCTTCAAATCAACTCTCGCCTTGTTGTCTATCAACAGCCTGGCCATATCAATGAAACCATTAGTACATGCGTCCATCAGAGGAGTAAGCTTCGAATGGTTCAAATCATCAGACGAACTTTGAGACTCCCCGGAGAGAATGGTTTCTGAACTTCTGACATTCACATCTGCTCCGTATCTGATGAGAATCCGGGCATTCTCCAACTCATTATTAACGACTGCTTCGAAAAGCGGAGTCCAGCCACCGTTATCTTTAGCATCCACTTCGCATCCCTACAATACTATTTCCATGGGATATTGGCGCCAACAAACGAATACCCACCACTCTGCACAGCATCTCAACCTTCTCCTCGTTGTTCGATTCCTGTGCTGCCTGATGAAGAATCGTCTCTCCTTTGTCGTTCTTCTTCATCTTTTGATAATCCGTTAGGTTCTCCAACTTCAAAAACTCATTTTCTTCTGAAAACCGAAATTGCATGCGATTATGTATCCGTCGTAATACCTTTAACTTTCGCTAGAATCTCCTCATCTGAAAATGTCTTATACAGAAAGTCGGTTTCATCGTCGTCGTTATTCTGCAACTCCTCTGGAATAGCCTCTGCAGCTGCTCTCCACGTCTTCTCCTCTTCGTTTCTCCCATTATCACTTGAATAGTTTGCCCAGATTTCGTAAAGTTCCTAGAACACAACAATTCGGTACGGCTTACAAATTTCAAGCTACTCACTCGTTTTGCATTCTTGAATTTGGATACATTGTTTTCGAGATCCTCAAAACTCCGTTTCAAATTCTCTTGCCTCAATTTGCACATGCAGTTGAAAATGGAAATCCGAGCGTCCAAAATCTGAAAAAGTAGAGGAATAGAAATCAGGAAAAATGGAAAACTGGATGTGCCTTTTCCTCTGTTTCCCCAGTTTTTTCAAGAAGGGCGAGCCGTTTTTCGAACAGTGTTTGCGACATCGAGTAATCATCGAAATCTCCGCAGATCAGAGCCATTCCAAGATAGGCTCGAAGCGCATCCGAATCGTTCCGTTTGTACTCTAACATCTTCTCATAATTCTCTAAAATGTTATCCTTGGCGAATTGATGATAGTCCTTCTTCTCTTTGTCAATCAGAGTACGGAAGTATTTGTCGTACAGATCACCGATTGCTTCGTGAAGCTCACACATTGAAATTTTGGCAGGTAGATTCGGCTTCTTCATCAGCTTCTTGTATTTGAGAAGACGGAATACTGAAACGCTTGATGTTTTTATTGAACTGATTACTGGCGTGCTTACTGATACACAACCGTCTTATTACGTCTTCCAAACCGACTCGATCAAGATCTTTTTTGTGGAAAAGGAAGACTTGGGCTAGAGCTTTGTATCCTTTCCCCAATCGATTCGCAAGCACATATTGCTGAAAACAAAAGTATTCACAAGTCTTAAATATTGAAACTCACATGAGACAGTTCACAAAGCGTTTGAGCTTTTAACTCTTCCGGGGCCTCATCATCCATCACTTCTGCAACGTCAACTCGTTTATTGACTGGAACAATACTGCACTTCGTTCGTAGAAGTTCGAATCGAATTGATTTGTCCTTAGGCCTAAAAGTAAGCAAGTTTTCGAGAAAAAAAAGAAGTTAAAAATTACTTCAACAAACTTTCCGCCTTCTCCAGTAGTTTTAACGCTTTGGAGTTATTTTCTAGCAAGTTGTGTAGCTGAGCTTCAAGAATATACTGAAATGAACTTTGCTCAAATGGCTTCAAGAACTGTGTCTCACCAATTGAGCCGTTCGAAGATGCGGCGACCCTCCAGGATCTGAATCTTTGAAAAACCTTTTGTACGATTCCACGAGCTCCCTTGATTTCTGCACTAAGCCAATAGCTCGTTCAATATCTCCTTGTCCAGCTGCTCCGTTGACGTATAATTGTTGAAGACACCATGCTTCTACGTGGTACGATAGTTGCTCCTGAGAACGACTTCCGCATTTTAGTGAGAGCTTTCGAAACGCCACTACATACTGCAGGGACTTCTCTCGGTCCCCGAGAGTCGCGTAGATTTCACTAAGGGATCGCCTGCATAGGGTCCCTTCGAATAGAACTTTGTGTTCCCTCGAAAGATTGTCTCCTGGAAAAAAAAACTTTTCAAAAGAGCCATCCTAAAACATGAAACATGAGAGTCTTCTTCGTCACGAATAAACCTCGAGAACTGTTCTGAAAACTCGATAAAAATGGGAAAAAGAATAGGAAAGCTGGGTTCGCAGAAAACTATGCCTCGACCATTCCTACCCATACTTTTTATAATTCTTTCAAAAGAACTTATAAGTCTCCAAGTGAGGAATACTGTCTGGACCAATCATAATTAGCCTATTTTCAGCAGTCCTGCGATGGACAAACTCCAGAGATGCACAGTTTCCTCTATCTCCGTCCGACAAACCTGGCCATGGGCGGTGGAAATTTGACAGCGAAAACACGGGATGAATGCAAAACAATTTGTGAGAAGAACATCAATTGCGCTTTTGCTTATTATCTAATGTCCAACTGCTATCAAGCGGGCTATTTCAAGACCTCTTTGGCTAGATGGTCTCCAGGGGAGACGTTCATTAAGGTAAGTCTCATGAAATTCCTCTCAAAACCTGGTCCCGGTGAAAGGTGAAAATAATGCAGATTCGGAAATTCTGAAACAAAAATCAACAAAATAATCAAAGGACTTTTGTTGTGACTTTGAAATATGCGCCTGAGAGGTCTTCCGTCGATTTCACCTTGAACAAGATTAAAATCTTCTAGCCAGATCGAAGAAATCTTCAAAAGTTAGAAATTCAACTTTCAGATATACCGCGAGCAGAGCAGTTGCAACATGTCTTTCCCTAAACTGATGAGCAATTCTGTGAAGTTTCCATTGAAGTCCAGAACCGAAGCATCTTATTCTTACGCTTTATCGGATGCCACGGTCACTTTCAACTACAACGCTCAAATGGCCAGGTTTGGGAAGCGGAAGAGGAGATAATTTCAAGTCTGATGTGAATGAAACAGTTATTTTTCAATACCTTCCAACAACAACGCAATCGCCTCATCGTTTTGTCCAGCATAGTGTAAAGCCCGTCCAGCCTCGTTCAGTTTATCGATGGCTTCACTGAATTTTTTGCTCTTCAAGAGTTTCCTGGCTGAAATGTCAGTTTTTTTCTTGAAGAGTTTGCTTCTCAGAAAAATTACCTTCTTTCTCCTTTTTTGACATTTTTATTAGCTCTGAAACAAAAACAACTAAGATGGTATTTTGTTGAATTGGTTAATGTAACGAAATATGTCAACTGAATCCACGCACACGACAACCACAACACACATAGAACGCACTTGTTTGAATTTTCAGGAAGAAGTTCATTTTTATAGTTGGATATAAATTCAATAAACATACATTCTCAAACGGAAAAATTCTACTGGAAAGAAAAGGACAAAGAATCACAGGAAACAATTCTGATGGCTAGAAAGGAAAGGAATTTCGTGAGAGAAAGAGAAAGCAATCGAAACAGAATAAGTTAAGAAGAAAAAACTGGAACCGAAAATACAGAAAAACTTGTTTTAATCGGTAGAGCATCTATTGATTGAGAAGATCCCAAGCGTCATCATCCCATCCCTTCTCCTTCTCTTGTTTCTTCGGTGGATCAGCGGCCACTGGTGTAGCTCGAGGCGCCGTTGTCTTTGGTTTATTGAAGGAAGATTCGAATTGAGTGATAGTCGATGAAGAAGTATCGTCATCTACGACATCATTGATAACTAAAAACCATGATCTTTTCGATGTTTTTAATTAAATGTAAATCTTACCGCGTTCTTTCTTCGGTGCTGGTTTCGGACTTCTCTCTTTCTTTTTCCTAGTTTCCGATGGCTCTTTCACTTCTTCACTGCTCAAATGGTTAGCTCCTTCTGTTGTTCCACGTGGCAAAGTCGATTGTTTCAGCCAATCATTAAACTCGTTTTGAGACGATGAACCAGACATTCCACCACCGCCACTTCCGAAGTCTTCATAACCTCTGTATAGAAACCATTATTTCAGCTCAAGATGTTTACAACTTACGTTTTAGAAAGTATACCAGAAAACGCGTTAAGAGATGGTGACTTCACGAACTGGGAGAGACCATCCCATGACTTCGTCCCAACTTCGGACGCTTTGCTCGCAACGCCGCCAAATAGTGAGTTGTTTTGGGACTGAAAAACATATCATCTATCGGAAGAATGAAAAATTAAAACTAACCACATTTTCGCTTAACTGGGAAGCTTTTTGTTGAGCCTGCATTCCGACGTCTTTGGCCATAGCAGCAGCCTGGGAAGCTCCTTTTGATAGCATGGACCAACCCATTGAAAGTCCAGACATTG
Source organism: Caenorhabditis sp. 40 LS-2015 (assembly GCA_900536305.3). Taxonomy (NCBI): domain Eukaryota; kingdom Metazoa; phylum Nematoda; class Chromadorea; order Rhabditida; family Rhabditidae; genus Caenorhabditis; species Caenorhabditis tribulationis. Next base: position 36,383 of record LR543674.1, on the reverse strand, counting down.
CTCCGGCTAGAAGATCGTCTCCACTGTTATTGGATTGGTTCGGAACATATCCAGTATTTCCGAATCCTTGATATTTGCTTCCTCTGAAATTTATTTGAAGTACGAATCGATTACCAAACTAAAAACTCACGAATCTTGTGTGGAGTATGATCCATCTCCTGTGGATTGCGAATAACTCGAGTTTCCACCGTAGTAGGATCCAAGGGAAGAATTTCCAGAAGACTTGTTCGTGGAAGAATTGGAGCGAGCACCCATTCCACCAAGCGTCGGAGGCACATAGTTGGCGGCTGGGGATGTCGATTGAGACCATTCACGGCCTTCAGCTTCACAGGCGACCTGAAATGTGAAACGTTTTTAAATTGGTAACGAAAAACGGAAAATTAGTATTTCGAAAACGTACCTTATCTCTGAACAAAGCTGCTGCTCTTGAGTTGTATTTCTCTTGAATCGTCCACTTCTCCTTATAATCCGGTTGCGACTGGAGAAACTCAGCAAACTTCCGATTGCCTCCGGCCTTCATTTTCGCCAACTCGATGTCTTTCCACTTATCCATAGTCACAGAGCGTACGAAACTGAAAAATAGATTTTCAAACTGTGCCAAAAAAAAAACAGCAAAAACCTCAAGTGAACGCCTAAACTACGATGAACCCCGGAGCATTCGAGACAAATCCAGATTCCATATGATACGGATACCCATTGAGGATTGTTGGCTTCACACTCGAAGCAGAACTGAAAATCGTGAAATTAGATTCAATATTTTTGAAGAAAAGCTTACATTATTGTCATCTAGAGGCCGCAGCTCTTTCAGAACTCGCCTTGTTCTTGGACTAGCCATCTGAAACTTAAATTGAATTTTATAATTTCAACATTTCAGAATATTTGAATCGATTGCAACATGAACGAGGAAAACAAAGCAAAAATAAGAGGACAGGAGACTCCCGTCAGGAGTATTAAAAGTGTTTGTGAAAATTTATGAAATGAAAAAAACAGAATTGATGTTACATGCATGCAGTATAAATCGAGAACAAATACAAACATCCGAAATGGAGACACTACTCGTCATGTCCCATAAAAGTGCTTCTATTATTGATCGACTTCCGTTGAGCGAGATAGCCTGAAAACGGAATAGTACACGTGGCAAAAATCGAAAGCAGTGGACTAGGAAAAGCAGAGGGAAGGCGCGAAAAGCGAGGGTAGAGGGAAAGAAAAGAGGCGCGAGAGAGGGTGCTAGAGTGTTAGAGGGAATGAATGACATACCGGGCTGGGAGGAAATTCGACGCATATCTTGAACTTGCTGGCGATTCATCCCGACAGCACTTCGGCGATGTTGTGAGGAAGGTTGGGGCTCAGCAACACGGGATTTTTGATGTGACTGATGGAGTATCACTGATGATAAGACACCGTTCCCCAATGGTAGAGATGTTTCTCTTTTGGAACTGAAAACCTTTTTAAGAGCATTGACACATTTGATACACCTTTACATATCGTGCGTCCCAAAAGAGTTTGATTTATTCTGTCTCCAATTATCTAATGAAATACTTGTCTTGTCTAGTGCTGTCTGATTTACTGCCGCATGATTTGTCGTAATACTCGTGCCATTCAGATTTCGGGTAGGGGTGAACATCTGAAAACGATGAAGTTTTATTGCTAATAGAGGCTAAACTCACATTATTGAATGCTGTACTGAAAGCCGAGCTATTGGAAATATTCGCTTGTGCTGATTGGCCACTGCTCTGAAATACAGAAATGATTGATAGACTGTTCTTGGATATCGCTTACTATTGTGTTGAACATCAGATCATCGTTGAATGTTTCCGTTCCAGCTGCCCTAGTTTGACCGTTTTCAAAAAAGGCTTGCAAATTGGAAGAATTGTTGGAAAGCGCAGGAGAATGGACAAGAGGGGAGACCATGTTGAACGTGGAGTTTGGAGATGAGTCAATTATAGAAGCCGCTATCGCAGGTTCTTGCGATTCAGGTGGAAGGAATGTATACTGATTCGGTGTTCTCATATGTATCGGTTGAATAGGAGCACTGGACAGAGACCTACAAACGTGGTCAATACAGATGAAATCAAAGCGAGAGCTTACTTTAATTTCACTCGGAGCTCTTCCATTTCTCTCTGAGCATTCGATTTCTCCTCCTCACTCGCTTTGAGTCTTCTTTCAGCATTTTGTATCCAGACTGTTGCTTCGGCTAATTTTTTCTTCTGTGATTCGAATTCTTGACCCTTTTTTCGAAAGTATGCCTCCATCTGTCGTTTCTTCTCTTTCTAAAAAATTGCATAGTCAGCATAACGATATTATTCGGGACAACCTCTTTCATCAAATGCTTCAAGAGAGATAACCGCATTTTGTCCTGAAACTCGTATTTGCGTTGTAACTTTGTCAAACTCTCAGTGATCGTCTTTATAGGGTCGACAAAATACGATTTAATCCCACTGCTCATGTTTCCATCTAGTGGGACCAATCTGATTTTCTTGTTGCATAATGGGCATGTTGATGATTCTGGAAAATAACTATGTTTAGTTTTTAAATCAAGTTTTATACCTGTCGGTGCACATTTTCGACAAAATATGTGAAAGCAAGATGACAAAAAGTATCCTTCTTTTGGATTTCGTTGAAAACATTGATTGCAGTGGACGAAATCCATTTTCCGAGTGAAATCGCAGGAAACATTTTCAAAAATCGAGGAAACCATAACAGCTCCCAGGCGTTGCAAGACTCTTCTCAACAAATCCAATGGCGCGCCTTTAATCGCCGCGCGCCGTCTTCCTTCACCGTTGCGACATAGTGGTTGACGCGAGCCCGGATTTTGTCCGTACACAAGAAACCTCTAGCCCCACCGCCTCGCTCTCTCCGCATCGCTTCTTCGGCTTATTAGCTAAGATCAAAGTGTAGTATCTGTTCTTATCGTATTAACCTACGGTATACACTCGAATGAGTGTAATAAAGGTTATATGATTTTTGGAACCTAGGAAAGGCTCGGGGCTTGCTCCGACTTTCCAAGGGTCGTCCTGGCGTTGCACTGCTGCCGGGCTCGGCCCAGTCCCCGCGGGGACAACTAAAAAAAACTGTAAACATATGAACTCTCTAAAAAAACGAATGGCTCAAAACTTTCTTTTGTGATCAAGTGAAGTTTAATTCGTCATTGAGCCTTTTTTTTATAGAACCAACTCAATGTTTCCAGTTTTTTTTGCAATCCCTGATGGACCGCACCTCAAAGATTTCATTTATCCGATATGAGAAACGAATAAGTCTAGATAATGCAAGGTTTCAATTATTATTACAAGACATCATGTTCGACCCGTCGAGTGTCTATTCTTGAGAGCTATTCCATCCCGGTTCCTCTTAAATTCCTCCCGATGACCATATCAACAACACTATCGATGACTAGCTGGATTTGATTCGTATCCGTTGCACACGTCACATGAGTGTAAATCTTCTTCACATCCGAATACTTGTTCAGTCTTTCGAAGCGCATTTGAATATAGTTGACGCATTCTGTGTAGTCGTTGGTACCTGAAAATCCATTCATTTTAGATGAGTGAAATGGAGAGAACAAGTTACCAGGGTAGGTGGAGAAGAGAACATTGATGCTAGTAGTTTTCAACTTCTGTTCGAATAGATCCCGTTTGTTCAAAAATAAAATCATGGCCGCCTGGACGAACCATCGAGAGTTGCATATGGTCTCAAACAACTTTATGGACTCCTTCATTCGATTCTGAAAATAATCTCTTTTTCGAGTTTAGTTTTCGATTGACAACTAACCGAGGCTCCATCTTCGCTAAGTTTCTGATTGTATTCGTTGATTGCCGAAATGAATATCGTGGCATTCACATTGTCAAACAAGTGTATCCATTTCCTTCTCTCCGACCTCTGTCCACCAACATCAAAGATTCTGAAAACTTGGAATTTTCGATAGAATTCTCCTGAGAACCAACCGGAATTTGGTTCCTTTGATTTCAATGACTTGCTGAACCACTCCCATCGTTGGGATCCTAATCCTTAGCATATCATCCACCGTGGGAATGTAGTCTGGGTCGTTTATCCTCTCCAGCTCGTTCATGAAACTGTAAACTTGAATTTCGACTCGAAATCTTGAACGAAAAACTTGTTCAGTTTTCCTTTCGAGATCAGGAATTCTTGGGAAAATCTGACAGGATTGTTAAGTCCAAAAGAAAAGGATTTCAGAAACGAGAGATCTAATCCAAAGTCAGAAAACTCACTAAACCAGAGTGTCCATCATCTGAAACTCAGCTCTCCGATCGAACGTCTTCTGCATCGTATCATCGTGCCAGAGCCGTTTGAGAGCATTGAATGTTAATGGAATGAAGGGCATCGCGTCTTTACTACTCTCTGCCAGGGCAAGAATGTGTTGGGCATCTGCCTGAAATGGATAACGATTTAGAGTAGTCCAAATGCGCTTTTCAAATTTGTCCTTGTTGTGACCAGAATGGAGCCGTCCATTCAGATCCCAACTTTTCCTATGTGAGGATTAATAACTTCTAAAAGAAGTTCTTCTTCCCGCCCCTCCCAGTGTTGTGACCAGAATGGAGTCGTCCATTCAGATCCCAACTTTGATGTCATCGCGAAGATATTTAACTTCTGATAGAAGTTCTTTCCTGCCCCTCAGAATGTTGTGACCAGAATAGAAGGATCTATTCCGTTCCCAACGATATTCAACTGTATCAATTCCGTGATGCCCTGCCGCTTTATCTATTCGAAGAATCTAATCTCCATGACCATCTTACACGTGGCAAGGTCAACGATGCTCCGGGAATACAAAGTAATCAGTGTCCGTTTGTGCTCGTTCGGATGCTCGCTCTCGGGGAAGTCGGAGGAATGGGAAGTGGTTGGAAGGAAGAGAAGTCAACGGCGTCGTCAGACACATGGATCGAGGAGGGAGCAGCAGAGTCGTGGTTGAGAAGAGGAATGGAACGGAGGCTGAGAGGATGGCAGAAAGAAGAAGATCCACAATGAGAACCATGAACTCCAGTCGGGAGCTATGAATAAATGTCTTCTCTATTCTCAGTGATTTGTCCTAAAGAGGCGGAGCTATGGGACTCACCATCCCGGTCGATGCACCATGTTGAGACGGGATTCCGGGATGGTGAGTCCCATAGCTCCGCCTCTTTAGGACAAATCACTGAGAATAGAGAAGACATTTATTCATAGCTCCCGACTGGAGTTCATGGTTCTCATTGTGGATCTTCTTCTTTCTGCCATCCTCTCAGCCTCCGTTCCATTCCTCTTCTCAACCACGACTCTGCTGCTCCCTCCTCGATCCATGTGTCTGACGACGCCGTTGACTTCTCTTCCTTCCAACCACTTCCCATTCCTCCGACTTCCCCGAGAGCGAGCATCCGAACGAGCACAAACGGACACTGATTACTTTGTATTCCCGGAGCATCGTTGACCTTGCCACGTGTAAGATGGTCATGGAGATTAGATTCTTCGAATAGATAAAGCGGCAGGGCATCACGGAATTGATACAGTTGAATATCGTTGGGAACGGAATAGATCCTTCTATTCTGGTCACAACATTCTGAGGGGCAGGAAAGAACTTCTATCAGAAGTTAAATATCTTCGCGATGACATCAAAGTTGGGATCTGAATGGACGACTCCATTCTGGTCACAAGTCTCCTATTTGTTAGCATCCGGATTTGTTAGTTGTGTCCCGGCAGGAAAGGACGCCTACACTGCCTCTATTTCTTCTTCTTCTTGTGTCCCGGCAGGAAAGGACGCTTACACTGCCTCTACTTCTTCTTCTTCTTGTGTCCCGGCAGGAAAGGACGCTTACACTGCCTACCATCCAACCACTGTGCCCCGGCAGGAAAGGACGCTTACACTGCCTACCATCCAACCACTGTGTCCCGGCAGGAAAGGACGCTTACACTGCCTACCATCCAACCACTGTGTCGATTCACAACAGCCGACTACTGTGTTCTTAATTCCCAGCCTCTAGGTAGACTCGACCGACGTCGCTTCCGCGCTCCGGAATCTTTCTCATCCGCGATGCAGTTCCTCTCGATGGATCATCACGTGCTCACTCTACGTTGCCACCAGTTGTGTCGAACTGCCCGTAAAGCGCACGGAGTCCAATTCTCCCTGCTTCTCGCCCACTCTTTCGCTCCTCCATTCTCTCATTGTCCCACCTGGGTTCTTCTTACTGGCGAATCCAGTGAAAAACCGGTCCGATGCACCATGTTGAGACGGGATTCCGGGATGGTGAGTCCCATAGCTCCGCCTCATAAGGACAAATCACAGAGAATAGAGATAACATTTATTCATAGCTCCCGACTGGAGTTCATGGTTCTCATAGGTGGTTCTTCTTCCTTCTCCGATCCTCTCAGCCTCCATCCCTCTTCTCAGCCGACGACTCTGCTTCTCCTTCCTCGATCCATGTGTCTGACGACGCCGTTGACTTCTCTTCCTTCCAACCACTTCCCATTCCTCCGACTTCCCCGAGAGCGAGCATCCGAACGAGCACAAACGGACACTGATTACTTTGTATTCCCGGAGCATCGTTGACCTTGCCACGTGTAAGATGGTCATGGAGATTAGATTCTTCGAATAGATAAAGCGGCAGGGCATCACGGAATTGATACAGTTGAATATCGTTGGGAACGGAATAGATCCTTCTATTCTGGTCACAACAGTCCTTTTTTAAACTTCGAAGTCTGTGTTGAGAGGGTAAGGGTTCAAGTGTTGCACCTCTCTCGCCTCCCTTCAAGCACATTTATCTCGGTTAGCGTAAAAAAATTGAAAACTTGTCAACTAATGACATGTTTATCATATTTAGACCAACATTTTATTCGCTTCTTGAGATTCTCAATGAGAAACGAGAAGATAATTGTTCTAGAAGATAGGATAAGGCAGTATCCATAAATCAAATCGATTCTATGAAAATTCAAGTTCAGGCATTCATGACTTTTTGTTTAGACATTTCTCACTTCGATATTCTCTCATCGTTGTAACTTTCATCTCGAGGCCAGTTCCTCATCTCACTTAATTCGTCATTTCTCGCATGTTTTCAAAACTTTCGGTTTATTCTGTTTTTCGAAAACTCTTAGTTCGAACAAAGATGAGGGCGCAACACAATGACAGGTATAACTGTATACAAGTGACCAAGTTAAACTAAAAAAAAATACACTGGACACTGCTCAGAAATCATTTTGAGCACAGTTCTGGCCTTAGTTTCGATTTTGCATGTTTTGTATTTTTCCGTTATTTGATTCAAAAACTTTTCGAAAACTCACATCCAGTTCTGGACTCGTCAGTTCGTGATAAAATGAGTCTTTTGCTCTGATGAGAGTGGCCATTCCTTGAGTAATATTACTATACACCGTACCCGCCACATTCTTGAGATCTGACTTCGAATACCCGCTACTATGAAGAATGCTGAAAAATTCCACTTTTTTTTCACTTTCGAATTATATCACTTACTTGATCTGTTTCAAAATCGTGGACTTCCCACACTCTCCAGTTCCGAGAAGCAGCAGCTTCTGATTTCCAATCTCGTTGTCCTCATCTCTTCGTATCTGTTTGTCGATGATCGAGTTGATTCTCTTCTGCTCCTTACTCTCCGGCGTCGAGCACGTTGAACCCATTTATTGTCTGGTGGCGATGGACTCAGTGCATCTGCAAGGAATACAATTGAACTCTGGACTTTGAGGTCGCAAGCCATTTACGGAGATTTCTCGGCTAAACTTTTCCCCATAATTCGAGAAAAGGTAAAATTAATCATACAAATTCTGAATGAAATATCAACAAAATGCTCTAAACATTTGAGTCATGATTTTACAATTCTAAAAAGGTCTACTTTTCTAGGTCATAACCAGAATTAAGTGATCATTTTGTCTATGCTTATTTCTGAATCTCTATAATCGGTTTTATCTTGCCCAAGAAGATTCTAAGAAAAGGTTCAAGTGAAAGAAGCCAAGAAATCTTTTTGTGTAGATTGAAACCAAAAACAAATCCATGTGAAAATGCAATCAAAAGTTTCATGAAATAACAAAATGATGCACGATGGCTATAATTTCCAAATCCCGAGTCTCTCTCTCCCCCCGAAAGCCTTTGCTCACATTCGATCGAGGCGAATTAGGTTATCAAAAACTCATTTCGGACAAGATCGAATATAGTGGAAACTGAGTGAACTAGTTGTGATTCTGCGGAGAAAAAGGCGGCAGATTTGCACCTGTCTTTTTATATTTCTCATCAGAAATCTGACATTTCTTTTCGGAGGTGTGCTCTTTGAAGCATTGATGCAAGACAGGGGATGGATGATAGCGAGAAGAGAAAAGTAGAGAAGTATTCAAGCATAAAATGTTGAATGTTCATCTTGAAGGAGGAATTTCCTTCTCACAAGGAGATTGCACGAGTTTTTGAGTTGAACTTTATCTCATAATTTGGGTCAAGGTAAAATAGACCACATAGATTCAAGTTCTAAGATATAAAACCTTGTCAGGTCATTGCTCGAATCATGTAAACATTTCGCAGAACTTCATTTCAGATTCTGAATCTTTAAGGTCAAATTATGAGAAAAAGTTTAATCAAAGAACTCGGGAAATCTCGCTGTGAGAAGTTTTTTTAGGTTCGCAGAACTCATTTTCAGGGAAAAGAACTAAAACTTGAAGCACCCCAAATTCCCTAGCTAATAAATGAACTTATTCGATCAGAGTTTTCTCGAACGACGACTCAATCCCATTTTAGGAAGGACCTTTTATACCAAATAACATGACAGACAGGGGGTCCCAGAATAGACCGAAAAGTTTGAAAACAATGTCTGTCGAAAAAGACAAATGACGAATTGAAAGACATGAGGAACTGACCTCGAAATAGGTGACAATGATAAGAGAATTAAAATAGGGAAAAATGTCTAGACGAAAAGCCATGAATGTCTGAACTTTTTGAAAATTTGAATAGTCGATTTGATTTATAGATCTTGCCTTATCCTTACTTCAAGCACATTTATTTTGGTTCGCATTGAAAATTTCAGAAGCCTGTCAACTAATCATATTCAGCTCTTATCATAAGCGACATTTCATTAGTTGAAAACTTTCTGAAACTCCCAACGCGAACAATGATAAATGCTATTGAAAGTTGCGAGACTAGGGAGTTACAATAAGTTTGATGCTCGGGATAAACTATTTTTGGAACAAAACTCTAGATCCAAAAAACAAAAAGAATACCGCACATTTCTGATCAAAAAAGAGAATTTCAAAAAAATGAGTTGAGTCAAAAAAAAAAAATTTCAGGTAGTTATAATTTGCTTTGGGGAGTGATTCAACAGTGTCCTTTGAATTCTTGAAAATCAAATATTCTCCCGTCTGCTTTCGACTGAAAAATGAGTCATTTTCTATGAGGAGAAAATTGAGCCGCCATAGGAATTCGGTTGTTTTCTTTTGATCCCAGAAACCACTACAAAATCAAGGAGGAGAGCCATCCGACTATATGAATTTGGAGTTGGAACGGATTGGAACATGCTTAAAAACTTCAATGTCTTCTTTTTCTTCTTACAGCTTCTTCTTGTCCCTTCTGTCAGCTTCCGTTTCTATGGGCAACCGTAGAGAATATATATCTCGGTAATTGAACGTCTGTCTCTTTTTTTTCATGATGAAAAGCAGTAAAAGGGAACAAAACAAGACGAACAGAAGGAATGGCGAGAGAAGTTGTTGTTGTTCAGATGATAACTAGTCACTTGCGAGTCCTTTCCCCGTATCGCAAACCCGAACAAAAAATTGGGATCGGTTCGTGGGAAAATCCACGGATATGTCATACCATTCAAGTTGGTTTTTAGCCTGTGTATCTACCATAGCCTGGCACAAGAGGCGAAAATACTTTCAGGTGGGAAAAAGTGTCAAGATTCTCACGCCCGGGCGCATGCTCAAACTTGATGAAGCACTATTTTTTTTTCACTGTTCTTCAACAGAATTTAGCTCTTTTGATACTGCTTTTCAGAAGAAGAAGCTACAAAAATAAAGATCTAGAGCTGCATAACACATCCACCAATTTTTGGGAAAAAACGGGTTGTTGTGAACCATTTCTCAATTTTGGTGACAGTGACAGGAAATGTACCTCAACTCCAATTTTTTGTGAGATTGGAATCTACTACAAATCACTTAAAGCAAGTAAAATTGGTGTTCTAAAAATGCCTATTCTATTCTTTTTCTGAAGAAGTCTAGTCGTCACAAAATAAAAAAGTGCCCTGTACTTTTGAGCACTTTCACTTTGCTCACTGAGGTTTTGAGATCTTCCACTGGGAGACGTGATCAGTCTTCTCAATTGCCTGTCTACTTGTAAGACAAATTAGCAGATTCAAGTGATCTGTTGACGCGAATTCACCTCTCTAAATCATCATCATATGAGACGCCTATTCATCTCGTCTCGAATTTCTAGTCTAGGCGGTACCGTTGGGAATTTCGGATTCGATGATAATGACTTATGGTCCATAAGTTATGGAAAAACCTACAAAGTAGAAAAGTGAGAACTAGATTAGAGAAACAAGAAAGCGAGAGAGAAAAGGAGAGGGAGAATTCTCGAGGCAAAGAGCTCCTGTTGGTTGGCAGCCGCGGCAAGTTCTGAATTATAATTAGAAGTTTTCGGGTTTAAGACGGCGAGAATGTGAGAGGGAGAGAGAGACGCAGAGGTTTCAGTATTCACAGCTGCTTCGGCACCGTTTTGTTTCGAGAGAAAACCAGTTCTTATTATTTTGTTCTGTTTCGAAGTTCCAGTGTGGAACACCTTTCTTGATCTCTGAATTTTGTACTTTTCCAGTTCAATCTTGAAAAATTATTCCTCAAAGAAGATCGCAAATATGAAACTCTGACAATGAAATCAGTTCTTAATGTCAAGAGCGAAAGGAAAAACAAGAAAAAGGGTGAGTTGTAAACATCATAATCAAAGTTTAGCCTCGTCACTTTGCTTCGCTTCAATTTTTTCCCTCTTCTCCTCCGCCCTCTCACTTCACGAACAACTACACTTTTCCTCGTGTTTTATCGATGACTGAAACTTCAGCGAATCATTTTTCAATTAGCTTTGCAGAAAGGGTTCCCATCGGTGTTTGCCTGAACTTTGATGCAAATCTTGAAAAATGCCAACGCGCTCAACCGTCGGCGCAATGATTTTTCACCGCTGGTAGATCGAATATTCTTGTGATACTCGTCTTCGGTGTCATGGGAGGATTCATCCTGACGTCGTGGGTGGTCTCCCTCGGGAGTAATACATTCGCTTTTTTGGATCACTCCAATGTCTTCCCGGTTTCTTCCTCGATTGAAAATACCTATGAGGGATTAGTTTTGAGTATACAAATTGAGTCGAAAATGCAAAAGTTTATCAATTTACTCGTTCAGCCAAAAAAGAAACAAACGGGTCAATACATTTGAAAAAAAAAAGCTATCTGAAGAAAAACACCCGTTTAGTAGAAGCAAACACATCGTGAAAAGGAATCTTGGAAGCTGGAAGGAGAAAAAAGAACGGGAAGGAATCACAGAGAAGCACGCCTCTAACCTTGACAAAACTTATCTCGGTTCCTGTAACAGATACCAAAAACTGGTCAACTAACAAAATGTTAATGCCATTATGATCGATATTTTGTTAGTCAACAGCCTTTTGATATCTGGCCCTTGAACCGAGATGAATTTGGTAACAGTTACGGTAAGGGAAGTGCTTTTGAAATTTCGATAACTTGCTGAGCGCATTAGATAGAAGTCAAAAGACTACTCGTTAATTCAAAGAAATCAGAGATGAATCAGAACTGAAACATATCCGATTCCTCACTTCTGATCGAACGAAGATCTGTCTCCCGACGCGTTTCCGTTTCCTCCTACACTTCACAGGATACAACACAAACAAATTATGAAGATTTCAGTTGACAGGAATCTCAAAAAGCGAACTTAAACTTGTTGAATTGCTGATAGTAGTGGCTGAAGGATTGGCTGCCCTCGCTGCAGCTTGTTGAGCTTCGTATGCGAATTGAAGACTTCTGGACATGACAAGGAAGAAGGCAGTGAGGAGGACAACAGCACAGAATAGTTTGGAGATGTTTGTGAGGGTCGAGTTGTTGTAAAAGTCATCGAGAGGTTTGTGCTCTTCGGTGGCTGCTGTTCCGAAGGCGAGTCTGAAAATTTAAGGTTTGTGAGAGACTTTGAAAATGCTGAAATTGGAACATATGGTTTTCGTTTATTGTTTCCGAATACAAGGATTCAAAGAATATCATGTCCGAAATTCAACAAACTGTATGAATCTGATTTGAAATTTCTGTTAGGTTGAAAAATATAGACCTTCTGAAAAGGTTCTATGAACTCAGATCAAAAACCAAGAAAAGTACTAGCTGTCCCTTCTAGAAGCAAAAATTTTACATCTCTAGACATTCGAAAATCTTGAGCCCTGATATTTTCACTTGCTGATATCGTGAATCCTGCCATAGACGCACTTCGTCCCTCTCATCAAAGTTGTCTCGGTTTCAGTAACAGATATCGAAAAGTGGTCAACTGACAAAATGCCTCTCAGATTGTCATGAATATTTTAAGCAGGAACCGAGATAAATTTGCTCAAAGTGTCGATATGGGTTCATTACAGGATTTACGGTAGTTTTCAAGTTCTCAGTTCTATTATTATTGAGTTCATGAACGAAATAAGTTCGACCATGAGATATGGCTCTTTTTTTTCCGCATGACATCAAAATACTCGTCCCCAAACAATAATAACGTCACAGAACAGAAGCAGTGATAAACAATCACAAACGTTTTTTTCTTAGAAAGCAAAACATGTAAATACTCACTTCCTCGTTGAACTCTGTGTATACGCAGGCAACTGAAAACGAAAGACTATTCTCATTTTTGCTCTCGGGGATCCTTTATCACTTACATGAACATTCGGAGCCATTCCTGATTCAATGCTCTCATCACTTGAACTTGTCGATTGACGACGTTCCAATTTTCGAGAAACTGCACCAAATAGCTGAAATACAAGCTAAAAGAGGACTTTGGTTTTTTATTACTTCGCACTTCAAAAGGGTACAGATATTTATAAATAACCAATTGAGCATTAGAAAACATTTTTCGAAAATACCAGAATAAATATTTTCAAAAGTTCGACGACCAAGATCTTTGAGATTCGAGATTTCAATGAATTTTTGAATAGGATACGTCAGAGAAGAAGGTTTCCTCCATCAACTAACCTTGGCTGCCATTGTGACCAGAGCCTCGATTCCCTTCGAATGAAATTTCGAAGTGGTCCCATCTGGAATTTCGGTCGTCGGCCGAACTCTTGTCATGTTGGCGGCGTTGCCGGTTACCGTGAATACGGAGATGGATTGTTTCGACAGTTTGAATCTGAATAAACGAGTGGTGTTTGGATTGGTGGGAGTAGAAAGCAAGAGCTTTTAAGAAAAGAAGTATTCTGAAGGCACTTGTACATTCCCTGACTAAAGGGAACTTCATGGGTCAATGACAAGACAATAGCTACAATGCTGTTTTTTGATCTGACAGTGCAGCAAACTTGAAAGAAACCACACGTAAACCCAAAATGTTCTCATTGCTGTCTAAATGTCAAAAGAAAGACTCTGAGGGTGTGAAGTATCCTAATCGAAAGTGATGATAAAGAGCAAAAATGGAGTCTGAGAGCAGCGGGAGGCAAATCGCTGATGCGCCTTTGAATTTCCGGTTTGATCAACAGGAGAGAGCTGACGTGAAGTGGGAGAATATATTGAAAACACGAGATTTGTGATTCTGGAGGAGAGAAGGTGTGAATATTAAGTTCAAATTCTGAATCATCGGAAGATCTGAAAATGAGATGATATAAACATAAGAAGCCCCCCTCCCAGTCTTATTCTTCAAAAAGGTCCCTCGATTTCTAATGTCGAAAATTTTCTCATTAGTTGGATCAAAGAAAACTCGGCTCTAGACAGAAAGCCAAAAACCTCCCTTGATTAGGTTCATGGCCTCGAAAAAATTTTACGTGAAGTTAAATGGAACCACTGTGCAGGCTCATAACTCGAACCGAGTAATCTGTTTGTCGGTTTTCACTCAAAAATCTGAATATGCGGAGTTGATGTTACCAGATTCTGACAGAAAGTTAAACAGGAGAGAAAATCTCCCTTTTTTGAATAAAAAAAAGCTGGAAATCTTCCGAAAATTCCAAATCCAGACAAACTAGTTTAGCCAACCTTCGTCACAACCCAGATTCCTTCCCAACCCGGTTCATTAAATTTTCAGCCGGATCCTCCGGGGGGAAAACAACAAGAGAGATGTTCGTCCATCTGGTCACATGTTTTCAGTTCCGGAAGTGTTCCCAACAGCGAAAAAGTCATAATCGAGATGAGGGTGTCTATGTTCACATATTCTGACGGCCATATCCATGAATTCGAAGAACCTATGTTTTTGAGAGATTAAAGATGGAGGGTTGTCAACAAATCGGGATACTGGGAATCGTTACAAAACGAAGAAATAAGTATAGAACTTAAAGGGCAAGCTGTGGATTCTGGGGCATCGGAAGAATAGGTTTGAATTATAGGGAGAAGAGGCGAATCTGGAGAATCTGTTGAATACGTGAGAATGGAGAAAGGAAGACTTGACAATTGGATTAGTGGGTGTTAATTTCATCGCGGTTTTCCATTTGTTCCATTCTTTCAGGTCTACAGATTTCCCCCAGATTCAGTTAAGAGAGCGCCGAAGGAAAATCTTGGTTCCGTTTCGAAAGAGAGAAGGGTTCAGAGGATCAAAAAAGAGCAGATTGCAATTCGGAAGGGCAACTGGGACACAAATTGATTGCGATTTTTTCAATAACTCTCCGAGTCTTTCAGAGGGTTTCGAAGTGTTTTAGAAACCTTCAAAAGCCGAATAACTCTTTCTCTATTCCTTCGGGATGCTAAAGACTTGGCTCAGTTTGAAAAAAATGAAGGGTTAAGACGAATGCAACGGGGAAAAAATTATAAAGAACTTTCTAGAACATACAAAAAAATTTCTCCCTCTGAATCCATTTAGAATTTCTGAATCCTTCAAAACTACACTTCCAAAAACTTCACAGAATCCTTTCGAACGCTGTGGAGCTTTTCAGAGTTTTTCCGAATTCTCCGGAATCTTACAAGAATTGAACTGTTTCCCATTATCTTGAACAACGCGAAATTGACTCTTCAGATTCAGATTCTGAAATAAAAGTGGACAGAGTGCTCAAAAAACTCAAGCTATGATCTCTCTCTTCCGATAGATTCTGAATCTCCGTGATTCATTTCGCCTAGAATCAGATCATGAGGAAAAGTTCAACTCAACCAACCTCTGGGAGAACATTCTTCAAAATGAATGTACTCTTGCCAGGCACCTTCAAAAGTGACATCTCCGAGTTTCTTCCTTTTTCAAAAAATGAGGTCGGACCCGGAAACCTTGATCCCCAAATCTATGACATCATTCAATATCTTTGGAGACATTCAAAAATCTTTTATTCGGTCTTCCACGATGCGATCCACAATAGCCAGTATAAACAGACACCATTGATTCTCAAAACCTAATCACATGTTCATTATCTAATAGAGAAAGAGTTGTGTTTTCGTTGAAGGTAAATAGGCGATGAGAAGAACGAAAAGTGGAATGAAGTTTTCTTCAGAAAGACAACTCATTCCTCATTCCACGCAATTCCTTTCTGCCTCTCTAACATCTCCCGATCGCCTTCTTTCTTAGTTTTTTAACCCTCGTTCGGAGAGATATTCTGATGAACTCATCTCCACTTTTGTTCTCATAAAAAAACAATTCAAAATGTGTATTTCAGAAAAAGAAAGGGAGCAAAAGTATGTGATGACTTCCCGGGTAATCCTTGGTTTTCCAAGAAAACGAAGACATTTTGGGAGGATGGTTAGTGTCCAATTTAGACGGGAACAAACACAATTTCCACTGGGTCACAAGGCTCTAATTGACAAGAAGAACACACATCTTCTGGGAATTGTCACGGTTTTGGGAAAACGAAAAAGATGGGGAAATGACGGAAAATACATCTGAGAAAGAGTTCATGGGGCTCAAAAGTTGAACATTCTGAACAGACTGGAAGAACGACTGCGAAGAGACGGACATCCGCTCGGTGTTGTAGTTGAAGCGGATAGGCTTCTGATAGGAGTTTTAAGTAATTATAAGATTCTAAAAAGTATGCCTAAAGCTCAAAAGAATCCTTTCGAGGAACCTTGATTTATAATTGGAAAACAGTAAAAGTGTTGAGCGGAGACTATATTTCAGTGTACGGAAAATGGAAAAAAACACTCAGTTCGCTCCGCTTTCATTCAGATTCACCGCTTCTTGGTCCGGTTCATAGTCGATCGAAAACGAAAGCACAAAGTCTCTGAATGCTGCTTCCCTCCCAGTTTTCGTGCCTCGAATCTTCTCGAAAACGTTCGAAATCCTCGAGGAATCGGAGAGTTTCCAGGAACTAGAGAACATTCGAGAGCTCTGCAGGATACGACAAGAAACGTGAAGAAACTGACGAATCCGTGCAGAATTCTGAATTCAAAATGATGTGTGGTCGTCAACCAAAAACTTTTCTCGTATTCAAAAAAGAGATAAGTCCAAAATGGGTCAGTCTGGGATTCAAGACACATGTCTTCTTTCATTGTTGACGTTTACTGCTCGAAAGCCAGCAAGCAATCGTATGAATTATGAATCAGTTTTCTCATCGAAAAGAGTCAATTTTGGAAATTTCGATAAAAACAAAAGTAAAGGTGAAGTTGTGGGCGGGTGTGCTTCTGAAGATGAAGTCGAAATGTAAACAAGTTTTATTTTGGGATAAAACACTGAGCCAAACTATAACAAAACTGAAACATAAAAAAGGAAAAACAATGCATAGACGGGGAGAAAAATAGAGACTATAAATAAAAAAAGTGAATGGGAGCAACCCGCTGCAAGTCGGAAGATAATCACATAAAGCCAATGACTTAGAAATGGAAAGGACACATGGTAGAACGGAAAACGGTTCGGAATCGGATGGAATAAGAGGGGAAAAGTGATTAAAAAGACTGATAAAAATGGACTAGGCTAAGAAAAAGGTGAGAAAAATGGTACAAGTGAAAAATGAAAAGGTTGGATAAATAACAATTTAAGAAGTGCTGGACTTCTTCGGAACCGACATAGTTGCTCGAGAATGTGAAGGAGAAACGAGAACGGGCGTTGAATGAGGAGCTGCTTCTGTTTCCTCTTCTTCGTTGACAATTTGATGGAGGACTGGCTGAAAAGATGCAAATTAGTGAGACATCCTTGTTAGAAATTTGACTTTTCATACATATAGAACCAAGTCATGGCTATCGAATAGGCTAGGTGGCAATCCATTAAAACGTCTAAAAGTCGAGTCGTTTGCTGCGGAAGATATTGCATTTTCGACCATCTTCTGGAGCAAACACCTCACCTTCTCGTAGCCACCGAGCACATTTGAAAGCTCAGATTTCGATTTGAAATGCTCCGTATAAATCAATCTTTCTTCTAAATCAAATCAACCCACATTTTTCATTTCCTCAATCTGATTCTCCAGCTCTCCATCAGATAGATCGGTTTCCAGTGTATGAGAAGGAGGTCTATTTGATGTACTTGGTTGCTGCATGTGATGAGAGTGTCGATGGAGGTGATGGTGGTGGTGATGATGATGTCCATCTTCATCCTCTTCCAACTCCTCGTCGTCCTCTTCATCCTCCTCTTCTGTGATCACATCCGTCAATTCACAGTCTGCCTGAGCCTCGTCTTCTTCTTCTCCATCCGGACGATCCTAAAAATGATATCATGAATACTTTCATGTTAGAGTATAGAGGATTCTTACAGTTTCGTATGTCTGTTCTCGACCTAGCAACTCGTCCACTTGTGATGTTGGAGTCATCCGAAGATCCCGAGTTGATCGTTTTCTCGAAGAAGACATCAAGTTGTCACCGCCATCTGAATCGACTGCAGATTCATCGTGCTCACTACTATTCGATCGATTGTTTCGACGACGTCGTTCGGGATGTCGGACGGCGATCGAGTCGGTAATTGATGTGTACTCTTCGTGGCGGCGGCGAATCGACATTGTGGATCTGAAAAATAATCAATCATCAGTAGTTCCGAGGATTAACGGAAAATTACAGTTTTGCATGCGGAGCAGGCAATGGATCCATGGATGCAACAGATAGAAGTCGTTGTGGTTGTGGAATGCCAGAAATATCGGAAGGTTTTGGAGACAGAAGTTTCATGTTCCTCTCATCACTAATGTACCCTCCACATATGGTCGCTGTTCTATTTCTTCTTATCGGTCCTGGTGGAAGACTGTTGTTCTCAACTGATTCGATGTCATTTTCTTCAATGATCG
The DNA here is from genome assembly GCA_900536305.3 of Caenorhabditis sp. 40 LS-2015. Classification (NCBI taxonomy): domain Eukaryota; kingdom Metazoa; phylum Nematoda; class Chromadorea; order Rhabditida; family Rhabditidae; genus Caenorhabditis; species Caenorhabditis tribulationis. The sequence continues at coordinate 18,076 of LR543674.1, read as the reverse complement.
GATCACTTCCAGGAAGTTTCAGAAGAATCGGACCAAGTGTTCCGGTAACAGACTCTGGTGTAGGAGACAGACAACGACCCATCGCTGTTGTGTTATTCTGATTCAGAAGAGCACGAACACAATCCAGGATCTCGTTTTGTGTTTTTTCGACTGAAGCGAGACGAGCCTCCACGTCATTGATCACATCTCGACCCATGGTTTCCTTCGATTGCAAATCGATAAGCCGGTTCAGAATTTGATCGGTTCTAAACAGGAAAATATAGATATTTTCGAGCATTCAAGCATACCGAATATCAGCTCGGAGTATCCTCTGCTCATTTGATGTATTCTTCTCATTCATTTTTTGTCGTGCCAAATCCTCCATACAATCTTCTTCGAAATCGTGTAGTTTCTCAATCTGATCTCCATCAAGGAACAACTCTGAAACTCTTGAGATAGTTCAGTACTTCTCAAAACAAAACTCACTCAATGAAAAATCAAACATGGGATTTCCGAATGTTTTCTTCTCTTTTTTAATACACTTGCGCACACAATACTGCACAATCATGAAAGCATGATAAAATGGAGTTAGCGGAGGAGGTAGAAATGGTGTCGACTCATACTCCATGACCTGGAAATTTTGAATATTCCTCAAATGATTGTTGAATTAGAGTACCTGTCGATATCTTTGAAACAGCCAGATTTGTTGTGCCATTTCGTCAGTCGCATCGAAAATGTGGCTGAAAAACTAACTTGGTTTTCATCACATTTTGATCTGGCTCACTTGAAAATCGCAATGAGCATACTCATCAGAAGAATGTTGGCGATGAGCAGGAAGAATGTCATGAGAAGTGGTGGAATCCAATATCCGGGTACACACGCAAGACCAGTTGTTCCATTCCCGAGAATCACTGGCTCATTGTTTTCGAGATGTTGATCCCATGCTTCATCTCCACACGTGTCGATTTCATCGGCGTAAACTTCTCCGTAAAGCATGAAATATGGTTTCAAGAAAATGTTCCGAACCAATATCCAGTGCCATTCTTCGTCAGGATAAGTTATACTTTGACGGGCCAATCCAAACGAAAGAAGTGTCACGCATAACATTACGATTATGTAGGACATATTCTGAATCATTTTTCCAGCCATCGTCACGTACGGTCCCAGCTTTGGATGGACACTCAAATAGTCCAAGATTTTCATTGTCCACAGTACCGAATCGCAGGCCAGAATCACTCTTCCGTACGGTCGAACGGGATCACTTCTGGAAATATTGAAATTTCCGTTCAGATTTTTTTTACGATTTTATCTGGGGCTATTTTCGGTCACACAAACAGAGATCATCAAGTTCCAGAGATCAGAGACTTAAAAAAAAGAAGAACTTACGCCACACATCGAACAATGAAACCAACGATGTATATGACGATTGCCAGAATTGTGATACAATTCCAAAAACTGCACACATGCGTCCGAACTTTCTCATAAAACGGCTTCGCGTCCGACATGATGACCTGAAATTCGAATAGTTAACAATCAGACTATTCCATTCCAACCCACTTTTCTGATTTGTTCCAGTCCGAATGCACAAACATAAGCAATCAGAATATACTCGATTACAGTTGGTTCTTTGGGAGTTTTGACGAGAAGTGTATAAGTGAAAAGGACGATGAAAGCTGCATAGGACATCGTCCATGCCCAGAAGGTGGCGATGGGGGCTGTGTAGAATTCGTAGAAACGACGACGCATTTTGATTTTCCGCTGGAAGCTCAAGATAGTTATTTGAAGTTTCCAACAGTTTGAACATACTATTCCCTGATATTGTTCCAAAAAGTTCGGTCGATCCGTGGAAGTGAGATTCGACTTCTGATGTTTCGTGGGGTTCACTGAAAACGAAGGAGTTAAATGAAAACTTTCTCGAGATCAGAATCTCACCATCAGAACCGAATACTACAGATGATGTCTTGCCAACGTCATTGTTGATGTATCGAGATCGAGAATTAGCACGCATGTTCGGATCTGCAGAATTCTCAACTTAAAATCGAGTAGATAAAACTAGAACATACCATCGAAAGTACCGTATTCCGCAGCTCCATTTAAATACGGTTTGTTTCCAAGTTCCCCGGCACTTGCATCTGTCTCGCGGTCGCCTTTCTTCGCTTTGCTTCTTCTGCTTTGGAACAAATTCGCAATGGTCATAGACTGTACACTTCCATGAGAGTTCTTCCGAGTTCTCTTCTGCTCCAGGTTGTTCTCGTCATCGTCGTCTTCAAAAGTGCTTGAATCACTGGAACTAGAGCTTGAACTAGAGGAAGATGAGCTCGATGAGGAACTGTAATAGTTTATATCGTTCTCATGCTCCGCAGCAGTTTGTGGCTGGTTCAGAAGCTCTTCGCGTGTTTTGAATTCCAGCAGTTGGATGACAGGTGGGAATACGACAGCGAGCATCACTTTGATATTCGAATGGGTTCTCATTCTGAGTCCTCCATGCCACAAATCGGCTAGAAGAATCTGGCAGCACGGGTGAGCGAGAAAGTGTTTGTTATTGACTATGACAGCAAGAGCAAGACATGTCTCGTTGCTCCAATTTGAGAGTTCATATGTTAATAATTGCAGCGTTTGAGCATCATCCACTTTGTAGCAGTGATCGAGGAGTTCCAGTGAGAGTTGTCGGAATTCTCTGTGAATATTCAAGTTGAAAATTAGACCCTAGTACTCTCTAACTCACTCTGCATATTTCTTGAGTTCTTCGCAAATCTCGACTTCCAAATAATCTTCCGCTGCTTCTGTAGCCATACTTTTGTACAATCGACACGCAATCAAAGCTTTCGCCATGGCCTCTTCTCCATGCTGCCACATGCACATTGCCATTTCTTGTCTCTTCGTTAAAACTGCCCATATCATGAGTTCACTGTATGGATATCGGAAATCACATTCAGTTTGAGACCCGTCTGATGCAGATGTCAACGAGAGTTCTTCCTCGAATTCAGAAGTACAATCCCGAGATTCGCAGCCAAGATTTGGAGGCCGCATCGTCGGGAACTGAAAACTAATCTTTGAGATACAAAACATCTCATCTCCTTACGTTTCCACGATAAGCACTCCTCCACAATATATGATTGCTCAATGCTCGCGATCCGCTGAGTGCTGATCGATTCGCAGGGTCGAACATTGGCGCTTCCGAATTTCCAAAGGAGTTTCCGAAAATGCCAGCCACAGATCCTCCAACTCCAGCTCCGCCCAATCCTTCTGTTGATTGTCTCGAAGCAATGCCCGATCCTCCTCCAGAAGTACGGTTCAAGAAAGCGCCCATTGCTTTCTTCTGAAGATTCTTGAACTTCCTCATTCGCTGTTTGTACTTTTCTCGGAACTCCGTAGTCGTGTAGGAGCATTGGTAAGAGTTACCCATCAGCTTCTCGATCACAAGACCAATATCCGGAAGTCTGAAAAGATTCGAAAAATACACTTCATCCTCTGTTAAAAGCCTACTTGAATCGATATCCCTGTCGTACTCGAACCACATCCCTCACAATATAGAACAGCGTGTTTGGTGGTCCCTTGTCTGTATTGTATAGCTCATCAAGTCTGGATATCGTCAGAAACTTCTGCATGTTTATTCCCTGTTCGAGAAGTAGCCGAACGAAGTCAACACGATCATGAACCAACGCTTCCATCATAGCGTTGTGCAGAGCAGCTTGTGGCCATTCCTGAAATTTAGAAAAATGTTTCTATTGGTGTTCCAGTTCGGTCTTACATGTCCCATGGCGAAGACATCAGATCGAGCAATATCCACACGATTCCAAGCAAGTGCAAGAGCCAATTGGTCGGAAGCGGATAGATTCTGTCCTTTGAGAAGAGCAGTGAGAATCGCGTGATCCACATCGTGCTCTCCTTTTTCTCCTAGCCGGAAAATTGTCAAAAGATTCTTATGTTGAGCGCAGACAATCAGCTCATGAAGTAAACGGTGAGCTGCTGCTTCACTACAACCGAATGTTGTCTCAACAAGGGCCAACACTTGTCGTCGAATGTCATCAGGTAGAAGTCTTAAACAAAATATTAGATCTTTTTGAACTTTACGAATCAAACTAACCCATCCTCGGATACATTTTGATGAGCAAAAGCCAGCAAATCCGCTGCCCTACCACTTCCATCACAAACCACTACAGGCACCCGTGGAACATTTGTAACATAATCCAGAACAGATCGAATCGTACAGCTTCCACCTTCAAGAACGACACAGACAACCGGGACACTTCGAGCACCACCGAATATTTTCTGTTTCTGCGAAATGTACATTTCGAGTCTCTTTCGAAGAATCACTTCTGCTCCGTATCTCCCAACTGTTCCATTATCCACAAGAAGAAAATAGGAATGTCTGTTGTTTAATCCGATGAATCTTCCCTTCGAGGAGCTGGGGAAGTATGGAACCGTTTTGTCTTGGCCAATAAATTCCTCTCGTTTCTTCAGAAGACCCCATGGAGCGATTCCGATGCAAACGATCTTGTTGCGAACTGCAGATTGAGCTCCTTCCAGTGCAGCTGCCACGTGTTTCACTACTCCAGTGTCACAACCACTAGTTATAATCCAGGCTCCTGTGGTGGATGCCGCCTTTAGAAGACCCTTCCGGAAGACTCGAGCGAGTTTTGGTTGAAGACTGGAATGACAGCAGGTTTTCAATGGCTAAGGTTTCATCGCTTACTCAAAATTGCTAGTTCCTCCGTGAACTGTAATGATGAGTCGAGGAGGAGCGATTTGCCAGACGTGCTCAAATAGAGACATAATGTAGGCTGGCTCCGTATCAAAATTCATTCGTACATATTGAGCCTTGTACGGGTGGGGACCACCTGTAAAGTCAAGATTTTTTGATATCAAGTATTCAAAAAATGCCTACCCTGGAATTCAACTTGTCCGAATGCATTGGTTGGCAAGGCTACAGTATGTCTACGAAGACTCCACTTCTCGTTGGCACCTCTTCTCTGGAATCAGAACTTTGATTATTGGAGAAGCAAGTTAACAATCCAACTAGCCGTATATTGGGTCTGTGCTTGAATATCGTCAGTGTTGAAGTTGGTGTTAGACCTCTGCTGTTCAATGTAGACCACGGACCGTTTCTGTCGGAGGAATTCCGAAGTCAGATCCGGAATATTTCGATGCGCTTCGTTCGATCTTCCACACCCACACTTTCTGAGATCACGACTGGACGGAATGAATCGGGAGCATTCTCTTCTTGTGAACGTTTCTTTGATCCAGCTGTGACGATTCAGAGACTGAAAAAAGTCACGAAATAGGATACAACCAATTATTCATTCTTACCATGTTCGATTCAGTGAACCTCATCTGATTAAAAAGAGGAATCGGAAGTACCAATTGGCCACTGTTCTCCGTCATGGACACATCTCCATTCGCCCTGATCTCTCCTGGTGACACTCCTGAGGTCATCGTCTGAGCCTGTGCCGTAGCAGCCACATCTCCTTCCTCGCCTCTCCTAGATGATGTGGACGGAGGCGCCTGATCTCCTTTTGGCTGGAGGTAACGAGTGACTCCCAGCTGAAACATTCTAATTTTCATCCAAACTAGAATCGTTTCGTTCCGTTAGATTCGGGGGTAGATTTTAGAGAAAATAAGATGGTTTTAGAGATCCTACTTTTTCACTTTGCTCGGTACACCAAACTTCCGGGCGACGATAGCAGAAATCCATAAGATGAGCGGTGCCAGAAATAGAGTATCAATGTGGGGGGTAAACAGTTACTTTTAAGCTGCGGGTGACTTGGTTGATTGCCAAAAAAAATATTAGAGAGAGCGCGTTATCAAAATAATAATAAGTGCTTTATTTGAGCATTTTTGATGTTTTGAGGTGTGAAAAAATATATTTGAATGACTGATAAAGTTTTTTGATTTTGTTTTGACAAAGAAGGGTTCCGGTGATTCAATTAACCGGAACAATGCGTTGACTGTTTTTAGAAAAAAAAACTAATGTGACACAGTAGGATGTGATGGGCACCATTGGGAAGAGAAGGTTTCAATATTCATTCTCACACGTTCAAAAAACTACAGTCAGTGGAAAATTCCGCTCACAATAACCCAACTTTTGGTTGTAGACAAAGAAGGAAGTCAATTTTCAAAGGTTCTGGTATCTGTAGATGCGGAAAAATACTATTCGAGGAAGAAACAAAAGTTAGGCAATTTTTGAAGATCGTATCTCTCTTCTGCCTTCGAGAAAGATCGTCCAGCTGAACAGTGGTTCATTTTTACAATAGGAAAGTAGCTACAAAGATCAAAGTAAGAGAAGAGACGACATGAAAATGAACAAAGAAACCTTGAAAAAATCGAGAATAGATCTTGTGATCTTCCCTGGAAAGCGAAATAAGAGGTTATCTTTGAAGAACATGTTTGATATTATAGCAGAAGTGATCTTAATGATTCTATGGTCATTTAGGGAGGAACCCAAAAAATTTATTTGACAATAAATTCTAAACTTTCCCCTTTCCATGAAGTAAGAAAATATGGTTACAGCGGCAAAAAAAAACGAACAACATAGAATCTCAATAGCACCTCTTAGATCGTTAGATAACTCGACAAAGTTTGATTTTTGAACTTGAATTGAAAATTTGGAATTCAGAATTCATGTTTCGAGGTAGAAATTTTCGTCAAGTTCGAAAAACGAAAAAGGGCGGTTAGACTCTACTTCAGAGGTGTCAAATAAAAAGGAAAATTTTCGGAAGAATGACGTCTTCTGATTCAGATGATCGCCTTGAGATCAGAGAGCGAAGTGATGTGAACGAAACGAATCGAAGATATTCGTGACAGACATAAAGATAACGATGGATTGGAATAGGGGAATCGTCTGAATGGTTTCAAACGGTTCGGTATTTTTTTTCACAGAAAAGGTCTGAATATTGTGACCTGAAAACCTCGAAAGGGTTAATCCGTTCTAGTTGGCTTCACAAACACAAAAAATTGTATTCCCACCAGGAAGACCGTTTTGAAAACTTTTGAGATTTTTCGGTATATAGTAGAAAGTTTTGGAGGTTGAATGGGTTAGGTGGCAACCTATACAGACTTCTAGAGGCAGAACTTTTCGCTCCAAAAAATGCATTTTCAACCATATCGATTACCATCTTTCAGAGAAAAAGACACTTCTAAAAGCTTACTCAGGTTGTTACCTAGCATATCCAAATGTCCAGGTTTCATTCTATAAATGTTCTTGTACATCGAACGATTAGGCCTTCATTTTTCATCTGAATATGTGAACTACTATCTCGAAAAAGTTGATTCGTTCTAGTTGACATCACAACGAATTCTCGCAATAGATATTTTCAAGTTTTTCCTAATATCTACCAGTAAAGTGAACGAAAGAATCAGTGAGCGGTCAATAAAGTCAAAATCCGCTGGAATCATCTGATCCGTCAGACGGATATTGTCTCTTCAAAAATTCCATTCAATATAAACGGAATACAAAAAACACGGAGAAATCCCTTTCTACTATTTCAAGATTAACATCTTTTCGGTCATCATTCAGCGTCTCGAGAAAAGAAAACGAAGAGGTCGACATAGAGTTTCTCTTACAAAAACAATTCCACCCTCACTTCCTCTTCCCTCTTATTACACTTTTCGAATTCTCATCGAGAATTGTGCGAAATGACCGTGTACTCTTTTCTCATTTGACCGAGAGTGCTTCAGATAACGATCTTTTTCGAAAAGAAAGAGGGTTCGAGTTGGAAATATGAGAAAAACTATAAGGCATGTGGGAGGGTGAACTTCTTCAACTTACCATTCAATTCTCATTCAAAAAACGAAAAGAATCAAATAGTTCAGTTTCAACAATGACGTTACCGAAATAACCAGTAACAGGATGAATACATAATAATCTCTGGGCAACCTCTAATCCCAAATCGCAAACACACAATTTTTGGTACCGTTACTTTCAAAAATCACCAGAGACAGATTAACTTTACCTTTGTAATTTTTAGAGATTGCGAGGGAAAATCCAAAATCAGGAAGACTAGTAAAATGAGGAGAACGGAAGAAGCGGAAAACACCCCAGCGGAGACCTTTCGGGTAATCGGTGATAATCAGCTCACGCTGAATCAACACAGAGAAATGAGCCACTATTGTTGTTGCTCATTTAAGAAGTGAGCTATTCGACAAATACTGAATATTCGGAGAGGGAAGAAACGTTCGGAAAGAGAATCGGATTCAGAACTTTGATGTGATGGAAAACAAAAATATTTGATTGGGATTACTGTATCCGGTTCGTTGGCTCAGAAAAAAAAAATTCAGAATTGGACCAGAATTGATCGAGTCACAGTATGGCTCAGTATAGATTCACTTTAAAGTCTAGAAGTTGCTCTGCTCGAAAATTCAAAAAAAAATTTAAATCGGATGAAAATGAACAAGGTTACAGAATAAAGTGTGCTGAGAATCAATTTTTTTGAAGGGATTTCTAGTTTTTTGAAAATGTCAAACTGATCGGAAACTCTGAAAACTCTCCTAACTCAAAAATCTGAAGATTTGGAAATTCTGACAAAAACTGATAAGCTCCAATAATTCAAAGCGCCCCAAGTATAGGCTTATTTCAAAGCTTAAGACTGCCTGATAATCAACAAGAGTACAGTAACAGCAACAGTACCAAAACACCATATCGAACTATAATTGTGATCCTATTAAGAATAAAGCAAACAAAACGCAGTGAGTGTATATAACTAAATCTGGAAAAGGTGAATGCTAAAAGAAGAAAAGCGGTAAGCTGTGAGTGTCTATTCGATCATCACAGAAAGCACACAACACTTTCTCTGACCTTTCTCTGACCGAGAAGTTTCATTTCAGCTTCCTCTTGTTTTCTGATTGCTTCTTTGATGGCTTCCATCTAGAATCCTTTTCTTTCAGTTTTTGAATATATATTCCGATTGTACTTTGGGCTCTCTAATTGAACTGTGCTCACCGTTTTCATCAGCTTGTCGTCCTTGTTATCAGTGATGGCCAGCATGTCCCTCCAATCGCCCGAGTGGACATTGGGTGGTGGTATGGCGTAACCGAGGAGGCTCCTGTTGCGATGACCTTTGCGCGGGTAGACGCCGCCAGTGAAACTTCCTGTAACGAAAGTTTGCTAATTCAGGTTAGCAGTTTCCAAGGATTCTTGAAATATTGTTTAGTTGTAATTTTAAAAACTGCTGTCGGTTTTCAGAAGGTCGACAGTAGTTTTAGAAAATGTCAAAATACGATTCATGACCTTCACTTTTCAATCATTGTGGACCATTGAAATTCAATGGTACACATCAGAAATTCAATGGTACACATAATGGGACTGGTTTCGAACCCCGTCGAAGTCGAACTCGAACCCCGTCTTTCGAACCCCGTCTAAACTTTCAAAACTCAAAACTGACCACTTCGCCGTCTCCGATGCTTCCTCGGTTTGCCTATCGGTGCTGCGCGTGGCAGAAGACTGGGCATCGACTCGTCGCCGTCGAGAATCGATGCTTTCGGCTCGAATGTTCGCATCTGAAAATAGAGACGATGACTTCGAGGTCTTCTCTGATTTTTGAAGTCTCATCTTAAATATATACCTTCTCACATCGACTCCGAACTCTTGAGAACCAGAATGAATCTTAGAAGCGACCATCAAAAGTTTCAAAGAATCGACAAGAACTATTTCTTGCAAAATCAGTCAAATATGAAATGTTGTGAATGCAGACACAACTCGTCAATGCTTTCTTATCTATGAGGAGGTGGCAATAAAATTATGATGGAGGCGGGGTCGCAGTCTGTCAACACAAGTTTCTCACTTATTCTCCCGAGGTCAAAGTCAGCTCAAAGACTCACTCACAAATGCGTCGATTTTCAGTAAACGAGACATAATTGCCAATTTCGCATATATTTGCCCATTCGACATACTGCTTAGAGATCAGTTAGGGAAGTAATAAATGGTGTTTGTTACAAGTGTTTTTCTTCAATATATCATTCATCTTCTCGAACTCGCCGAGTTGTAAGTATGAGCAGGTGTTCATCAGTCATCAGAGTAGGTCCGAAGGAGATATTGGAAAAATCAAAGATGAGCAGACAGGGAAACGAAAGAAACAACAATTTGGGACCAGAGTTTGATCTTTGGATCATTTGGCTCCCGAGTTTTAAACAGTTTGTTAAACGAGTAAATATTCTCACGTGAAACAGTTCTTCACTCCGTTCCGACTGTTGACTCTGCCACTTCGTACTCTAACCCGAGACAGGTTATTGAACGCCTAATATGGAACCAGACTGTATTTGTAAACTTACATTAATCAATCAAACCTTTTTCCTCACCGAAGAGGTTTGAACCTTTAAATCGAATGAACAATGAAACATCAGGAAGCATGTGTTTTTGATTTTAAGAGTCAGGAGGTCCCGTATCAAAAGTGACACCAGATGATTGACTAATGGTATACAAAAGGAGAAAACATTGGGAGCTTGCAAGCTATGGAACCTATTGTACCAATTCACAGTATCCGTTTCCGTGGTTCTCAGTCAACTTTTAGGACTCGAAAACTACTTCCCAGCATACCGGATTTCTCTGAAATTTTGTGAGCGTTTTAAGCAACACTGGATCCTCATTTGTGTAGTTGACAACTTTTCTTGAAAAACGCGTTCGAGTAGGATAAATCGTGCCGAAGAAAAGGCACCCGGATATGTTCAAATCAGCACTGGAATGAGTGACCTCAAACTGAAGTTGATTTCCGTGCTAATTTCAAAAATTCTCGGACTTATTTTCGCTATCTTGTCAAAAACAAAAATGAACATCTGGAATTGCTTAGCGCCCTCACAAAATTTCAGAGAGCGTAGTTTTAACCGCCGGCTATTATTGAATTCGGGAAAACTCACATTTCTCCATTCTAGTCTCAATCTCCTTCGTCGATATGTCATTTTCGGATGTGGCATGATTAGTTCGAATTTCGTTGAAATTAAAAAGCGTCGAGAAAGTGAGTGCTGGTTGAACTCACTAGTTAAGAAATAAATTGGAAGATCAATGACACAGATCGAGTACACGAAGTTCCTATTTCTCTCTGACAGTAATCCAAGTGCGCGGGAGGAGGAGTGTCGACTGATTAATGATATGTACAAACACAACTGCCATCATTTTCTCCCCAATTTTTTCATTTCCCGGTTAGAAAAAATCGGGTGGTATTCATTTCTATTTCAGGAATTTTCTCACAGAAAGCCCACGCTAGTAAACTTTGAGTGCATTTGGTCAAATGGAAGTGGTAAGAAACTCAACCAAAGTATATTTTCCCTTCCATTTGACCACGGCGCTTTTGGCCTAAAACTCCTAGGCAATATGAACTTACAACTTTCTAAAAAAGCTTCAAATGATCCTCTAAAACCCCAATCCAATTTACCTGCAATCCTTCTCCCTCCTCAAAAACGTCATCCTCCTCATCAAACTCTTTCTCCTCGTCCAACAACTTCTTCTCCTCCTTCTTCTTCTCCCGACGAAGCTTCTCGAATCGTCGTCGCATTTCTTGATTTCGGTTGGGTCTGTAAAACTGAGACTAGTTTTATATGCCATCTTGAGATCCGGAAATAAAATTTGCTCTAAAGCAAATTGAAAAATGACGTCATATTCTGAAGTGTTTTCATTTTCCCTCTAAAAAGGGGTGTCATACTACATGCGACAGAGAAATCTACAGAATTAATCATTCACAAAAGGCAAATGAATGATTCAGTTTTCAAATTTCCGGTGTGGGAATCAAAATCGGAAACACATCTTGTTTTCGAAGGGGGATTAAGAAAAAAAAATCTTCGAAAAGGACTCTAACTAGACTCCATTCATTCGGCTCACAAAGAGCACACTTCAATTCCATCTTTTGATAATTATATAGATTCGAAAAATTGACGAAAAAATTTAAGAGCAAAACACACTCGTTTTTTTTAATGTTTCTTTGTATTCTAAATTTCGATTCGAAAAAAAACTCACGATCCTCTTCTCGCTCGTGGTGGTGTAGGGCATAGGGATATGGCTGTATCTATGTTTACCTAAAAAATTGAAGAATCATTTTTTCAACTTTTTTCAACTTTTTTCCATTTACCTCTCGACATCCAGCGAATTCCGGCACGTATATGACGATATCATGGACGTCCTGGCAAGCGGAGTGCTGAAACAAATGGTGTCTTAAAAGTTAGGAATTCAAAATTCTAAAAAAGCGAAGGTAATTCGGGAGAGCAAAAATTGTCTCTTTCTCATCCTTTCTTTCCGATTCACCGGAAAAAAATGACAAAAAAAGACAAATTTTAAATTTACCGTAATTTGGCTTTCGTGTCGAGACCGCACCAAAAACGCGCATAAGACCCTTTAAATTTGACTGTTTGTAGAGGCGCCGAAGCCAAAAAGCAAAGTTTAAACTTTTTGATTTGGAAGCGAAAACAGTAAATTTTATTTTGTTCGACTCTCTTTGCTTTTTCCAGGAAAATAAGGAACATAAAAGCGAAAGAATTCATCTATCTTTTATTATATATTCAAGTGTCCATTTGATACAAATGATATTAAAAAGAACAGAAACACCGTAAAATTTATACAGCGGAATTCGAAAACATAAACAGGCTTTGAACTGAAAGTGAATCTTCTCGGAATACATTTTGGAAACAGAAAAGTCAAGGAGTAACCTCATTTTGGAATTAAAATCCAGCATTTTTACGCAACTTTTGCAGGTCAAAACTTCCAAAATGCGAGAGCATGAAGGTGCTATCTCGTTAACGAGATGTTATCAGCAGTCTCCATATAATTTTCGATTTTATCTTTGAAAATTGCAATAATAGAAAATATTTTGCTTTTTAGTAAAAATCGGAAGTTTGGGTGATCTTTTAATACTAAGGAGGAACATTTTCAGTTTAGACAAAGTTCCATAGAATTTTCAGAAGCAAGTTCAGAACTTTGAAGTTCAAAACTGCTGATCTAACTGTCTTCTCGGGTTGTTTTTCTGGAAGTTGTCAACAAGAAAATGAAGCTCTCAACTTGAGTTTTATGGCCATCAGTTTTCGAAAAAATAGGATTGCAACAACTTTTGTCAGAAGCAAAACAAGCTTCCATTCTACTGAGAATCGCCCTACTGCACTGTACCGTACACCCCAGAAGATAGATACAATTTTCAGAAAAGTGCTGGGAATGATCTAGACATGAAGCACTTGGGAAACAGGTGAGAGTGTGACGAGGGGGAAGAGACGCAGCAAAATGGTTGCAGAAAGAAAACGTGTGTGAGAGTGAGACGAGTCGTGTGTTTGCTCTATTCAAAAATACAAACAATATGAGTGAAGGTCGAAAGGGGGAAATATATGGAAAAGCTCAAAAACTCATCAATTTTTTGCATTTTTTAGTTCTAGAGCGTCAGTCTTTGGTGCTGAGCATTCATAATAACCAGGGAGTATCATAGATCAACGAATAGATCAAACATTTGCCAGACAGATTCAGAGATTAGATAACAGGAAACATTCTTCAATGATAGTTTTTCGAAAGTCACAGTGTAACAAGTCTCTGAATCCGGCAGAGTGACCTCGGGGGAGTCACATCTGGACAATAAGTCGTTTCTGCTACGAGGCAGACGGCCGTAATGACAGCTGTGTGGACCTTCGTTTCTACGTGTAATATATCTTCTCTGAGGTCGCTATGCACTGAGTGACGAAAGAGGTCTACTTTGTCCTGAATCCTCTTTTCTATTTTTGGCTTTTAGCACGCGAATTTCGAATGATCATCCTGCTTCTCAAATAACAAGGGAGAGAAAAAGAGAAGAGCGGAAAAGGTGGCTTATTCCGAGAATGAAATATTATCTCAAAAAGTTATCAACATACAAAATGCAGCTCACATTGAAGTCTATCGATTGTTTAAAAAATTCAATTTAAAATAGGGACAGTGAGCTGAGATATAGTGTTTCTTGCCTTTTGCTCCGCTAGCCAGTGGCACAGAAGACGGGAAAAAACCACAACACCTCAGCTCACAGTCTGTATTTTTCACTGCCTATTTACACAATCATTTAATCTAACTTTGATCTAAGTTTTGCCAGATGACAACTTTTTCGTACCATGTTTAGTTTCGGAGATGGAACGTCTAACGCAATTATGCTAACCCTACTGGGAGTGCTTGAGAAAATTGAAGTTGTTTTCGGATGTTGAAAACCCAAAAAACTTGCGACTTCAAAACGAAAAATGTTCCGATGTTTTAAACTTTATTCCTCCTTCCACGACGACAATGGAAGTCGAAATCTTTTGAATGACGAGGACATAAAAATGGGACAACTGAGGGAGAGAATGGAGAAAACGAAGGACGGAAAATGACTAAGGAGGTTTTTTTTGTAGAAAGAAGGTAAAGCAAGGCGAAAGGTCGTTGGAGACATTCAAACATTTCTTTCAGAAGCGTATGTACACTGGCATTTAGACTGAGCACATGCACAAATCTCATGGGGTCATAAATAAATATCCAGATGTTTCGAAAACTGATGATGAAGCGATGCCTAATGAATTGTTTGGTTTGTTAGAGAAACGAGAAATAGACAATTGGAGAATTTTCAACTAAGTTAATAACGTTATTTGTGAAATCAGTATCTGTGTAATGACTACATGTTAGAGAACCATATACATACAGCACCTTGTAATGTGTTCAGGTGAATTTCGGCCAAGTATAGTTCGAAATAGGTTCACAACTTTGAATTTTTTTTTGTAGTGGTCAATTTTTTTTAATAACCAGAATCCAGTAAGTTACATTGTATATTTTTGAATTAATTTCTAATTGTATGCTTTTGTTGTCTTTTCAAATTTCTGCATATCATTTTATAATAATCCAAACGGAGCCATTTTCTTTGGAATTAGAAAAACTAAAAACTCACCTCATCATCTTCATCTAGCTCGCTCATCATCGTTCGTTGATTTCTGGTGTCCCATAAATGTGTATTCGACCTTTAAGAATCACTGATTGAAACAGAGAAGAAGAAGAAGAAGAAAAAGAGAACAGTTGATAAAGATTCGAACTGACAGTTAACGTTACAGAATAAGAAGAAAAAAGGATTCAGAACTATTTTCAAAGATTCGACGAGTAAAATTGAGTCATATGAACTTGTACAGATGAATGGATCTTCCGTGGATTGTTCTGTACTTTGCAGACATAAAAATCGACAAATGAGAAATAGGAGAAAGACACACTCATATAAAAACTTTGATTTCTCAACATGATCTTATCAATTACATCGTCTAAGTCTCCTCCTTTTCGTTCAAACAGGATTAACCCTACGATGATTGGACCCAACAGAGAGAAACAACTTGGAAAATGGAGAGACGCAGAGAAGCAGAGAACGATATGCTAATTATGCAGTAGTCCATTCGTTTTCGGGTTAGTAGACGGGAAACTGAAAATGGAACAAAACGTTTCGCTCCGAAAATATTATAAATTCCAGTCTGCCGGCACACTTTTGAAGGCGCATCCGTCGCGAATTATATTCTCTTTAATTTCCAAATGAAGGTTACATTTGGGAATTGCTTGATGGTTGTGAGGATTGAGCTTCTGAAATGAGCATTCCCTCAAAGTGACTCAAAATCAAAGCTACTTCCAATTCTCTGGCATATTTGGGGATTTCATCATTGAGCCAATGAGCATGTTTTTCTTCCTTCTCTCCAATAATCTTCCAATTTCTTCTGGTAATTTTTCAGATTTGATTGTTTTCCATATTCACTCCCACGGTCTTCTGGAGCACTGGACGAGGAAAATGACCAATATTCTCGCCCAGACTTTTCTGATATCATTCCATTTCTCCATCGAACATCTTCTCTAGATTTACAGCCAGCTAACAATGGGTCTAAAACTAGCGGAGGGCAATGACTGGTTTAAAGAAGAGATCATGATCAGAGTTACGTCAAGGTTCAACTGTTTAGAAGGGTTGGAGAATTTTCGAAAAGTTATTTCAAAACTGAAAAAAATGAATGAGGATGAGAATAAGGGAATCGTATTTCAAGTTAGTCGGTTCATTCTGGTTTGAAGAATGAGATTAAGTTCAGATAGGCTATGAGCTGCCTTCACAACAACGTGTCAGTATGCAGATTGCGAATTTGAGACTTCATGCATGGGGAGTTTTCAGTAATGTGTACAGGTAAGAAAACTTCAGAATCGGACTGATTGATAACCACTCGCAGAGGAACGCTTGTCTCTCCTGGAACTGAACAAGAGATTGCAATCAAAAAGACTTGGCCAAGTGAGCGTTTTCCGAGTTCCAGATTCTGGAGGTTGAGTTTTTTCCAGAAACTCCTGAACGCAATTTCGAGTTACTCTTTCTGTCTGGAATCAAGAGAAAACCTCATAAGAACATTGTTCAAATGCTGTTTGCATTTTCAAGAACTACAGTTAGTGGACAGGGCATCGAAATGACGAAGGCGGTTAGTTGAGAGTTCGCTCGATTCTTGAGACTCTAAATGTTCAGTTCTGCGAGTCGTATGTGTTTGCTTTCATGCCATTCACCCTTCAAAACATTCTGAAAAAACAGCGACTGGCCGATGTGGAAGTGAAGTTGTACACGTGGCAGTTGTTTGAAGGAATACGGTACTTGCAGACGGTGAGAACCAGTTGATATGCGATACAGAAACAGTTGAAATGGAGCAATTACAGCACTTGATTGTCCACCGAGACATAAAACCAGTCAATCTTCTGATTGATGTTGACAAAGGAACTCTGAAAATCGCAGATTTCGGAAGTGCAAAGATCGTACAGCGTGGCAGTCACTCGACATCTTACCAAGTGACTCGATTCTATCGTCCTCCAGAGTTACTTTTGGAATCGAAAGATTATTATTGGATGGTGGACGTATGGAGTGCTGGATGCGTTGTTGGAGAAATGATGAAAGGAAAAATTCTGTTTCCGGGAGCATCCAGAGATATGATGCTGAAACTGATTGCTCAAGCCATCGGACTTCCATCTCCAAGAGATCATGATTATATGAAAGTTGCGAAAATGATTGATCCGGTGTCAGATGTCAAAGTTATTGGCTTCAAAGAGGTTAGTTAGGTTGTTCTTATTTCCACATGCTTTTTATTTGAGGTTTTGGGAAATGTGAGTCAAGAGTGGGCGGATTTCGTTGGAGAGATTCTTCGCTATCGACCACGCGAGAGACTTCATGGACCGAAACTTCTGGCACATCCATTTTTCGAACAGATATTCACGTAGTTTGATTGCTCCTCGTCCCACCTAGATATTCTGTTTTCTTCAGACCAAAGTGCACTCTTTCCAATGGTCTTCTCGTTTCTCAAGTCATCACTTCAGAAGACTACAAAAATGCACAGTTCGTTGTCTGAATCTCGAATATTTCGATGATAAGAATTTTCAGAAAAAACGACTGCACAGCTGGAAAACAATACGCTGCTGCGGTTCTTCGAAATGAAGTTAAGTTCACTTTGAAAGATGCTCTTCCCAATCCAACTCCTCCTCCGACAACAACTTCTAAAGAAAATAAGGATTCGAAGGAACCGAAAGAATCGAAGGAAGTGGTCAAAGAATCAAAAGATCCAAAATTACCGAGCGCATGTGCAAGTAACACGAACATCACGTCTCCGACTGCTGTTATGTCTCTCAAGAGAACTTTGAATGCCTGATACTTTCAGAATAAACTCTACTGGTTAAATGAACTCTAGGGCTTGCAGGAATTATTCGAAAATATGAATAGCACCCTTGAAAATTGTATCAAGTATGACAATATTTTTATTCATGTTATGTTCTAAAGTTGTTGTCATCTTTCAGAAAAATCCAGTGATTGGAACACACTTTTCGAATGGTCAAAGTTGGCCGTTTCGTACTAAAAACCATCCAACTTATTACACTGTACAGCTCGTGGACAATTTCTTTTCGCTGAAAATTCATTTGCGATCAAATTGCACACAATTCAAAAAAAGCCATCCTTTCGAAACCCTTCTTCAAAACAGAGATCATCCCCTCCAGACGATGTGGTGATGTGAGGATATACACTCCTCACATCACCACATCGTCTGGAGGGGATGAGGACCGTATACACCCCTCATCCTAGAACAGTGAATGAGGGAGTGACGGGTTCCTGCACCCCTCATCACGTAAAAAAAAAAAAAAGAAATTTTGGTCCATATTTTTCGAAGG